>OY744481.1:30698824-31100003 GCA_963556165.1 Tipula helvola | reverse complement strand
ACCAATAGAAAAAGAAATACAAATAGAAAACCAATAGAAATACAAATAGAAATAGAAATACATATAGAAAACCATGTTCAGGATCTGTACCTAAAAAGACAAATTTGTAAATATGTAATATAGATCTGTAATTTATGTAAAAGGAAACTTATCTTGTTGGTGTGGCACAGCAATTATATTTTATTATCCATTTGTTTTTTGTTTTATATAATTCTGAAATTATTTAGATTAATGTTATTAATTTATTATTTATATTATAATGTATTTATTTTATAGTTAAGGCGAAAACTTACCCGGAATTATCATTTCAGCTAATTTTCCTGTAAATAATTTGTTTACAAACATCGGTTTGACGTTTGTTCAATTGTTATAAATTAGTTCTATGTTTTTTAAGAAATTGTTATAATGATCGATCACTGCCATCTATTATTGGGCATCTAATTATTTAATTTCTAATAGATAGAGCAAGTGTAGAATACTAGTTTTGTACGTACTATTTTGAAATGATATTGCCGCCGTTTTAGTATTTTCGCGCTTTTTCAATTTTATTACTCTTAAGATAATTAATTTTTTGTTCACTTTGATTTTGCAACCTGAGCTGTGTACACCAAAATTTGTGAAAATATCGAAAATAAAAAATATTAAAATTAAAAATAAAATTGTGCTAATAAAATTATAAATTAAGATAATTTGAGTGCTTTCATTTTTGTGTTGAAGAAAATTATTGTTTGGACATTTTCTCTCGACAAACCAATAGAAATACAAATAGAAATAAAAAATCAAATAGAAAACCAATAGAAATACCAATAGATATAGAAATACAAATAGAAAACCAAGAGAAATACAAATAGAAATAGAAATACAAATAGAAAACAAATAGAAAACCAATAGAAATAGAAATACAAATAGAAAACCAATAGAAATACAAATAGAAATAGAAATACAAATAGAAAACAAATAGAAAACCAATAGAAAAAGAAATACAAATAGAAAACCAATAGAAATACAAATAGAAATAGAAAATCAAATAGAAAACCAATAGAAATACCAATAGAAATAGAAATACAAATAGAAAACCAATAGAAATACAAATAGAAATAGAAATACAAATAGAAAACAAATAGAAATAGAAATACAAATAGAAAACCAATAGAAATAGAAATACAAACAGAAAACAAATAGAAAACCAATAGAAAACCAATAGAAATAGAAAAACAAATAGAAAACCAATAGAAATACAAATAGAAATAAAAAATCAAATAGAAAACAAATAGAAAACCAATAGAAATACCAATAGAAATAGAAATACAAATAGAAAACAAATAGAAAACCAATAGAAATAGAAATACAAATAGAAAACCAATAGAAATACAAATAGAAATAGAAATACAAATAGAAAACCAAGAGAAATACAAATAGAAATAGAAATACAAATAGAAAACCAATAGAAATACAAATAGAAATAAAAAATCAAATAGAAAACCAATAGAAATACCAATAGATATAGAACTACAAATAGAAAACCAAGAGAAATACAAATAGAAATAGAAATACAAATAGAAAACAAATAGAAAACCAATAGAAATAGAAATACAAATAGAAAACCAATAGAAATACAAATAGAAATAGAAATACAAATAGAAAACAAATAGAAAACCAATAGAAAAAGAAATACAAATAGAAAACCAATAGAAATACAAATAGAAATAGAAAATCAAATAGAAAACCAATAGAAATACCAATAGAAATAGAAATACAAATAGAAAACCAATAGAAATACAAATAGAAATAGAAATACAAATAGAAAACAAATAGAAATAGAAATACAAATAGAAAACCAATAGAAATAGAAATACAAACAGAAAACAAATAGAAAACCAATAGAAAACCAATAGAAATAGAAAAACAAATAGAAAACCAATAGAAATACAAATAGAAATAAAAAATCAAATAGAAAACCGATAGAAATACCAATAGAAATAGAAATACAAATAGAAAACCAACAGAAATAGAAATACAAATAGAAAACAAATAGAAAACCAATAGAAAACCAACAGAAATAGAAATACAAATAGAAAACCAATAGAAATACAAATAGAAATAGAAATAAAAAATCAAATAGAAAACCGATAGAAATACAAATAGAAATAGAAATACATATAGAAAACCAATAGAAATACCAATAGAAATAGAAATACAAATAGAAAACCAATAGAAATACAAATAGAAATAAAAAATCAAATAGAAAACCAATAGAAATACCAATAGAAATAGAAATACAAATACTTCCATACCATAAAATTACTATTACGTCGGGTTATAATAAAATAAAGAAGAGGTAGAGAAAAAAAAAAAAAAAAAAAAAAAAAAAAAAAAAAATCAACATCTGGAATTTTGTTATTCGACCGTTGACTAATCAATAATCATATACCTGTGTTTAACTCACCCCCTTTTAATTTTTAATTTTTAATGTTTATTGCTGTCACCAATTTTATTGTTTACCACTTCCACATTTTTTTATTTGTATATTTTGGTTTCACTTTTTGCTTTTTCCAACTATATATATATCTAACTACATTTTTATTTTTACAGTTTAGTAGATACTCCTGATGATGGCCTAATAAGCCGAAATCGATCGAGTGATTTTTTAAACCTTTTGTAATTTTGCGAAATATTTAACAAGTGTTTTTAAAATTTTTTAAAAATGTGTGTAGAAATACAAATAGAAAACCAATAGAAATACAAATAGAAATAGAAATACAAATAGAAAACCAATAGAAATAGAAATAGAAATAAAAAATCAATTAGAAAACCAATAGAAATACAAATAGAAATACAAATAGAAAACCAATAGAAATACAAATAGAAATAGAAATACAAATAGAAAACAAATAGAAAACCAATAGAAATACAAATAGAAATAGAAATACAAATAGAAAACCAAAATAAATACAAATAGAAATAGAAATACAAATAGAAAACAAATAGAAAACCAATAGAAAACCAATAGAAATAGAAATACAAATAGAAAACCAATAGAAATACAAATAGAAATAGAAATACATATAGAAAACCAATAGAAATACAAATAGAAATAAAAAATCAAATAGAAAACCAATAGAAATACCAATAGATATAGAAATACAAATAGAAAACCAAGAGAAATACAAATAGAAATAGAAATACAAATAGAAAACCAATAGAAATACAAATAGAAATAGAAATACAAATAGAAAACAAATAGAAAACCAATAGAAAACCAATAGAAATAGAAAAACAAATAGAAAACCAATAGAAATACAAATAGAAATAAAAAATCAAATAGAAAACCGATAGAAATACCAATAGAAATAGTAATACAAATAGAAAACCAATAGAAATACAAATAGAAATAGAAATACAAATAGAAAACAAATAGAAAACCAATAGAAAACCAATAGAAATAGAAATACAAATAGAAAACCAATAGAAATACAAATAGAAATAGAAATACAAATAGAAAACAAATAGAAAACCAATAGAAATAGAGATACAAATAGAAAACAAATAGAAATAGAAATACAAATAGAAAACAAATAGAAAACCAATAGAAAACCAATAGAAATAGAAAAACAAATAGAAAACTAATAGAAATACAAATAGAAATAGAAATACAAATAGAAAACAAATAGAAAACCAATAGAAAACCAATAGAAATAGAAAAACAAATAGAAAACCAACAGAAATACAAATAGAAATAAAAATCAAATAGAAAACCGATAGAAATACCAATAGAAATAGAAATACAAATAGAAAACCAATAGAAATACAAATAGATATAGAAATACAAATAGAAAACAAATAGAAAACCAATAGAAAACCAATAGAAATAGAAAAACAAATAGAAAACCAATAGAAATACAAATAGAAATAAAAAATCAAATAGAAAACCGATAGAAATACCAATAGAAATAGAAAATCAAATAGAAAACCAATAGAAATACAAATAGAAATAGAAATACATATAGAAAACCATGTTCAGGATCTGTACCTAAAAAGACAAATTTGTAAATATGTAATATAGATCTGTAATTTATGTAAAAGGAAACTTATCTTGTTGGTGTGGCACAGCAATTATATTTTATTATCCATTTGTTTTTTGTTTTATATAATTCTGAAATTATTTAGATTAATGTTATTAATTTATTATTTATATTATAATGTATTTATTTTATAGTTAAGGCGAAAACTTACCCGGAATTATCATTTCAGCTAATTTTCCTGTAAATAATTTGTTTACAAACATCGGTTTGACGTTTGTTCAATTGTTATAAATTAGTTCTATGTTTTTTAAGAAATTGTTATAATGATCGATCACTGCCATCTATTATTGGGCATCTAATTATTTAATTTCTAATAGATAGAGCAAGTGTAGAATACTAGTTTTGTACGTACTATTTTGAAATGATATTGCCGCCGTTTTAGTATTTTCGCGCTTTTTCAATTTTATTACTCTTAAGATAATTAATTTTTTGTTCACTTTGATTTTGCAACCTGAGCTGTGTACACCAAAATTTGTGAAAATATCGAAAATAAAAAATATTAAAATTAAAAATAAAATTGTGCTAATAAAATTATAAATTAAGATAATTTGAGTGCTTTCATTTTTGTGTTGAAGAAAATTATTGTTTGGACATTTTCTCTCGACAAACCAATAGAAATACAAATAGAAATAAAAAATCAAATAGAAAACCAATAGAAATACCAATAGATATAGAAATACAAATAGAAAACCAAGAGAAATACAAATAGAAATAGAAATACAAATAGAAAACAAATAGAAAACCAATAGAAATACCAATAGAAATAGAAATACAAATAGAAAACAAATAGAAAACCAATAGAAATAGAAATACAAATAGAAAACCAATAGAAATACAAATAGAAATAGAAATACAAATAGAAAACCAAGAGAAATACAAATAGAAATAGAAATACAAATAGAAAACCAATAGAAATACAAATAGAAATAAAAAATCAAATAGAAAACCAATAGAAATACCAATAGATATAGAACTACAAATAGAAAACCAAGAGAAATACCAATAGAAATAGAAATACAAATAAAAAACCAATAGAAATACAAATAGAAATAGAAATACAAATAGAAAACAAATAGAAATAGAAATACAAATAGAAAACCAATAGAAATAGAAATACAAACAGAAAACAAATAGAAAACCAATAGAAAACCAATAGAAATAGAAAAACAAATAGAAAACCAATAGAAATACAAATAGAAATAAAAAATCAAATAGAAAACCGATAGAAATACCAATAGAAATAGAAATACAAATAGAAAACCAACAGAAATAGAAATACAAATAGAAAACAAATAGAAAACCAATAGAAAACCAACAGAAATAGAAATACAAATAGAAAACCAATAGAAATACAAATAGAAATAGAAATAAAAAATCAAATAGAAAACCGATAGAAATACAAATAGAAATAGAAATACATATAGAACACCAATAGAAATACCAATAGAAATAGAAATACAAATAGAAAACCAATAGAAATACAAATAGAAATAAAAAATCAAATAGAAAACCAATAGAAATACCAATAGAAATAGAAATACAAATACTTCCATACCATAAAATTACTATTACGTCGGGTTATAATAAAATAAAGAAGAGGTAGAGAAAAAAAAAAAAAAAAAAAAAAATCAACATCTGGAATTTTGTTATTCGACCGTTGACTAATCAATAATCATATACCTGTGTTTAACTCACCCCCTTTTAATTTTTAATTTTTAATGTTTATTGCTCTCACCAATTTTACCTGTGTTTAACTCACCCCCTTTTTTTAATTTTTAATTTTTAATGTTTATTGCTGTCACCAATTTTATTGTTTACCACTTCCACATTTTTTTATTTGTATATTTTGGTTTCACTTTTTGCTTTTTCCAACTATATATATATATCTAACTACATTTTTATTTTTACAGTTTAGTAGATACTCCTGATGATGGCCTAATAAGCCGAAATCGATCGAGTGATTTTTTAAACCTTTTGTAATTTTGCGAAATATTTAACAAGTGTTTTTAAAATTTTTTAAAAATGTGTGTAGAAATACAAATAGAAAACCAATAGAAATACAAATAGAAATAGAAATACAAATAGAAAACCAATAGAAATAGAAATAGAAATAAAAAATCAATTAGAAAACCAATAGAAATACAAATAGAAATACAAATAGAAAACCAATAGAAATACAAATAGAAATAGAAATACAAATAGAAAACAAATAGAAAACCAATAGAAATACAAATAGAAATAGAAATACAAATAGAAAACCAAAATAAATACAAATAGAAATAGAAATACAAATAGAAAACAAATAGAAAACCAATAGAAAACCAATAGAAATAGTAATACAAATAGAAAACCAATAGAAATACAAATAGAAATAGAAATACATATAGAAAACCAATAGAAATACAAATAGAAATAAAAAATCAAATAGAAAACCAATAGAAATACCAATAGATATAGAAATACAAATAGAAAACCAAGAGAAATACAAATAGAAATAGAAATACAAATAGAAAACCAATAGAAATACAAATAGAAATAGAAATACAAATAGAAAACAAATAGAAAACCAATAGAAAACCAATAGAAATAGAAAAACAAATAGAAAACCAATAGAAATACAAATAGAAATAAAAAATCAAATAGAAAACCGATAGAAATACCAATAGAAATAGTAATACAAATAGAAAACCAATAGAAATACAAATAGAAATAGAAATACAAATAGAAAACAAATAGAAAACCAATAGAAAACCAATAGAAATAGAAATACAAATAGAAAACCAATAGAAATACAAATAGAAATAGAAATACAAATAGAAAACAAATAGAAAACCAATAGAAATAGAGATACAAATAGAAAACAAATAGAAATAGAAATACAAATAGAAAACAAATAGAAAACCAATAGAAAACCAATAGAAATAGAAAAACAAATAGAAAACTAATAGAAATACAAATAGAAATAGAAATACAAATAGAAAACAAATAGAAAACCAATAGAAAACCAATAGAAATAGAAAAACAAATAGAAAACCAATAGAAATACAAATAGAAATAAAAAATCAAATAGAAAACCGATAGAAATACCAATAGAAATAGAAATACAAATAGAAAACCAATAGAAATACAAATAGATATAGAAATACAAAGAGAAAACAAATAGAAAACCAATAGAAAACCAATAGAAATAGAAAAACAAATAGAAAACCAATAGAAATACAAATAGAAATAAAAAATCAAATAGAAAACCGATAGAAATACCAATAGAAATAGAAATACAAATAGAAAACCAATAGAAATACAAATAGATATAGAAATACAAAGAGAAAACAAATAGAAAACCAATAGAAAACCAATAGAAATAGAAAAACAAATAGAAAACCAATAGAAATACAAATAGAAATAAAAAATCAAATAGAAAACCGATAGAAATACCAATAGAAATAGAAATACAAATAGAAAACCAACATAAATACAAATAGAAATAGAAATACAAATAGAAAACAAATAGAAAACAAATAGAAAACCAATACAAATAGAAATACAAATAGAAAACCAATAGAAATACAAATAGAAATAGAAATACAAATAGAAAACCAAGAGAAATACAAATAGAAATACAAATACAAATAGAAAACCAATAGAAAACCAATAGAAATACAAATAGAAATAAAAAATCAAATAGAAAACCAATAGAAATACCAATAGATATAGAACTACAAATAGAAAACCAAGAGAAATACAAATAGAAATAGAAATACAAATAGAAAACAAATAGAAAATCAATAGAAATAGAAATACAAATAGAAAACCAATAGAAATACAAATAGAAATAGAAATACAAATAGAAAACAAATAGAAAACCAATAGAAAAAGAAATACAAATAGAAAACCAATAGAAATACAAATAGAAATAGAAAATCAAATAGAAAACCAATAGAAATTCCAATAGAAATAGAAATACAAATAGAAAACCAATAGAAATACAAATAGAAATAGAAATACAAATAGAAAACCAAGAGAAATACAAATAGAAATAGAAATACAAATAGAAATACAAATAGAAAACCAATAGAAATAGAAATACAAATAGAAAACCAATAGAAATACAAATAGAAATAGAAATACAAATAGAAAACAAATAGAAAACCAATAGAAAAAGAAATACAAATAGAAAACCAATAGAAATACAAATAGAAATAGAAAATCAAATAGAAAACCAATAGAAATACAAATAGAAATAAAAAATCAAATAGAAAACCGATAGAAATACCAATAGAAATAGAAATACAAATAAAAAACCAATAGAAATACAAATAGAAATAGAAATACAAATAGAAAACAAATAGAAATAGAAATACAAATAGAAAACCAATAGAAATAGAAATACAAACAGAAAACAAATAGAAAACCAATAGAAAACCAATAGAAATAGAAAAACAAATAGAAAACCAATAGAAATACAAATAGAAATAAAAAATCAAATAGAAAACCGATAGAAATACCAATAGAAATAGAAATACAAATAGAAAACCAACAGAAATAGAAATACAAATAGAAAACAAATAGAAAACCAATAGAAAACCAACAGAAATAGAAATACAAATAGAAAACCAATAGAAATACAAATAGAAATAGAAATAAAAAATCAAATAGAAAACCGATAGAAATACAAATAGAAATAGAAATACATATAGAAAACCAATAGAAATACCAATAGAAATAGAAATACAAATAGAAAACCAATAGAAATACAAATAGAAATAAAAAATCAAATAGAAAACCAATAGAAATACCAATAGAAATAGAAATACAAATACTTCCATACCATAAAATTACTATTACGTCGGGTTATAATAAAATAAAGAAGAGGTAGAGAAAAAAAAAAAAAAAAAAAAAAAATCAACATCTGGAATTTTGTTATTCGACCGTTGACTAATCAATAATCATATACCTGTGTTTAACTCACCCCCTTTTAATTTTTAATTTTTAATGTTTATTGCTCTCACCAATTTTACCTGTGTTTAACTCACCCCCTTTTTTTAATTTTTAATTTTTAATGTTTATTGCTGTCACCAATTTTATTGTTTACCACTTCCACATTTTTTTATTTGTATATTTTGGTTTCACTTTTTGCTTTTTCCAACTATATATATATATCTAACTACATTTTTATTTTTACAGTTTAGTAGATACTCCTGATGATGGCCTAATAAGCCGAAATCGATCGAGTGATTTTTTAAACCTTTTGTAATTTTGCGAAATATTTAACAAGTGTTTTTAAAATTTTTTAAAAATGTGTGTAGAAATACAAATAGAAAACCAATAGAAATACAAATAGAAATAGAAATACAAATAGAAAACCAATAGAAATAGAAATAGAAATAAAAAATCAATTAGAAAACCAATAGAAATACAAATAGAAATACAAATAGAAAACCAATAGAAATACAAATAGAAATAGAAATACAAATAGAAAACAAATAGAAAACCAATAGAAATACAAATAGAAATAGAAATACAAATAGAAAACCAAAATAAATACAAATAGAAATAGAAATACAAATAGAAAACAAATAGAAAACCAATAGAAAACCAATAGAAATAGTAATACAAATAGAAAACCAATAGAAATACAAATAGAAATAGAAATACATATAGAAAACCAATAGAAATACAAATAGAAATAAAAAATCAAATAGAAAACCAATAGAAATACCAATAGATATAGAAATACAAATAGAAAACCAAGAGAAATACAAATAGAAATAGAAATACAAATAGAAAACCAATAGAAATACAAATAGAAATAGAAATACAAATAGAAAACAAATAGAAAACCAATAGAAAACCAATAGAAATAGAAAAACAAATAGAAAACCAATAGAAATACAAATAGAAATAAAAAATCAAATAGAAAACCGATAGAAATACCAATAGAAATAGTAATACAAATAGAAAACCAATAGAAATACAAATAGAAATAGAAATACAAATAGAAAACAAATAGAAAACCAATAGAAAACCAATAGAAATAGAAATACAAATAGAAAACCAATAGAAATACAAATAGAAATAGAAATACAAATAGAAAACAAATAGAAAACCAATAGAAATAGAGATACAAATAGAAAACAAATAGAAATAGAAATACAAATAGAAAACAAATAGAAAACCAATAGAAAACCAATAGAAATAGAAAAACAAATAGAAAACTAATAGAAATACAAATAGAAATAGAAATACAAATAGAAAACAAATAGAAAACCAATAGAAAACCAATAGAAATAGAAAAACAAATAGAAAACCAATAGAAATACAAATAGAAATAAAAAATCAAATAGAAAACCGATAGAAATACCAATAGAAATAGAAATACAAATAGAAAACCAATAGAAATACAAATAGATATAGAAATACAAAGAGAAAACAAATAGAAAACCAATAGAAAACCAATAGAAATAGAAAAACAAATAGAAAACCAATAGAAATACAAATAGAAATAAAAAATCAAATAGAAAACCGATAGAAATACCAATAGAAATAGAAATACAAATAGAAAACCAATAGAAATACAAATAGATATAGAAATACAAAGAGAAAACAAATAGAAAACCAATAGAAAACCAATAGAAATAGAAAAACAAATAGAAAACCAATAGAAATACAAATAGAAATAAAAAATCAAATAGAAAACCGATAGAAATACCAATAGAAATAGAAATACAAATAGAAAACCAACATAAATACAAATAGAAATAGAAATACAAATAGAAAACAAATAGAAAACCAATAGAAAACCAATAGAAATAGAAATACAAATAGAAAACCAACATAAATACAAATAGAAATAGAAATACAAATAGAAAACAAATAGAAAACAAATAGAAAACCAATACAAATAGAAATACAAATAGAAAACCAATAGAAATACAAATAGAAATAGAAATACAAATAGAAAACCAAGAGAAATACAAATAGAAATACAAATACAAATAGAAAACCAATAGAAAACCAATAGAAATACAAATAGAAATAAAAAATCAAATAGAAAACCAATAGAAATACCAATAGATATAGAACTACAAATAGAAAACCAAGAGAAATACAAATAGAAATAGAAATACAAATAGAAAACAAATAGAAAATCAATAGAAATAGAAATACAAATAGAAAACCAATAGAAATACAAATAGAAATAGAAATACAAATAGAAAACAAATAGAAAACCAATAGAAAAAGAAATACAAATAGAAAACCAATAGAAATACAAATAGAAATAGAAAATCAAATAGAAAACCAATAGAAATTCCAATAGAAATAGAAATACAAATAGAAAACCAATAGAAATACAAATAGAAATAGAAATACAAATAGAAAACAAATAGAAAACCAATAGAAAACCAATAGAAATAGAAATACAAATAGAAAACCAATAGAAATACAAATAGAAATAAAAAATCAAATAGAAAACCGATAGAAATACCAATAGAAATAGAAATACAAATAGAAAACCAACAGAAATAGAAATACAAATAGAAAACAAATAGAAAACCAATAGAAAACCAACAGAAATAGAAATACAAATAGAAAACCAATAGAAATACAAATAGAAATAGAAATACAAATAGAAAACAAATAGAAAACCAATAGAAAACCAATAGAAATAGAAATACAAATAGAAAACCAATAGAAATACAAATAGAAATAAAAATTCAAATAGAAAACCGATAGAAATACCAATAGAAATAGAAAATCAAATAGAAAACCAATAGAAATACAAATAGAAATAGAAATACATATAGAAAACCAATAGAAATACCAATAGAAATAGAAATACAAATAGAAAACAAATAGAAAACAAATAGAAAACCAATAGAAATACCAATAGAAATAGAAATACAAATAGAAAACCAATAGAAATACAAATAGAAATAAAAAATCAAATAGAAAACCAATAGAAATACCAATAGAAATAGAAATACAAATAGAAAACCAATAGAAATACAAATAGAAATAGAAATACAAATAGAAAACCAATAGAAATAGAAATAGAAATAAAAAATCAATTAGAAAACCAATAGAAATACAAATAGAAATACAAATAGAAAACCAATAGAAATACAAATAGAAATAGAAATACAAATAGAAAACAAATAGAAAACCAATAGAAATACAAATAGAAATAGAAATACAAATAGAAATAAAAAATCAAATAGAAAACCGATAGAAATACCAATAGAAATACAAATAGAAAACCAACAGAAATACAAATAGAAATAGAAATACAAATAGAAAACAAATAGAAAACCAATAGACAACCAATAGAAATAGAAATACAAATAGAAAACCAATAGAAATACAAATAGAAATAGAAATACAAATAGAAAACCAAGAGAAATACAAATAGAAATAGAAATACAAATAGAAAACCAATAGAAATACAAATAGAAATACAAATACAAATAGAAAACAAATAGAAAACCAATAGAAAACCAATAGAAATAGAAATACAAATAGAAAACCAATAGAAATACAAATAAATAGAAATACAAATAGAAAACCAATAGAAATACAAATAGAAATAGAAACACAAATAAAAAACAAATAGAAAACCAATAGAAAACCAATAGAAATAGAAATACTAATAAAAAACCAATAGAAATACAAATAGAAATAGAAAATCAAATAGAAAACCAATAGAAACCCAATAGAAATAGAAAACCAATAGAAAACCAATAGAAATAGAAATACAAATAGAAAACCAGTAGAAATACAAATAGAAATTATAAATCAAATAGAAAACCGATAGAAATACCAATAGAAATAGAAAATCAAATAGAAAACAAATAGAAAACAAATAGAAAACCAATAGAAATACCAATAGAAATAGAAATACAAATAGAAAACCAATAGAAATACAAACAGAAATAAAAAATCAAATAGAAAACCAATAGAAATACCAATAGAAATAGAAATACAAATAGAAAACCAATAGAAATACAAATAGAAATAGAAATACAAATAGAAAACCAATAGAAATAGAAAATCAAATAGAAAACCAATAGAAATACAAATAGATATAGAAATACAAATAGAAAACCAAGAGAAATACAAATAGAAATAGAAATACAAATAGAAAACCAATAGAAATACAAATAGAAATAAAAAATCAAATAGAAAACCAATAGAAATACCAATAGATATAGAACTACAAATAGAAAACCAAGAGAAATACAAATAAAAATAGAAATACAAATAGAAAACAAATAGAAAACCAATAGAAATAGAAATACAAATAGAAAACCAATAGAAATACAAATAGAAATAGAAATAGAAATAGAAAACAAATAGAAAACCAATAGAAAAAGAAATACAAATAGAAAACCAATAGAAATACAAATAGAAATAGAAAATCAAATAGAAAACCAATAGAAATACCAATAGAAATAGAAATACAAATAGAAAACCAATAGAAATACAAATAGAAATAGAAATACAAATAGAAAACAAATAGAAAACCAATAGAAAACCAATAGAAATAGAAATACAAATAGAAAACCAATAGAAATAGAAATACAAATAGAAAACAAATAGAAAACCAATAGAAAACCAATAGAAATAGAAAAACAAATAGAAAACCAATAGAAATACAAATAGAAATAAAAAATCAAATAGAAAACCGATAGAAATACCAATAGAAATAGAAATACAAATAGAAAACCAACAGAAATAGAAATACAAATAGAAAACAAATAGAAAACCAATAGAAAACCAACAGAAATAGAAATACAAATAGAAAACCAATAGAAATACAAATAGAAATAGAAATACAAATAGAAAACAAATAGAAAACCAATAGAAAACCAATAGAAATAGAAATACAAATAGAAAACCAATAGAAATACAAATAGAAATAAAAAATCAAATAGAAAACCGATAGAAATACCAATAGAAATAGAAAATCAAATAGAAAACCAATAGAAATACAAATAGAAATAGAAATACAAATAGAAAACAAATAGAAAACAAATAGAAAACCAATAGAAATACCAATAGAAATAGAAATACAAATAGAAAACCAATAGAAATACAAATAGAAATAAAAAATCAAATAGAAAACCAATAGAAATACCAATAGAAATAGAAATACCAATAGAAAACCAATAGAAATACAAATAGAAATAGAAATACAAATAAAAAACCAATAGAAATAGAAATAGAAATAAAAAATCAATTAGAAAACCAATAGAAATACATATAGAAATAGAAATACAAATAGAAAACAAATAGAAAACCAATAGAAATACAAATAGAAATAGAAATACAAATAGAAATAAAAAATCAAATAGAAAACCGATAGAAATACCAATAGAAATACAAATAGAAAACCAACAGAAATACAAATAGAAATAGAAATACAAATAGAAAACAAATAGAAAACCAATAGAAAACCAATAGAAATAGAAATACAAATAGGAAACCAATAGAAATACAAATAGAAATAGAAACACAAATAAAAAACAAATAGAAAACCAATAGAAAACCAATAGAAATAGAAATACAAATAGAAAACCAATAGAAATACAAATAGAAACAGAAACACAAATAAAAAACAAATAGAAAACCAATAGAAAACCAATAGAAAACAAATAGAAAACCAATAGAAATACAAATAGAAATAGAAAATCAAATAGAAAACCAATAGAAATACCAATAGAAAACAAATAGAAAACCAATAGAAAACCAATAGAAATAGAAATACAAATAGAAAACAAATAGAAAACCAATAGAAAACCAATAGAAATAGAAATACAAATAGAAAACCAATAGAAATACAAATAGAAACAGAAACACAAATAAAAAACAAATAGAAAACCAATAGAAAACCAATAGAAATAGAAATACAAATAAAAAACCAATAGAAATACAAATTGAAATAGAAAATCAAATAGAAAACCAATAGAAATACCAATAGAAATTGAAAACAAATAGAAAACCAATAGAAAACCAATAGAAATAGAAATACAAATAGAAAACCAATAGAAATACAAATAGAAATAGAAAATCAAATAGAAAACCGATAGAAATACCAATAGAAATAGAAAATCAAATAGAAAACCAATAGAAATACCAATTGAAAGAGAAATACAAATAGAAAACCAATAGAAATACAAATAGAAATAAAAAATCAAATAGAAAACCAATAGAAATACCAATAGAAATAGAAATACAAATAGAAAACAAATAGAAAACCAAGAGAAAACCAATAGAAATAGAAATACAAATAGAAAACCAATAGAAATACCAATAGAAATAGAAATACAAATAGGAAAAAAAATAGAAATACAAATGGAAATAGAAAATCAAATAGAAAACCAATAGAAATACAAATAGAAATAGAAATACAAATAGAAAACAAATAGAAAACCAATAGAAAACCAATAGAAATAGAAAATCAAATAGAAAACCAATAGAAATACAAATAGATATAGAAATACAAATAGAAAACCAATAGAAATACAAATAGAAAACAAATAGAAAACCAATAGAAAACCAATAGAAAACCAATAGAAATAGAAATACAAATAGAATACCAATAGAAATACAAATAGAAATAGAAATACAAATAGAAAACAAATAGAAAACCAATAGAAAAATAATAGAAATAGAAATACAAATAGAAAACCAATAGAAATACAAATAGAAATAGAAAATCAAATAGAAAACCAATAGAAATACCAATAGAAATAGAAATACAAATAGAAAACTAATAGAAATACAAAATGAAATAGAAATAGAAATAGAAAACAAATAGAAAACCAATAGAAAACCAATAGAAATAGAAAATCAAATAGAAAACCTATAGAAATACAAATAGAAATAGAAATACAAATAGAAAACCAATAGAAATACAAATAGAAATAGAAATACAAATAGAAAACCAATAGAAATAGAAATAGAAATAAAAAATCAATTAGAAAACCAATAGAAATACAAATAGAAATACAAATAGAAAACCAATAGAAATACAAATAGAAATAGAAATACAAATAGAAAACAAATAGAAAACCAATAGAAATACAAATAGAAATAGAAATACAAATAGAAATAAAAAATCAAATAGAAAACCGATAGAAATACCAATAGAAATACAAATAGAAAACCAACAGAAATACAAATAGAAATAGAAATACAAATAGAAAACAAATAGAAAACCAATAGAAAACCAATAGAAATAGAAATACAAATAGAAAACCAATAGAAATACAAATAGAAACAGAAACACAAATAAAAAACAAATAGAAAACCAATAGAAAACCAATAGAAATAGAAATACAAATAAAAAACCAATAGAAATACAAATAGAAATAGAAAATCAAATAGAAAACCAATAGAAATACCAATAGAAATAGAAAACAAATAGAAAACCAATAGAAAACCAATAGAAATAGAAATACAAATAGAAAACCAATAGAAATACAATTAGAAATTAAAAATCAAATAGAAAACCGATAGAAATACCAATAGAAATAGAAAATCAAATAGAAAACCAATAGAAATACAAATCGAAATAGAAATACATATAGAAAACAAATAGAAATACCAATAGAAATAGAAATACAAATAGAAAACCAATAGAAATACAAATAGAAATAGAAATACAATTAAAAAAATAAATAGAAAACCAATAGAAATACCAATAGAAATAGAAATACAAATAGAAAACCAATAGAAATACAAATAGAAAACAAATAGAAAACCAATAGAAAACCAATAGAAAACCAATAGAAATAGAAATACAAATAGAATACCAATAGAAATACAAATAGAAATAGAAATACAAATAGAAAACAAATAGAAAACCAATAGAAATACCAATAGAAATAGAAATACACATAGAAAACCAATAGAAATACAAATAGAAATAAAAAATCAAATAGAAAACCAATGGAAATACCAATAGAAAACCAATAGAAATAGAAAAACAAATAGAAAACCAATAGAAATACAAATAGAAATAAAAAATCAAATAGAAAACCGATAGAAATACCAATAGAAATAGAAATACAAATAGAAAATCAACAGAAATACAAATAGAAATAGAAATACAAATAGAAAACAAATAGAAAACCAATAGAAAACCAATAGAAATAGAAATACAAATAGAAAACCAATAGAAATACAAATAGAAATAAAAAATCAAATAGAAAACCGATAGAAATACCAATAGAAATACAAATAGAAAACCAACAGAAATACAAATAGAAATAGAAATACAAATAGAAATAAAAAATCAAATAGAAAACCGATAGAAATACCAATAGAAATACAAATAGAAAACCAACAGAAATACAAATAGAAATAGAAATACAAATAGAAAACAAATAGAAAACCAATAGAAAACCAATAGAAATAGAAATACAAATAGAAAACCAATAGAAATACAAATAGAAACAGAAACACAAATAAATAACAAATAGAAAACCAATAGAAAACCAATAGAAATAGAAATACAAATAAAAAACCAATAGAAATACAAATAGAAATAGAAAATCAAATATAAAACCAATAGAAATACCAATAGAAAACAAATAGAAAACCAAAAGAAAACCAATAGAAATAGAAATACAAATAGAAAACCAATAGAAATACAAATAGAAACAGAAACACAAATAAAAAACAAATAGAAAACCAATAGAAAACCAATAGAAATAGAAATACAAATAAAAAACCAATAGAAATACAAATAGAAATAGAAAATCAAATAGAAAACCAATAGAAATACCAATAGAAATAGAAAACAAATAGAAAACCAATAGAAAACCAATAGAAATAGAAATACAAATAGAAAACCAATAGAAATACAATTAGAAATTAAAAATCAAATAGAAAACCAATAGAAAACCAATAGAAATAGAAAATCAAATAGAAAACCAATAGAAATACAAATAGAAATAGAAATACAATTAAAAAATTAAATAGAAAACCAATAGAAATACCAATAGAAATAGAAATACAAATAGAAAACCAATAGAAATACAAATAGAAAACAAATAGAAAACCAATAGAAAACCAATAGAAAACCAATAGAAATAGAAATACAAATAGAATACCAATAGAAATACAAATAGAAATAGAAATACAAATAGAAAACAAATAGAAAACCAATAGAAATACCAATAGAAATAGAAATACACATAGAAAACCAATAGAAATACAAATAGAAATAAAAAATCAAATAGAAAACCAATGGAAATACCAATAGAAAACCAATAGAAATAGAAAAACAAATAGAAAACCAATAGAAATACAAATAGAAATAAAAAATCAAATAGAAAACCGATAGAAATACCAATAGAAATAGAAATACAAATAGAAAATCAACAGAAATACAAATAGAAATAGAAATACAAATAGAAAACAAATAGAAAACCAATAGAAAACCAATAGAAATAGAAATACAAATAGAAAACCAATAGAAATAGAAATAGAAATAAAAAATCAAATAGAAAACCAATAGAAATTCCAATAGATATAGAAATACAAATAGAAAACCAATAGAAATACAAATAGAAATTAAAAATCAAATAGAAAACCGATAGAAATACCAATAGAAATAGAAAATCAAATAGAAAACCAATAGAAATACCAATAGAAATAGAAATACAAATAGAAAACCAATAGAAATACCAATAGAAATAGAATTACAAATAGAAAACAAATAGAAAACAAATAGAAAACCAATAGAAATACCAATAGAAATAGAAATACAAATAGAAAACCAATAGAAATACAAATAGAAATAAAAAATCAAATAGAAAACCAATAGATATACCAATAGATATAGAAATACAAATAGAAAACCAAGAGAAATACCAATAGAAATAGAAATACAAATAGAAAACCAATAGAAATACAAATAGAAATAGAAATACAAATAGAAAACAAATAGAAATACAAATAGAAATAAAAAATCAAATAAAAAACCAATAGAAATTCCAATAGAAATAGAAATACAAATAGAAAACCAATAGAAATACAAATACAAATAGAAATACAAATAGAAAACAAATAGAAAACCAATAGAAATACCAATAGAAATAGAAATACACAAAGAAAACCAATAGAAATACAAATAGAAATAAAAAATCAAATAGAAAACCAATGGAAATACCAATAGAAATAGAAATACAAATAGGAAACCAATAGAAATACAAATAGAAAACAAATAGAAAACCAAAAGAAATAGAAATACAAATAGAAAACCAATAGAAATACCAATAGAAATAGAAATACAAATAGAAAACCAATAGAAATACAAATAGAAATAAAAAATCAAATAGAAAACCAATAGAAATACCAATAGAAATAGAAATACAAATAGAAAACAAATAGAAATACAAATAGAAATAAAAAATCAAATAAAAAACCAATAGAAATTCCAATAGAAATAGAAATACAAATAGAAAACCAATAGAAATACAAATACAAATAGAAATACACATAGAAAACCAATAGAAATACAAATAGAAATAAAAAATCAAATAGAAAACCAATGGAAATACCAATAGAAATAGAAATACAAATAGAAAACCAATAGAAATACAAATAGAAAACAAATAGAAAACCAAAAGAAATAGAAATACAAATAGAAAACCAATAGAAATACCAATAGAAATAGAAATACAAATAGAAAACCAATAGAAATACAAATAGAAATAGAAATACAAATAGAAAACAAATAGAAAACCAATAGAAATAGAAATACAAATAAAAAACCAATAGAAATACAAATAGAAATAGAAAATCAAATAGAAAACCAATGGAAATACCAATAGAAATAGAAATACAAATAGAAAACCAATAGAAATACAAATAGAAAACAAATAGAAAACCAAAAGAAATAGAAATACAAATAGAAAACCAATAGAAATACCAATAGAAATAGAAATACAAATAGAAAACGAATAGAAATACAAATAGAAATAGAAATACAAATAGAAAACAAATAGAAAACCAATAGAAATAGAAATACAAATAAAAAACCAATAGAAATACAAATAGAAATAGAAAATCAAATAGAAAACCAATAGAAATACCAATAGAAATAGAAATACAAATAGAAAACCAATAGAAATACAAATAGAAATAGAAATACAAATAGAAAACAAATAGAAAACCAATAGAAAACCAATAGAAATAGAAATACAAATAGAAATAAAAAATCAAATAGAAAACCAATAGAAATTCCAATAGAAATAGAAATACAAATAGAAAACCAATAGAAATACAAATACAAATAGAAATACAAATAGAAAACAAATAGAAAACCAATAGAAATACCAATAGAAATAGAAATACACATAGAAAACCAATAGAAATACAAATAGAAATAAAAAATCAAATAGAAAACCAATGGAAATACCAATAGAAATAGAAATACAAATAGAAAACCAATAGAAATACAAATAGAAAACAAATAGAAAACCAAAAGAAATAGAAATACAAATAGAAAACCAATAGAAATACCAATAGAAATAGAAATACAAATAGAAAACCAATAGAAATACAAATAGAAATAAAAAATCAAATAGAAAACCAATAGAAATACCAATAGAAATAGAAATACAAATAGAAAACAAATAGAAATACAAATAGAAATAAAAAATCAAATAAAAAACCAATAGAAATTCCAATAGAAATAGAAATACAAATAGAAAACCAATAGAAATACAAATACAAATAGAAATACAAATAGAAAACAAATAGAAAACCAATAGAAATACCAATAGAAATAGAAATACACATAGAAAACCAATAGAAATACAAATAGAAATAAAAAATCAAATAGAAAACCAATGGAAATACCAATAGAAATAGAAATACAAATAGAAAACCAATAGAAATACAAATAGAAAACAAATAGAAAACCAAAAGAAATAGAAATACAAATAGAAAACCAATAGAAATACAAATAGAAATAGAAAATCAAATAGAAAACCAATAGAAATACCAATAGAAATAGAAATACAAATAGAAAACCAATAGAAATACAAATAGAAATAGAAATACAAATAGAAAACAAATAGAAAACCAATAGAAAACCAATAGAAATAGAAATACAAATAGAAAACCAATAGAAATACAAATAGAAATAAAAAATCAAATAGAAAACCAATAGAAATTCCAATAGAAATAGAAATACAAATAGAAAACCAATAGAAATACAAATACAAATAGAAATACAAATAGAAAACAAATAGAAAACCAATAGAAATACCAATAGAAATAGAAATACACATAGAAAACCAATAGAAATACAAATAGAAATAAAAAATCAAATAGAAAACCAATGGAAATACCAATAGAAATAGAAATACAAATAGAAAACCAATAGAAATACAAATAGAAAACAAATAGAAAACCAAAAGAAATAGAAATACAAATAGAAAACCAATAGAAATACCAATAGAAATAGAAATACAAATAGAAAACCAATAGAAATACAAATAGAAATAAAAAATCAAATAGAAAACCAATAGAAATACCAATAGAAATAGAAATACAAATAGAAAACAAATAGAAATACAAATAGAAATAAAAAATCAAATAAAAAACCAATAGAAATTCCAATAGAAATAGAAATACAAATAGAAAACCAATAGAAATACAAATACAAATAGAAATACAAATAGAAAACAAATAGAAAACCAATAGAAATACCAATAGAAATAGAAATACACATAGAAAACCAATAGAAATACAAATAGAAATAAAAAATCAAATAGAAAACCAATGGAAATACCAATAGAAATAGAAATACAAATAGAAAACCAATAGAAATACAAATAGAAATAGAAATACAAATAGAAAACAAATAGAAAACCAATAGAAATAGAAATACAAATAAAAAACCAATAGAAATACAAATAGAAATAGAAAATCAAATAGAAAACCAATAGAAATACCAATAGAAATAGAAATACAAATAGAAAACCAATAGAAATACAAATAGAAATAGAAATACAAATAGAAAACAAATAGAAAACCAATAGAAATACAAATAGAAATAAAAAATCAAATAGAAAACCAATAGAAATTCCAATAGATATAGAAATACAAATAGAAAACCAATAGAAATACAAATAGAAATAGAAATACAAATAGAAAACAAATAGAAAACCAATAGAAATAGAAATACAAATAGAAAACCAATAGAAATACAAATAGAAATAGAAATACAAATAGAAAACAAATAGAAAACTAATAGAAATAGAAATACAAATAGAAAACCAATAGAAATACAAATAGAAATAGAAAATCAAATAGAAAACCAATAGAAATACCAATAGAAATAGAAATACAAATAGAAAACCAATAGAAATACAAATAGAAATAGAAATACAAATAGAAAACAAATAGAAAACCAATAGAAATAGAAATACAAATAGAAAACCAATAGAAATACCAATAGAAATAGAAATACAAATAGAAAACAAATAGAAAACCAATAGAAATAGAAATACAAATAGAAGACCAATAGAAATACAAATAGAAATACAAATACAAATAGAAAACAAATAGAAAACCAATAGAAATAGAAATACAAATAGAAAACCAATAGAAATACCAATAGAAATAGAAATACAAATAGAAAACCAATAGAAATACAAATAGAAATAGAAAATCAAATAGAAAACCAATAGAAATACCAATGGAAATAGAAATACAAATAGAAAACCAATAGAAATACAAATAGAAATAGAAATACAAATAGAAAACAAATAGAAAACCAATAGAAATAGAAATACAAATAGAAAACCAATAGAAATACCAATAGAAATAGAAATACAAATAGAAAACCAATAGAAATACAAATAGAAATAGAAATACAAATAGAAAACAAATAGAAAACCAATAGAAATAGAAATACAAATAGAAATCCAATAGAAATACAAATAGAAAACCAATAGAAATACAAATACAAATAGAAATAGAAATAAAAAATCAAATAGAAAACCAATGGAAATACAAATAGAAATAGAAAATCAAATAGAAAACCAATAGAAATACCAATAGAAATAGAAATACAAATAGAAAACCAATAGAAATACAAATAGAAATAGAAATACAAATAGAAAACAAATAGAAAACCAATAGAAATAGAAATACAAATAGAAAACCAATAGAAATACCAATAGAAATAGAAATACAAATAGAAAACAAATAGAAATACAAATAGAAATAGAAAATCAAATAGAAAACCAATAGAAATACCAATAGAAATAGAAATACAAATAGAAAACCAATAGAAATACAAATAGAAATAAAAAATCATATAAAAAACCAATAGAAATACCAATAGAAATAGAAATACAAATAGAAAACCAATAGAAATACAAATAGAAAACTAATAGAAATACAAATAGAAATAGAAATACAAATAGAAAACTAATAGAAATACCAATAGAAATAGAAATACAAATAGAAAACCAATAGAAATACTAATAGAAATAGAAATACAAATAGAAATAAAAAATCAAATAGAAAACCGATAGATCAATTTCTTTTGTTTTAAAATAACGTTGATTTTGCGGTAGTGTTTATAATTTAATGCATCCAATAATTATTTAATAAATGTTAAAAACACAGTACCTTCATTTAATTATTATAAATAATAATTTTGCCTTTCACTTTGTGGTAGGTACCAACCCGGTACGTAATTTAAAAAAAACGATACGGCACCTCTGTCTTTTTTATGATTTACGTTTTATTTATATTCAATAATATTAATATTCACTCAACATTTCACTGGTCCATAACTTTTCATTCATGAATAAAATTCAATGTTACAAAATCAACTGTTGGTTTACTTATTGATTTGGAATATGGACTTTTTTTTTATTTTGTTTATGAATTCCAAATTTGTGAGATCTTAGTTACACTATACACACTTACAATTTGTACGTTAGAATATAAATTAAATTATTAATCATTTCAACATTTTATAATAGTTCGACAAGCACTGACTTATTTCATGGACGATTATTAATTTGCACCATTACGAATGTTAATAGGATTAGGTGCTATTTTAAGGCGTTGTACACTTTTCGTTTGAATTATTTAGATGTATTATTAACACTATTCATAATACATAATTTTATTTAAATATTCGTTTTAGAATTACTTCAACCACTAAAACTACTGTGACAACTTAATAATAATTTATTAATTTATCAAAATAATAAATACTTTTTTTTTAGGGAAAAAAATAAAACCGACAATATTTAATTTTCAAGAAATACAATCTTGACGAATTTAAAATTAATTACGTGAGGAAGGAAACAAAAAAAACTGACCGCGCACGGCAAAATATTTGCCTTTTTATACGTTCCCAACAGTCCGTTAATGCGAAACTTTCTTCATCTTTCCCGTTTACATAGCTACACCGTATCAAACCAATTATTTCACATTGTCTTCTTCATCGAAAAATCGAGAACCAATTTCATTAATAAGACTAGAAACAGTACAATAAATTGGTGATCCAGGGGTAATCAGCCTTTTCGCACATTGGAACGAAAGTTCGTTACAAGCCTCTCACAAGCCACCGAGATGTTGCGATCGAGCGAAATTAGTAGGCCTTTATTTTCCTTCATTAGAATAATATTTAAATATTTTACTCTGGTGTAATTTGAGCGTAAAACTCTGGATTCTGGTGTAATTTGAACATTCGCACGCCTGTGAAATTCGTAGCGTTAACCGACGGGATACAAATCTTTAAACGATTGATTGAAGAGATCTTCAACAGGCTTCATGTGTCCAGCTTCGGTCGTGAAACAAATTAAGGTTGCAATTTATACTTTCGTTTCAATTTTAACCCGGAGCTTATCTATAATATAAAATGGTCCACAGAAATCAGCGGTAGCTAACCTATAATTTGTTTCATAATTTGGGGTCTGGCGCAAGCACAATGGATGGATTCTCTTACAATATTACGACAAAAATGTCTGATTCCTATAATCCAAAACGAAACCTAATATAGTATGACAGTTAATTACCAGTAGATTTATGGTATTTAGGTATTTAGGTAACAGCGTGCATTTATGGTATTTAGGTAACAGAATTTTGTGTTGGATATGATACGAAATATCTGCATGATTCAGTCTATTTTTGACATCTAAAACTGGGCATAATGATTTAAGATTCCTACTGGTTGAGATTATACCTTATTCTTCCAAATGTATTGAATTGAATCTTTGTATTAGTGTAACTGAATATTTGAACTATAACGAATACTTTCTACGTCCAAAATTTGTAAAATAGATCATGGGCAAGAGGCCTGATGGAGTGATAGTAGCCGGCTAGGCTTCTATAGAGGTCGTGGAAGAAAGTTGTCAGACTAAAGCAATGCTGGAATACACCGCAAAAATTTGGATTTTGGGAACCTACACACTTAACAGGAAGTTGGCTTAGAGAAGCAAAATGATACAAATGAAAGATTATGGAAGGCCGATTACATTTGGGTCGCAGGGGGTCTCCAGGCGGCTCAGCCATCCAAAAGTATTGCCGATATATCTACCGAAATCCATCCAGAATACTGGGCACACCTCGTCGATAACATCCAATATCCCACCGGACGAGCCTTTTTTGGGAAAAAGGGCTCTTATTCGAATGAGTTATCATTAAGAAAACATAGAAAATGCCACCGCGGACTCACCCAAGAGAATACCCATCCCTCAAGCGTGGCTCACTTTATAACGCACAGCATACACCGCCGCCGCATACTGTATGATGCGGGCTCCATGCATAATTACCTCTTCCATCTGATTGCGGGATCTCGCCCCTCCCCCTCCCTCTCTAAATTACTTACTCCCCGTCTGATGTAACATCTCATTAGCACTAACTAACATAAATTTATACAGGGATGTCGACCGCAGGCGTACCAAAGTAGGACCAGTTAGTCGTGTTTCGACAAGTATTCCTGAAACACAGTGGTTTATATATTTTTTTTTATACATATTGAAATTTACCAATAAAACACCCGACCGGATTACAAAACTATAATAAAAAAAAAATTCATTTAACTGCGGTTACAAACAAATAAAAAAGAACTCCGCCATAAAAAGAACAATAAATAAACCCGCCAAACGATTAGAGCGTAACTAACAATTATTAAGTTTATAATTTATATAAATTGGTTACTTCACCTTCAGATAAATCCCCTGACCGCAGCCGCTACAAGTGGTGATGCCCTATCAATATTATGGAGCCATTGATTTACTCAGGGAATAGTGATCAGATCAAGAGGGACCTAGGTACTACGGTAGTTTTCCTGTTTATCCGGTCTCGGGTTTTGTGTTGGTTTACTTGTTTTTTTTTAATTCAACACACTTTTCGCAATGTGCCTCCTTACGTTAGATTAGTTTGCATTTTATAAAGAGAGGCCGAATGGATTTTTTCTTGTGCCCCATTTGATTTTCTCCCTCCGAGACACGGTTTCATTTGAACAACGAATGTTACCAACAACACGAAATACAAAGGAGGAGCACCCTCAGAATACCAATACAAACTCGTAACCCTCTTTTCTATAAAAATCTAAATTTTATTTGTTTCTTTGTTCCATGGTGGTGGTGTTTAGGGGGAACGTGGGGAGTTATTCTCAGTCAGACCTCATTGAGAAGGCTTGGTAATCGTTCCCGGATTACCAAACGATTTTTTTTGTGTGGAGCTCGCTGCAATAACCTACCGAGTTCAAACTAACTGGAGACCAAATCTATAGGACTCTTGAGAGATAAAGTATTCCGAACAGCCTTTAATAAATTTAACAAATCTCGAACATTTTTAATAATCTGAAGAAGAAGAATTCCAAACAACCAAGACTTCGAAAAGTTTCTAAATTTAGTATAATTTGACAAATCTTGAATCATTTGTAAAATCTTCAAAAAATTCCAAAATAAAAAAGGGATTCCGAACAACCTTCAATAATCTCGACAACTCTCAAATATTTTGTATAATCTGGAAAACCTTGAATAATCTAGCAAATCCTTAAAAACTTTTAGACGAGGAGCACTCCGAGGGGCCATCAATGATCCCATAAATTCTCGGAAAATTTGAAACTTTCGATAACTTAGAAAAAATTGGGCCGAATTAGATTTCCGAACAACCCTCAATATTGTAAAAAATCTCGGAAATTTTTATTAATCTGGGAACCTTAATTCATCTCAACAATTTCAAAAAAAAAACCTACAGATAAGGATTCCGAGAACCTTCAGTAACATGAAAAAATATCAAATACTCTAAAGAATCTTAATAATCTAAAAAAATATCGCAAAAATCTCTCACCTGACAAGAGCAGAAAATCTTTGGCAATGAGTAAATATCCCGAAAATTTCTAAAATATCACAACAAAAAAATTTGCCAAAGCAAGGATCCTGAATATCAGTCATGAACTTAGCACAGCTGAAATTTGCACTTTGACTTCTTTTTGTGTAGCAGACTAAAGTACATAATAGAGTCATAACATTTTCTGTTTGCGGTTTTGGATCAGAAAAATGATTTTCGACGATTTGTTTGTCTATCCACAGCCCAACGAATAATCGGACCCATCTAGATTCTTATATTTCTGATTAATTTATAAAATGAATCCAATGAATAAATAAAATCTCAGTGAGTTTTACCAAAAATCGACCAACCAGAAATGACATTTTTTCTCATCCCGAAAATTAAAAGACTTATAAAATAAAATCGTAATAGAGAATACCTTATCCTTCTTAAATTTGATTACACTATTTGCCAATAGAATTCTAAAATTGCTTTTTGATAAATCAATCGCCTCGACAACCTTACCCCAACTATTTTGAATTATACACTGTGGTCGTAGAGCACAAATCAGACAACGCTTTACTGACGAAACAAAAACTTCGTTTTTGGCTTTTCAGTAGGTTGTTGTTTTTTGGATCAGGACCAACCAGTGAGAAATTATAAACTTAAAAAAATTAAGAAATTTTAAGGAATCCAATTTTGTCAAAGTTTTTTTTGATATTTCAACCATAGAGGAGCCGACCAAACGGCGCAGTGGTTAAAGCTACGGCGGTTGGATCGGGAGGTACCGGGTTCGAATCCCTATAGGGGCGGGATGCAAAAGGGATTTTTCATCATCTGATTACGATCGGTGATGGCGATGAACACATCTATAACCCCCTGTTGAGAGTGCGGGATCCATGGGCCGACCCACCTTTCATGTCGGCACTATAGGCTGACATGAAGCAATGCAATGTGCAGTTGGTTTTTACAAAAGCGGGTCTATAGGCGTACGTCCTCGATTTGGCAACTACTGCGTAAAGTAGGACGTTAAAAGTTAACTGCGAAAGAGTTGGGAGTGCCTTGAGCCCCAGAAAAGATTGCATAGAATAAAACGGAGAACGGAGAAACATAGAGGAATTAAAAATGCTTTAAGTAAATTACAGCGATTTTTGTATTTATAATTTTTATTTTAGGGTAATTATGTAGTATTTTTGGAAGTATTCCATGAGAATTTCGGTTAACTTTTAGAATATTGTATGTCTATAGAAATAGCATTTTAGTTTTTAGTATGTGTGCTTCAATCATTCTTTTAGGTTCGGTTTCACAAATGTTTCCAAATTAAAAATAAAATAAAGGACTTCAGTGAGAATATGAAATTTAAAAGATAAATTTAGAATTTTCACTTTTGCACATGGGGAAACAAAGTTTTTGACGTCTTGTTTTAATTTTTTTTAAGTTTGGACGAAAAATTTCGCATTCATAAGGTTTTTTAAGTAACAGATAAAATTTGACGAAACTTCGTTGAAATTTTTAAGTTAATTTAATTTTCATGGGCGAATACACATAAATTCCATTCATCGGATTCTTAATTTTTCTTTTTTGTTGTCGCATTAAAGTGTGGTTATAATGCTGATTGATTTATCTATAAAATGCTACTGTTTATTTTATGAATTTGGTTAAAACAACTGCGGTTGGGGTTAATTTTTGTTAAAAAAAAACCCAATTCAAAAATGCATAACAAAAATGTAATGTTATAGTAAACAATAAAAATAATTTTATTGATTAATCCCTAACTGTTGATTGATGTAAAATGTACTTGACATGCACTTAAAATATAAAAAAACAATAAACAGGATAATTCCCCCAATTTTAGTCTATACCTAAATACGTATACGAGTGTATAGTTACATAGCTATGTATATTCTACTTTAAGCTGTAACAACTATAATCCTATTTTATTATTTCAATTAAAATAGATAATTTCGAACCCCTGGATACAGAATAACAAAATTTGTATGTGCATACACATATGTAAATAGAAGGGATAGATACACAAATAAATCTACTAATTAAATTTTTATTTGTTTATTGTACATAAATGTATGTTTAATTTAATTATTTATGATACTTCATGTATATATGGCCACTTGGTTATATTCCCACCTCAATCTCGTACCTACATACACAAAATTCGTAAAAAAAAAAATTTAACAATACATAAATTTACACTTGTTGATACATTAACATAAAACATGGTTCTAAAATCCTTTTCATTAAAATTAATTTAATTTCTAAAACAGTTTTCGTTTTTAAATCTAGAAAAGCTTAATAAGCTTTAAATAATGTCAACACAATATACATGAGAGATACGTAGCTTTATATAAATTATTCTCAATGATTTTGGTGGTGTTTCATAATTTATTAGCATTGAATTAATTTTTTTTTTCAATTTATTTGCTGCCTTGAGTACAAAAAAAAAATTGTATTAAGCACAGTCACTTCTCGTTAAATAAAAGATTTTTGGATCAGTTCCAAATAAATTTTTATTCAAGAGTGAAATTTTTTATTTTATATGTTTAAAACTATGGATTTGAATACATAAGTGAAAATAATATGATTTCCAATGCAGATTTGAAGTATTTAATTTGATTTTTTGTTAGTTGAGACATAACATAAAGAAAGACCCAAGAGTCAAATTAGTAAAATTTAGCACACAATAAAGAAAGAAATTCAAATTTGGGCATATTTGAAATAAATGCACGCTGTCAAAACAGACGATGCGTTAAATTAGGTAATATTCTCAATTGGAGCCTTTGTGCTGCATTGAATATTTAGCAATTACGGTAAAACTTATTTAAATATTGAGCTAAGCTGCCGGATAAAAAACAGAAATTTTAAATTGCCGTAGAGTTTTTGTGGTAAATAAAATAATGACAAAATCAATAGGTACGTAAACCCGTTCTAAATTTTTGTCCCGCATTTTAAAATCCAATATTCTAAATTTCCGTATTTAAAAATCTCGTATTTATAAATCTAACAATTTAATAATAATCCCCAACTATAACCTAACTAAAAGTTTAAGTTATTTGATTGAGAGAGATCCCCTTATTTGGGTCACTCCTCCTGCCAGGGCTTAGGATGACAAAAAGTGAAAGCGATAATAGTGCGAAGTATGTTGATTCCAGTTTATTATGGCTTTGAATTTCAGGAATAAAAGAGATAATAATTCCTTATCAAAGTTACAAACTGTATCCCTCCTTTTCCATTTCAAGCTATATATTACCTCTACCTTTTGAACTCCTTTGTAACGAAGTCTCTCCCATTAAAAAATAAAAATAAAAATTCAGAGACAATAGGATAAAAAATAAAAAGTCCCTGGTGATAAAAAATCATATCTTTAGATGAAGTCTCCTCGTTTACGGCCATTGACAGGCACTTAGGTTTCGACTGAGTAAAAAAGAATTTTAAAGAAATTAGTTTTAAACTTAGTAAATCTGAGACTTAGTTTTAAAAATCTGTTGATTTTCAAGCAATGAGAAAATATACAAATAACTTTTTAGATCACTAATGGGCTGGTTTAACCATAATTTAAATTCACAATAAAATAAGAGTTCGACTCAGGTTTGCAATTGTTAGATCTGCAGAATTTTCTGAGTGGAATTTCTACAATATTTTAATTGCCAATGAAAGCACAATCAGCGCTATTACTAATTGAAAATAAATGATGCCCCAATGATGCAATTCTTTTAGCATTAAATAAAGGCGCTAACTAGGAGAGACTTGATTATCCTGGACAATATCCTGGAAAAATATCCTTTCCTGGTAGGAGGAGCCAGTAATGTTTGCATCAAGTATTTTATCAGGAGTTGATAAGAATTACTCTCAGATTTATAGTCAGTTAAAAATTCCACAAATATACATATATGGCAAAAAATTTACTGCCAATATATAGGTCACCAAGCAATAGGGGCAATATTTAAACTTTACAAAATATTTCAATCCTCGCAGCAGCAAGATTGCTGCAATGGTAGGAAAGTTTTTCGATGTACAAGTATAAAACACTACTTGTAACTGGGTTAAAATTGTCGAAGTCAGATTGTTAACGTAAGAATAAGTTCAATAAATATGTCCTCTGAGATGCCCAGCGATTAAATGGGTGGCTTAAGTCAGCACTGTAGGTTTGTTTTCCCGGTCGTTTTTAAAATCCCGGGAGCCAGCAGCGACGAAACCCACTTTCCAGGGATAACTGCCCGACCTGGTTCTAGCAATTCGTAGTACACCACGCCTTCTTGATCGCACCAGACACAAAGCAACACCTTTTTTGTATAGATATTTTGCTTTGCAGTTAAGGTGGTCGGCTCTGCCGGACTTACACAATATTTTAACGATTTTTGGGTTATCGTAAACTATCCACCTTCCATCATCAAAAGTGGTAATGATTCGCTACACAAACTCTTACTTTTTTGTCTGACTAACAATTATAGCAATTGCGTGGCATAGCAGAAACATTTTTTATATGTGGTATAATCGCAGATTTAACTACATGAATTTATGCGAGTTTAATTTACACATGATGTTAATTTTTTGAGCAAGTTAATTATACAGTGTTCTGGATCCGGATCTGATTCCCGGAATTCGCCTTTAAGTTACAAGTCAAGGAATTACTGCAAGTTCACAAAGAAAATTTGGTCCGTTCAGGTTTTTGGCTAATTACAATATAGTTTTTTGGGGCGAAGTACATAGAATGATCCAAAAACCCAACATTGTTTTCTTGATGTAACCATCCCTTAAATTTGCTTCACTTTATTATATTATGACCTAGGTAAAATAATATGAAAAAATGATGACTGGAAGGCAGTGCTGAATGGTGGCTGTTAGCTTCAGCCAAATCAGTCAAAGATTAACTCAGTACCAATCTGTAAAAAAATTAAGAACGCAAGACATGTATTTTCTGGTAAGATCAAAATGGGCTTGAAATTAAACTAGCTAACTACTAACTAGTTTACCAATTCCGTTAGTCAGCGAGATAATTTAACAAATGCAACGAAAGAAAACGCAATGAAAACAATTGTTATGTTTGAAGCTCTTTGTACACCAAGGTCTTGTTCAAGTGTATTTAGCAGCTGAAGCCACATATACAGATTTACAGCTAAGAAATTAGCAGTACGGTAGGAAACATATTGGAAACTATTCAGCACAGTCTTACCCCGGACTGGCCCGGTCTTTAGCGCCTACTCCAGTTTTGTCCATATTATCACGATAAATCAAGTTAAACTGCCACTGACATTATTTAGAGACATTTGCCAAACCGAATTTTAAATAATTTATTTTAATTATTTTATTGGGACGTTCCTTGTTGCGCCTTTGATACAACGATTTTTCGATCGTAAGTATGAATTTTGATATTAAATTTCATCATAAAGAAACTTTAAAATTATGATATCGTTGAATCAAATAGAACAAAACAGTTTTGAAAAATTTGGAGATTATATTAACCAACAAAATACTCAATTTTGAGAAAAAGTTAAAGAAGATTTTAAATTAACAATTCCCAGGTTTTATGATGAAAGTCCCTGAAGTCGGGTTTACGAAATTTATGTAGATTTGAGTTCTCGGGAACAACCCTCTAGTCAGCACACGATCTTGTAAAGTCATATAAACTTTAAAAATCTGCGTTATTTTTTGTTGATAAGTGCATATTTATTGGTATTGGTTTAGTCTTTCCAGTGTTTGTTACAGTCTATCAGTTTTCACCAAGAAATATCATTGCGGAATTGTTAAAATGAAAATATAAAATCGGTCTTAATTTTTGTGGTACATATTTGTAATGGAATACTAAATTTGTCAAACAACTTTAAAGTAAGTACTTTGTTAGTGAAAAAAGGACTTAACATGAAAATTTTATTTATTACAGCGGTAGGGCCCGTTTCCTGTAGCCTAACAAGCTAACTGACAATTATACGTAACACTAACAAGTTATAAAAATGCACAGCGTTAAAATTGACGTCATTTGGAGCAACAAAAAATCACGATCACAGATCCGATGGACGCAACTTTGAGTCTATACATTAAAAATACATGGCCTGATGTACCATAAAATTGGTTCATTAATGCCAATGACTAATGAGGATCTGAAGTTTCTCCAAAAACATTTTATGGACAGTGATAAAGAACGCGAGACAACCAGGTGCCAGTAATATTTCATCGAATGATTTAATGAAGAATCGAAATCAACGTTTTCAATTTTTTAAAAGAGTGTCACAACAATTGAGGAATGACAACTATCAAATCATCATTAAGACCGAAAAAGTAACATCAGGAGAACATGCTGTCAAGTTCAATGCACCAACAATAGACCAAGTGGCTGTTATTATGCTGAGTGATTCAGTTGAGAGCCGAACCATTAAAATCACACGTATAGAGGCAGCACTGTGAGTACAATTTCGGCAATACACCGTTCGTAAATTTTGGGAAGGTTAGGATGATTTGGTCGAAACTTTTTATTTGCATGTAACATGCGTATGTGTTCTATGTATGTCAAATGCATAAAATATCACACACCAGATAAAAGGCGGACCACTTGAAATGCGGTCTTCATAGAAAACGGTCTGTGGCAGGACAACGTCTGCCGGGTCCACTAGTATTTTATATAAGATTACTATATGAGATTATATCAGACTACTGATTTACGGTGTCCTTCGCGCAGGACACAAAACATTCAAATATAACGTTGATCAACGGTTGCTGCGGCTACAAGGTCAGTTGGGAGAATAAACGAAAAATCCCCTTAGCGCAGTGCCGTAAATGCCAAGGATTCGGGCATGTTGCTGCTGGGTGCAGCATGCAGTATAAATGTGTGAAGTGCGCCGGATCACATCTACCAGGTGCCTGTCCCAGAAATGAAGACAAATCAGCTCCAGTAAAATGCGGCAACTGTGGCGGAGGACACGTAGCCAGCTTCCATGAATGTCCAAAGAGGCAAAAAAGACTCGGTAAATTAAACAAACCTAATCCATATATAAATGTAAACAATGCTCAGCCCAAAATTTTTTCATCTAATTATGTTAAAAAAGGTGTCTCTTACGCCGACTTTCTTAAACCTAAACTGAGCCAAGGGCCTTCAGCCCATAACGTACCACATTCTTCTGAGCCTTCGGGAGCGAATAGTATTCTTAGTGAGTTCTTTGCAAAGTTGCAAGAACTATTCGGCATGAGATTTACCTCGCTCACCAGGCACGTATCCAAACTTTTAATTCAACTAAACAAGATCCAAGACGTAGCCAGCCAAAAGGCAGCGTACCTCAATTTCACTGTACAATTCCTGCAATGAAGATTGTTACCCTAAAGTGCAATAGCCTAATCAATATTGCTCGCCGCGAGGAGCTATCGATATTCCTAAGCCAACATAAACCCAGCATAGTGTGCCTTAACGAGACCAGACTAAACAACCGACATACACTATTTTTCGAAAACTATGTCATACACAGAACAAATTCCAAAATTAAGAGATCTGGAGGTACTGCGATCCTAGTCGTAGATGACATAAAACACTCATCGCCGAGGGCCTACATACGGGACAATTTAATGGCTACCTCTGTAATTGTGGGGGAGGGATACGAAACTTTCGTATTAGTCTCTGCCTATTTTTGGACGGTTGTGGCCGAAGATTTACACAGTTTGCTTGGCACTCACCCACGCGTCGTTGTTTGTGGTAATTTTAACGCTCACCACCATTCACGGGGCGGCTTGACAATCAACAGCAGCGGCCGGACACTGTCGGAATACTGCCAATTCAGGAACGTAAACATCCACTTCCGGGAACACGAGGGGATGCAGTACTTGATCTAGTCCTGGCATAGGAAGTGGACATCGACGAAGATGTCACGGTGCTGAACGAGTTCTGCTCCGACCATATGCCAGTAGTCTTTCATACATCGGATCGGTTTGACTTGTTCCAAAGTCCAGACGGTGTCAAAATATTGGACTTCAAAAACGAAGACTGGTCTTGCTATAGGCATTACATTCACAAAAAAATTGCTCCGCTCAACGAACAGCCAATCGTTTCAACGGAGAAAATCGACCGAAGAGTTGACAAGCTCACAAAAATCATGTGCATAATCCAGCTGATTAAACTCAGGAACTATTACAGAAACAAACACCGCTACTGGCCGACACTATACACCAATACATTAATTAACCGAACCACGAGGCTTGTTTCGTAACAGATAAACGAAAAGCTCAGCAACGTAGACCCAGACAAGTCAAACATATATAAATACATAAGAACCAGCAAACCAACGAAAAAGTTAAACATGGTGCTAGACGGCCCTGACGGCCCTGTCATCGATCCTGCAATAATTGCCAATAAGGTAGCGGACTACTACCAAACAATTTTCAGCGATAGGTCACGTACTGAGGATCAAGGAATAATAGACCAGACGGAAGGTTTCATAGCAAACCAAACATGCCCTTTTGCGATACATCCGGAAGCGACTAATGTCACGGAGATGACAAACATTGTAGGACAATTAAAAAATAAAAAATCGCCCGGGGTAGATGGTATCTCTAACGGAGCAATAAAAATATACCAATCTCGGCTATCGTACAGATAACAAATGCATTCGGGTTTATGCATATTTTCCCAAATGTTGGAAGCTCTCCAAGGTGATAGCAATTCCCAAAACCGGCAAACCAGGTATCCCGGAAAACACGAGGCCCATAAGTCTACTGTGCGGACTTAGCAAACTGGTGGAAAGAGTGATCCACCGTAGGCTCTGGTGGGCGGTTCAGCACTTGATCCCGGTGGAGCAGTTTGTCTTTGTTTGCCATAGATCGACAAAGGACGCAATGATGCGTCTCCTGAATGACCTCAAACGAGCCAAGGCACGTCGTAAGATTACGGCGGTAGCATTCTTGGACATCCAGAAAGAGTTTGAGTCGGTATAGCACGAGGGCCTCATATACAAACTAACCAAATGAGGGGTTAATCCGGCGCTCATCATACTACTCAACTCGTACTTAGAAGAAAGGGAGTTCTTTGTCGGCGTGAACAATAGGCACAACTCTGAAATTAAAAACATCGCAGCGGGGGTGCCTCAGGGATCGATGCTGGGACCTTTACTATACATATTTTGTGTGCATGACATACCTGCCCCTAGGCAGCCTTACACCAGGTTCCAAGCATATGCTGACGACACAACTGGATATTCCAGCAGTTACAGTGAGTACCAGTGTTCTGCCAGAATCCAGGCATACCTTAATATGCTGGTGGAATACTTCGACATATGTCAAGATTAATGCCACAAAAACCCAACTAGTTGTAACAACCGCTTGTGGTTGTTATGATCCATGTAATCTAAATCTGTAATTACGGTTGAAAATTTCAACAAGGTTGCATGATTATCCACTGCGCTGCACAAAATCTCTTCCACTATACATCATTCCTTCTGTGGCTTAATTCTGTAATAGAAAATATTTTCATTTTTTTGGTCGAGTATACCATTTATCATTTTTATACTTCTCCTCATTTTTGGTCGGCTCGTGCGATTATTTTTTGTTTCATGGTATGTAATGATGTATAGTGGTTGGTGTATTGCTTCGGTTGTGTGGTTTGGTTAGCGCGTGGATTTTCCATGTAAATGGAATGTTCCAGAAAATTGGTTAATTAGTGTTGGTGTGTGCGAATCGATTTTGGGTGATGTCGTATGTATGTACGCCATCCGAAATTTATCGGTCGGGTTTTTTGGATATGATTAAAACTTCTTTTGGGTGGGGGTAAGATTTTTTGGTTACGCGTCGATATTTTTTTATTCGTGGAGTCGAGTTTTGAATTTTAAATGGTAAAGTCTAGTTTGGAATTGTTTGGTGAAAACACGTCAAGTTTGGAGGTTAATGAGTTGTCGAAAAATTATTTTTGTGCTCATAGTGTTGAGTTTTTTTTTTTTGATTAATAATTTTGTTTGTGTTGCTATTTTTCTTCTTTTTTTTGGTGATAATTCACATTTTTTTTTGATATATATTTTAATTGGATTGATATCTAAAAGAAAAAAAAATAATAGAATCTAAAATATTGTGTGAAAAAAAATAAAAATAAAAAAAAACTGATTAAGATAAAGGCGGCGATAAAGTCAAATATGGACGCCGTATGTGGTGATTTCCTTTGATTTAACGGCCGTAAAGCTTCATTAGAACATTAATTGTATGCCAAATAAATAGAAATAAAAATTGTATATATAAAAAAAAAAATACATATATAATAAAGTTTATTAAGACTATTAAAAGAAAACAGTGGTGTATTTTTGTTGCGAGTGGAATTACCTTTGTCCAAAATTTTCGAGCGTATTGAGTGTCTTGGTATTCGCTGAGGTAGTCCAGTTTAAACAAACTTGGATTTGGGCTTTTGTGTCATTTGGCTCCTCATCAGTTAAGTGTGATCTGTTGAGGATTGGTAAAAGTTTGGTTACATAGCAGACCTGCCTATCAAGCAAGGTACTATAGTAATTGTGTTTTGTGGCAGCAGACCTGTCAACCAAGCGGGTCGGGGTTCGTGTTAGAGGGGGCAGCTGCGTCGGCGCTGAGTAGCGGTATTTTGTGGTCGGACGGGCCAAATTGTTTTGTGTTCAGGTAAGGTGTACCGTGAAAAATATAAAAGCACACTGGTACACCGCGTGGTTTTTTTGTCTTAATAATTATCTTGTGAGCCTTACTTGACGGTTCGCGGTGTTTTAGTATTATATTTTTTATTATATATATATAAATATTTTTACGGGTTTCAGGTTTCGGGTGGCGTACACGTCTACGTCATCCCCAAATTGATTCACACCACGTTTTTTTCTGATTTTTTTTTTTTTCTAACGTTTTTTTTTGTTCCAAATTTTTCCTCCATTTAAATTTTCCGTTGTTTTTTATCCGAATGAGTTTTCATATGCAATTACAGATTTTTTTTTTTTGTTATTTTCAAGTTAATTTTGTGATGTGTGAGTAAGTAGTTCTGTGTGATCGCGTGAGGATGGGCGGCCTTATGCTGACCTAGGCCTTGAGCAAGGGCGCCGGAGTGGCACCGGCGTCCTTGTCGAACGCAATCCACTTTTATGATTTTCTACCACTGTGGTCGTGGCACAGTAGAATAATTTTCTTGTCCCCTTCGTTTTATCTCTATGCGGTTTTCAAGCATAGTAATATGTCTGGTAACCCCCACGCCTAGCGGCGAGCTTCAGCCAGCGCAATACCGCAATCAGACCTCTATTGCTATGTTCTGTTTAACACAATCCCTCTTGTGGGGGATTTTGTTACATAGTCTATTTCTACCCCCACCAAAACTACAAAAACAAATTCAACAAGGCGGTAGACGTTTCCATTAATGGCGAAAATATCACGATGTCAAAGGAGCCAAAGTATTTAGGCGTCACTCTGTCCAGTACCCTCAATTTCAACAGCCACATTAAATCAATCAGTAAATAATCGGCCAATGCCTTCAGAATCCTCTACCCGATACTTAACCGTAGTAGTGTGCTGTACTACAAAAACAAGTTACTAGTTTACAAACTATCCATCAGGCCCATTATCACCTATGCATCACCAGCCTAGTATGACCTAATCACATAAACGCAGAGAACCACGTTACAACGAATACAAAACAAAGCACTACGCCATGTTTTCGATAGCTGGCCATACCTGCCGGATTACAGACAGCCTGTCTCCATGACATGGCCCAATTAAATTATATCGGTAACTTCTCGGCTACAATGTTATCCAATCGGCTAAACAAATTGCTTTCCTTACCATGCGACTTCCTAAACAGCAGAGCTCATCAATACTGAACAGCTCGACATGTTCACGCTCACACACTTTATTGCACTTAGCATTGTATTCTAAGATTAAGGGAGCACTAAGATGGTTCGTAAGTTGTAAATATTGTAAATAATAGTTTTAAGATAGCACAAAAAAAAAAAAATACGGGGGATATCAATCCTCACTACCAAGTTGCCGCAGTGCATTTATATTAAAATTATTATATCAAACACAAATCTATATAAAACCTAAAGGTTACTGTAGAAAAAAAAATGTCAAAACAATACTGTACATAAAAGATTTTTGAAATGAAATGAATAAAAACTTAATTGCAGTTTTCTTTTTCTCTATTGTTGATATATCCTGATGGAAGCGTTCGCCTTGCTCATCACTTACAGCTCCGCAGTTTCCAGGAGAAGAGTCCAGGTGTGAGTGTAGGAAATGGATCTATGGAGACATATAGCAACCCATTTTTTGATACGATGACACAATAATTTTAATAAAAGTAACGTAACTGTCAGCTATTTTATATCCCAAGAAATTAGTGAGACACACATAAGGACGATATAGGGACACATATGACATCATGTATCTTTAAAGCCTGAATTAATATTAAAAAAAAGTTTATTTTCGGTTTTAGCATACGAAAAATAATAAGATCTAGTCGATTTTAGTTTAGATAAATTATGGCTGTTGTCCGGTGTAATTGAAGAAATAACCTTTAACAGTATCATATGTACCTAAGTTATCATAAAGATACAGAAAATGAAATCATGAAAAAATTAAAAAGTTTATTGAGTGCTTTTCTACAATTTTCAGAAAATGTGTTGAACAAATTGAAATATTTGGTCTGTTGACATTCTAAAAAAATCGATTTCCGATTTCTACTGTGATTCGTTTATTCCTTTTACTATTCATGAACATTTATCCATCCTTTATGATTTTTTTTACAAAAAAAATAATTTTTTCAATTGCAAATCAAACGTGGCACACTGCTGTTGAACCATCACAATTAATTCGAAATATTATAAAGTAATGAAGTATAGCAAGGCTTTGAGATATTATCTCGAGTGATCACTCTCAATAAAACTTTAATTTCGCAAAGGAAAGTTGGTACTTGGTGCGGTGTTCTGTTCCAGGAAACATTCAAATATTATTAAATTTGCATCATTCAGAAATGTCCTTTAATGTTGTACTCATAAATGTAGCATTTACAAATTATTATTATTCAAATGATAACATTCGTAGATTTTATTGGGTTTCTCATATCTCAGTTTATCTTTGGCATTTAAGCACACTTAAGCTTAAAGCTCGGTTCTTAGTTGTCTAGCTAAATTGTAGCTCAGTTAGTTCAAGACTATGATACGACAAATCCCAACCTTTCAGGAAGTCTTTATAACTTTATTTGGTTACTTGACATGCAATTTGAATAATTTGATTGTTAAATTGTTAACTTCTAAACTAAAGCTGAAGTTCATGTTCCAATATTTTTAATTTATTTAACGAGTTTCAGTGCACGGACATGTATCTCCATTGCTTATATCACAAAGTATTTTTAGTAATGAAACGAGAATTAAATTAAACCAATAATTTTTACTTATTTTGAAAATGTTACCAATTATTTTTATTTTAAATATTAATTAACTTCATATTCATTTTATTTTAAAACAATCTTGCGAAAAATTCTTCATTTGAATTCTCATCCAGTCATCTATATATATAAAAATGAATTCCTGTTTGTTTGTTCCGAATGGGCGTCTCAGCCGCTCAACCGATCGCCATGAAATTTTTACCATGTACAAGTTGCATATCCAGAACCAACCTTACGATATTTTGGAAGGGGCTGGACCCCGGGGTCTAGGGGCTGCGGTACAAATTTTTTCGAAAATTTTAATTTTCTTTAAATTTTTCCACGAAAATGAGTTTATGGGGCTGGTTATATGAAATTACTCACATGTTCGAATCCGAGGGGCCCAGCCCTGGATTAAAAATTAATTTTTACGCAAATATTTGATTATTTCAAAATTACTTCTCAGTCTCTCAACCGATCGCCATGAAATGTTTACCATGCAAATGTTGCATGTTCAGGACCAATCTTACGATATTGTGAAAGGGGCTGGACCCCGGGGTCTAGGGGCCATGGTACAAATTTTTTCAAAAATTTAAATTTTTTTACGAGAATGAGTTTTGGAAAGGGGTTATATGAAATAAGAGACATGTTCGAATTCGGGGGGTCCGCCCCTGGATCAAAAATTCATTTTTACATGTAAAGATACAATTATTTGATTGTTCTGAAATAACGCCTTAGCCGCTTTACCGATCGCATGAAATTTTTACCATGTATATGTTGCATGTTCAGGACCAAGCCCACGATACTTTTGAAGGGGCTGGACCCCGGGGTCTAGGGGTGGTACAAATTGTTTCTCAAATTTCAATTTTTTTAAGATTTTTTTGACGGGAATGACTTTAGGAAAGGGGTTATATGAAATTAGTGCCATGCCCCAATCCGGAAGTCTGCCCTGGATCAAGAATTCATTTTTACATGTATAGATACAATTATTTAAATGTTCCGAAATAGCGCCTTAGCCGCAAATTTATACTATAATTGATTTAATTATTCAAATTAATTTTATTAATTTAAATTTAAGACAAGCTTTCATCACTTTAACTGAAGACAAATCTCTGAACACTTATGAATCTCTGAACACGGTAACGGAGGAATTATTTTTCTTGATGCACCCGGAGGCACTGGAAAAACATTCCTTCTTAATTTGATACTTGCTGAAGTAAGACAGCAGAATACAATCGGCCTCTCTGTAGCATCATCTGGAATTGCATCCACTTTACTCGATGGAGGACGCACAGCACATTCAACGTTTAAACTACCATTGAATTTGAATCAAGCGGATAATTTTTCTTGCAATATAACACGAAATTCGGGAATTGCCACGTTATTAAAAACATGTAAAATCATTATTTGGGATGAATGTACCATGGCACACAATAAAGCATTTGATGCGGTTTGTCGTACTTTACGCGATTTGCGACAAAATAACCGACCAATGGGAGGAGCTCTAATACTACTAGCAGGTGATTTTCGTCAAACTTTGCCAGTCATTCCACGATCAACACCCGCTGATGAACTTAATGCCTGCCTGAAGGCGTCTCATCTTTGGAAACACGTTACGAAAATCACACTCTCTACAAACATGCGTGTGAATTTACATCACGATGGTACAGCTAAAACATTTGCCAGGCAGCTTTTGCACATGGGTAACGGGAAATTGCCAAATGACCCTGTAACATGTGAGATATCGTTCTCGCCTAATTTTTTTCAAATGCTGCCATCAATACAGTACGTGGTAATGAAAGTATTTCCAAATCTGCCAAATAACATCAAAAATCATGATTGGCTGTGCGAACGTGCACTCCTAGCTCCCAAAAATGACGGCGTTAATAAATTAAATAATGAAATTCAATCGCAACTACCCGGGCTACTAATGAAATACAAATCTATCGACACGGTTACTGATGTGGATCAATCCGTCAATTATCCAATAGAGTTTCTTAATTCTTTGGAGCCACCTGGTATTCCACCACACATACTATTTTTAAAAGAGGGTTCACCAATAATACTGCTCCGAAATTTAGATCCACCGAAATTGTGCAACGGAACAACACGATTATTACCGGTAAAAATAAAGGAGAAGATGTGCTAATTCCGCGCATTCCTATGATTCCCACCGATTTGCCGTTTGAATTCAAGCGACTACAATTCCCATTACGCCTTGCTTTTGCAATGACAATCAACAAAGTTCAGGGGCAATCATTGAAAATAGCTGGTGTTATTTTGGAAAATTCATGCTTTTCACATGGCTAACTGTATGTTGCTTGCTCCAGAGTGGGAACGTCAGAAAATTTATTTATTTACACACCAAATGGAAAATCCAAAAATATTGTTTATCAAAAGGCTTTATAATAAAAATTATTAATTAAAATATCTTTATATTTATTATTCACTTTGATCTGGTTGAAGGTTTGTAAAAATGGAGTATAATTATTTGGCAATTGGTAACAAATACCAAACCAAAATTAATTAATTATCCTCACAAACAGGATGTCCAATAATATCATTACAAAATTTCGCCTGGATGCATTGACGGAAGCACCCGTTACTGAATACAGCTACTTATAATTTTCTTTTCATATGTGATTGCAACTACAGCGATGTAAAGAGAGAATTCTTGCATAACAATCAAGGTATTTGAATTTTATACCTCCCGTGCAACGCCGGGTAACTCAGCTAGTATTTATATAATCAATAAAATAAAATTGTATATAAATGTTGTATGCCATTTTTGAATCTCGCGGGAAAACTCGTTATAAATTCAAATCACAAACATTTCTCAGCAGTCAGCACACACACAAATAAGCCTAACAAATATAAAATAGAAATGATTTGTTCATGTCAATCATTTATCATCATTCTTCTAAACAAAAATAATTTGTAAGTAAATAAATTGACTGCAACCCTATCGGGACTTCAGCGCTCGTAATTCTGTATACTTTTGTTCCCTTTTCAATTATGTAAGATTAATAAATTACTTTGGGAAATATAATTCCATAGTATATTATGTAGGTATAGTACTCACATTTAGCAATAAATCTTAAGTTATTACTAAAAAGTTAGTCGAAGTAAAATTTTCGTTTTTAAAACAATTAATGAAATTAAAAAAGAAACTCAAAGAGTTGTGTAAAATGTACAAACGTTAAATTTTTAAAATCCTTTTTCTTCGTTTTCTACTCCGTGTATGTACGAATATGTGTACGTATACCAAATGAAATACTTTAGTATTTTTAATAAAATTTTCGTATTTAATCCGAACAAGTAAAATATGTTTACGTCTATGTGGATATTTTGTATGAATATTTGCTTGCTGGGAAAATGTGTAACATTCACGTTCAGGTGATTCATTTGCACCAGTCTGAAAAAATATGAGAGTTAATTTTTTTTTTTATGGGTATGTGTGTGTAGTACATATCCTTTAATATGAGAAAATTCTAGAGACGGCAAGTATAATAATAATAGAAAATTTCATTAAATTTTATCGTTTTCCAGTTTTGGGGTATAAAATAAAATAAAATGTACAAATGTATGCAATAAATTCTATGTATATAAACGGTAAGATACTTGAGGAATAGGAAAATATTTTATAATGAAATTAAAAATAAAACCCTCTCATGGCCGATGTACTGCATTTAACCTATCATTGTTTGTTTATTGAATTGAATATTACATTTAATTAACAATGCTAAAAGGGTAGGTAATCCAAATATATGTAATATATGTACATTGAATATCCTTTTTTCGTATACTTAATGATGAGAAACTATCCGTCTGTCTACAGATAAATTTTGGTATACATACGCATTTTAAGAGATTATCGTTTGTTTATTATTTACCACAAATACAAATAATAAATTTTGCGTAAATTAAATTTAATTTATGGATCTATATATAAATTTTCCGATACATAGTATTCCCATATGAAATATCGAACAATTTAATTTTTTATTATTTTTGACTTGCACCAACAGAAAATTCAATATTATTTTGGTTGGTTGTACAATGCGCGCATATTAATACGGATAGATGAAGGAATAAAATAAATATTTTGGTGTGCCAGCATAAACCAATGGCAGAGCAAAAAAATATAAATAAATAAATCAAATAAATAAATTGTAAATTTAATCATTTGGATAAACAAAATATAAAATAAATTTGAATGTTTAAATTTAACCAACTGCAACAAATTTAATAAATTAAACATGGCAATTTATTTACTATACGTACGATTACATAATAAACATACAAATAACACATTCATAAACTACCAAGACTTCGTTGTAATGTCAATAAAAAATGTTTAATAATAAAATTGGATTTCTCTTTTTATTCTTTGTTAAAAAAACTGACACTGATATAGTAGTCAGCAGTTTGACTTGTTGTTGTTATTGTAAAAAACCTTTAAAATACTAAAGAAGCGTTGTTGTTTTCAATTAAAATATGTTCAAAAATATGTATTAAGAAGTTAAAAAAATTGATTTTTCGGCTTTATTATAGACAGTATATCAGTAGTAATGAGATTCACAGTGATTTCAATTTGGCAAATCAGAAAAATACAGATGCCAATCACTCATAATATATCAACTGGAAAAAAGTAGAAATATTATTGACAAAACAGCAGCATTATGCAATAGTATGTACTTCGTTTGCACTCCTAATATTATGAAGACCTGTATACAATCGATGTTGTCCTTCGGACTGTTAGCAGTGTTAAGTTTTGAGTTGAATGGCAATGAAGATGGTTCTCTTTACCCCGTAATATTTCGGGAATCCTATGCTCCCATGACCCTGCACACTAATGTTAGCTCCTGAACCGAGCAATCCCTCAATAGATTTCCCTTACAGTTTAACCCTAGGAAAAAGGCTAGGTTGTCGGGATTAGGATGGATAACTGACGAGTTAAGGCTGAAGCATCCAATACAAAACACTTTTGGTATCTTCTGCCTACTGAAAAATATATTAGGTTTTGTCTTGACATGGCTGTCCGTGAACCTACCAGATTATTTTTCAATTGTGAAATTAATTCTAGATCCCATTTAATTGAAATCATTTTAAAAAACATCAACTGTGTCTATTAAGTGGGTGTGGGCCGTTTTTCTATATGTTCCATCAATAATTCGTCAATAATAAGACTAATTAGGTGCTTATGATATTAAGGCGCAATTACAATAAACACTTTGAATGATCATCATATAAATGAATAATCCAACATGATCCATATAAAAGCATTATTCATCAAGAATGATTGCCGAAGACGAACACTGAAAACAGTTGCACATCCGATATAATCATCCAAAGTGACTCGTGTAAATGCGCCGTTAGTAAATTTTAACTATTAGCTTGCTTGCTAGCTAAAGCAAAAATATCGAGTAAATAATTGTTTGCAATTCAGCAAAATTAGTTTGCTTATCAGCATCGAGTATACCATTTGCCGCAATCTAGCAGAAATTGCTTGCTTATCTGCTTGCTAGAGCCTCGTGTATATACCCCATTACCATGATAGAGATATGAAAGGTAAATCACCCCATAATTAAAAGGACTGATATAAGTTGAAGTTGTAACCGCGTTACAGTACCTATACACAATTATTGAACGAAATGCATTTGGAGACGCATCTGAAAAAGGGTTTGGATGTGGAGTGTACATATATTCGAATTGTTGATGAAATCAAATGTGTTAAATTATTGTGTGCCAACTCCAGACTGGCACCTTTGAAAAGCTACACGATCTTGGTCTGGATCTTTAAGCGTCATTCTTGGTCGCTCAATTTACAAATGAAAGGTTGGGTATTATGTGGTCTGATTCTGTTTTCTTGTTGTCTGATTTGGAAATCACAATTCTTCGCCAAAAAGTACATGCTTCGAAATTTCTGACATGAACGAAAACACGAAACTCATGGCATTAGAGTATTTCGAGTCTTTCCTGATTTTCAGGCTATTCAAAATTTCGAATTTTTTTGGGTTTATTGAAGGTTGTTTTGAGTTCTTCTGTTTTCAATTATTTTTTTTAAGATTAACGGGTTTATTCGAGGGTTTTCGGATTACCCAAGCTTATCGAAATTTTCATACTCGAAATTTTAGGTAACTTCATTACATAGGTTTGGGATCAAATTTTCAAGGACCCTCAAATTTTCTTGGCGATGTGACGTAGGGACGTATAGGTTTTCAAGCGTGAAAGGTTAAATATTTCTCGAGAGTTTTGCGATATTTTCGTGATTATTCAATATTCACGATTTTGGTTTCGAATTTTCCTTCTCTCGATTTTTTTCGACATTTTAAAAATTATTCAAAAGTCGTTTAGAATTTTTCTTTTATTAAAATTTTTCAGTTTTTTTTTAATGTTCGAGAATTTTTTAGATTTGAATTCTACTTTTCGAGATTTTTGATGTGAAAACATCTTTAGCGGCAGGAGTAAGTAAAAAATTGTATAGAGCTCGGGTTACGAAAATAAAAGTGCCGAACAAAAAATATTGCATGTATGTGTGAATATCGACAAGAACAAAAAATAAATAAAACGTAAAATCAATGCAAAATCTGCGCATACACATGCAATATACAACATCATCCGGCATTTCAAAAACATCGTGAGCCGAATACAAAAAAAAATCGCCTACTTTAATTAAGTTTGTTTTGAAAATATCTGCTATATATGGCCACAGCAGCAAGTGTTTTTGAAAATGAAAATTTCATACGAGCAAAAGGACCACAAATTATCCATGTGTTGTGTAAAAAAATTAAATGGAAATAGCTAGCTGTGAAAATTGTACATATACATTGATACTAAATAAAATAAAAATTTTAAAATTGTTTAATCGGTTCGGTATGCTTTCTTATTAGTCTTGCTCATGCTTTTAATGAGTTTGGTTAAGGGGGGTTTCGCGCTATCTGTCTTTTGAACTGCAATGATTTTACGACCAACAAGTGCGCCTAAACACAACCGCTCTATTTAATTTATTTTAAACTAATCAGTGATCAAGCGATGCGATTTTTCTTTATTCAGCGAGTTTGCCGTGACCATTTACTACTATGGAATCTTGAACAAGATTGCTGTGTATGAGTAATGGTATATTTTAAAGCGTACATGGCAGGTTTAGGTGATTAACTTAACAGAACTGTACTTTGCTCATGCTCAATTAATGTTAGTAAGGTTTGTCCTCCAAATTCACAATAGTAGAATAATTTGACTTTTTCAACCAAAAATGTAACTTAGTTTAAATACTGAGCGAACACATCCGGCTTTATGGAGCGGTTTCTGAGCCTTATCGAAATGGCTTGAAATGATTTAATAGATATTTATACAAAAAAGTTTTCACATAAATCTTTGCAAGTTGAGGGTGAACTCGCTCGTTGTTTTTTTTCTTTAAGATTGTCGGAGTTTTCACGATTTGCCAGATTATTCAAGATTTTCGAGATTTATTGAGATTATTTAAGATTTAGGGCCGATTCTTTGGAGTTTTTTTTTGTCAGATTTTCCATAAAGGTTGTGGTATAATGGTAGATGTTATTGAAGGATTTTCATAAATATTATTCTCTCTAATTTGTGTTAATATTCAAAATTTACGAAAGTTTCTTAGGTCATTAGCATTTTTGAAATTATCCAAAATTTTTGAGAATTTTTATGGTAGAAGGTTGTTGGAATTCTTTTTCTATCAAAAATTTTCAAAATTCGAAAGATTATTTAAAATTTTCTAGTTTTTGTACGGAAACCGGTACGAGAGTTTTTGAAACCGGAATTGTTCTCCTCGCGACTTTTTTGTTAAGAGTGTTCAAAATTTTCAAAATTTTTTGTGGTTGTCGGATATATTCTTTTGCCAAATTTTTTTTCTTGATATTTTTAGGATTTTCAAGATATTTCTGATTATTCAAGATTTTTGAGACTATTGCAGGTTGTTTGGAATGATTATTGCAAGATTTTCCATAATTGACGAGAGTTTTGGCTGTTTGAGGATATTTGGAATTCTTCTTGCTCTATTTTTTTATTCGAGATTATTCAAGATTTTCCAGATAATGTAACATTTTCGAGAGTTGTCGAGTTTACTGAATATTTTGGAAATTATTTTTTTGTCTGATTTCCTGTGGATTTTAAAACACTTTTGAGGTCAAATGGATTGTTCGGAATTCTACGTCTCTTCAATTTTTCGAAGTTTTTTAGGTTTTCTTATTTTTAAAAAGTTTATAGATTTTTTGAGGTTACTGAAGGTCGGAAGTCGTATTCTCTCTCTTTTTTTTGAGATTTTCAAAATTATTTAAGATTTTCCAGATTATTCTAAATTTTCGAAAGTTTGTTACGAAGCTTAGCATCGTCACGTTCCCCAACCTGAATAACAAACCGCATCAAATAAACTCTCACATTTTCTTTTTTTTTCCCATTTTTTCTTTTATTTTTTTTTCTCCCTCACATTTGTTTTGTTACAAGTTTTTTGCGCGCACTGTATTGACATTTCACCGACCGTAGTACCTGTAAATAGAGGAAAAAAAAACACTCATCCTAATTACCATAATATTCATGCCATATACCTGAGTCCAAATGGATATCCTGTCCCGATGCAGCATCCCATATTCATTGGCATCTGGAAAATATTCCTGAGGTGATTTGTCACGATGGTGTACCTCCAGCTGGATAACCTAAAACGCAAATAAACACAACCAAATCACACAAAGAATTTTCATTCCTATTTTATACTCTCACTTATCTGATCAATATCTGTTTTTCTTATTTATTTCCATTCATTTTTGTCAGGCTGTTTCCGCTAATCAATATTTGCATTAACCACAAAAATAAAAAAACGAAAAAGGTAAATGGAAGGAAAACATAAACTTTTTATCTGTCACAATCATAACATACCAAGCAACCAATGAAACCAAAACAAATCACCAACGCCAGCTGGTGATTTATTACTGTGTATTTCATATAATATTTTCAGTAACTTTTATGTAGGTGGCAGTATTGATTTTAGTTTTTGTGTTTTTGGGTGAGTGCTGTATAGTAGGTTGAGGTGTTTACTCGTAGAGGCGTTGTCGAATCAAAACAAAAGGAAATTTTATTTTTATTCCAACACCAAATTGTTGTTGTCATTGGACCAAGAAAAAGTATAAAAGCGGCGGTGATAATCAAATCGGTCTCTTTTGGATCTGTTGATTTGGCGACCGTAGGAAGGATCACTCAACAAATAGCGTCGTGCAATTAAAGGTAGCTATAATAAATCGTAATTAACTAAAACTTAATTAAAAATAAACGATAATCACCTAACAACATAATAATAAATTAATATCTAATAAATTAGTATTAATCACGGATTAATACATAATAATAATAAATATTCAACCTGAGTGACAGTACCTTTTTTTTGTGTCAAAAAAAAAAAAAAAAAAAACAAAAGAAATATCGAGCGATCCAAAAATAAAAACAAAATTACCTATAGTGTAATTCAAACCTACAAATCCGGTCCAACTATCATACAGAGTTACCTCCAGATTATCTAGCTGGATCAGAGCCTATATAAAAGAGATTCGGAAAACGAAAAAATAAGGAAAAAGCAAAGACCACCATACCCGGATAGTGGCTACTCCTGCTTGCAGCAGTTCCAACATACCACCGTTCCTGCGACCGAGTTCAGCGTTCCGGCAACAGATTGGCGATTCAATTAGAAGTTCTACCCAGCCTGACGACATACCGGGGGCGTGTAAGTATATAGAGTCTACCGACCAGAACGTAACAAGACGCGCGGGCCCAAATTGGGTGTGGGGGCGCGAAAATATTTTTTTTTATTTTTTTTCAGTGGTCTTCGAGTAGTGAGCTCATCATCCGCAGATCACCGGGATACATCAGAGGAACTCAACCAGATACACACCAAAAGGGAGGAGGGGATTAAACGGACCTCTGTATAGTTACACGTCGTCGAAAAAAAAAAAAAAAAAAAACAAACCAATCACCCGCGATTATTGAATTACCTATTCGTGTTGGTTTTATCATATTTAATCATGTTGGTAATAAAGATAAGTTTTGATTTATAACGTGCTTTAAAGAAAATTCATAATGTGTTGTTAATTCAAAGACCATAATGTGAGAGTCATCGGGTGTCCGTGTGTGTACGTGTCGTTACTAGGTAGGTAGAGTGTTGTCCCCTCCTGGAAGCAGCAAGGTAATCTGCGAATGGACCTTCATCATCCACCTACTCCCTCGGGGCTGAGCTTTAGCCGGACATACCGCTGCAGGTGAAGGACGTCGTGGACCAAAATTTCTGGATACGTGATGAAGTTGGAACACACCGCTGTCAGTCCAGTTCGTCTAGCATCCGCTACTAGGGTGTCGTCCACGGCAACGTGCGACACGTAGTGGATGGTAATATCGGGGTACAGCGATGACCGGGTGAGGACTCGTTCTTGGGGCCCAACTCGCTTCAAGGAGTAGTCTAGGAAACTAGACCGCTGAAGGGAGTTGGGGGTTCTCAGTTCGGGTTCAATATCCTTGGTTCCCCAAATTGGACTGAAATGTGTGAGATCCCGTCCAAAAGCCATTAACATCGGCCTCTCCTCACTTCTTCACGTAACAAGTTGCTGAGGTCATGTTCAAAATTCTCCCCGCAAAGTTTTTTACGATTTTCGAGATTATTCAAGATTTGCTAGATCTTTCAAAAATTTCAAGGTTATGAGTTCTACATTACTCGATTTTACTTTCGAGATTTTCAAGAATTTTCACTGTATTCAAGATTGTTTAAGATTATTGTAGGTTGTTTGGAATTTTTTTGTCTTTCGATTTTTTCGAGATTATTCGAGAAGTTTCAGAATTTAACATTTTCAATATGTCGACACTCCAAATATCAAGGTGACTTCATCGCTGATTTCGCGGATATCTGCTTTATTAAATTGGTTGTTTTTCGATTTTCGGGACTTTTACTAATTTTCTAGCATTCTCTTGATTATTAAGATTTTTCGCGATAATTTGGGATTTAGTTTGTTGATAAACTGAGAGAGGTTAATGACTAATTTATGTAATGCATTTATTATTAACGATTTTGGAGATTGTTTTAAGCTTATTGAAGGATTTAGGAAGTCTTCTTCCCTACGCAAATGAAGATTTTACTAATGTTTACTTAATAAATGAGGTGGCGGTAGCTACTCAAACGCATACAGTTAGAGGTGTTTTCCGAGATATAGAATTATCAAACTTAGATAATTCAATTTAGTTGTTTAAATAAAATTTGATGGACTATTTAGTATAAACTGAAATATATATTGACTTAATAAACTACATTTATAATTCTAAATTTAGAGGTCTAGATTACTAGAAAATCTTAATTTACTGGTAAGCCCGGAATATAAAACTAGATGTTTTGCATCAATCTAATTTTGCAATCATAAGGAATTTGCAATCATAAGGAGATTTGAATCCAATCCAATTGGCTTTTTATCATGTAAATTCAAAAAAAAACATTAAATAAAGGTTGCCAGTTTGTCATCAACCTCGTTATAATTTACCATTAGTCCATGGGTTCAACATTATTTGTAGACAGTTTAAGAAAATTCTCTTAGATTTTACAAAACCTGGGATGAAAGAGAGACTTTAGAGTTATAGAAATTTCAAAAATATTAAAACCTTTAACTCCCCTAAATGACTTTAGTTGAGTTGCTACATATTCCTGATCGGTTAAAGATTAGTAAAATTTTCACATTGCTAGCTCTAGCCAGTGAAATTTTTACTAATCAAGAACTAAAAACATTTCGTAAATTGTAGTAAAAACTTGATTGGCATTCATCCCTCGATTTTTTCTCGAGGTCTTCTAAGGTTGTTCGGATTCTTTTTCTTTTGAATTTTTCAGAAGTTTTAGAGATTGGTCAAGGTTTTTCAAATTATTCAAAATTTCGAGATTTTTTGGAGGTACTGAAGGTAGTTTGGAAGTCTTCTGCTCTTAATTTTTTTTCGATATTCCAGAGATTATCAGCGGGTTCTCAGAGTATTCAAGATTTTCGAAATTTTTCAATGTTACTGAATGTTGTTGTAATTCTCCTTCTCTCGAATATTTTCAAGATTTTCTCAGGTTATTTGGAATGGTTTTCTAACGAATTTTTTTCGAATTCTTAGCAATTTTTGCTTTAAGATCTTCAGAATTTTTCACGATTATTCAAGATTTTCAGAGTTTTTGAGGTTATTGCAAGTATTTTAGAATTTTTTGTCAGCTTATCCAAAATTTTCTAGAGTTTTTTAGGTTATTTAGGATTGTTCGGAATTCTTCTTTTCCATATTAACTTTTATAATTATTTAGGTTTTCCAGATTATTCAAAATTTTCGAGGGTTGTCGAGATTATTGAATGTCTTTGGATTTCTTCTTTTGCCATATTCTAGTGTTTAAGTCATTGAGGGTAGTTCGGAATTCATGTCCCCTCGTATTCTTCAAGGTTTTCGAGATTATTCAACAATTTTCAGAATATTAAAGGTTTAGAGTTTTTTTTTTTTTGATTTTATTAAAGGTTGTTTGGATTTCTTGTCCACTCGATTATTTCCTGAGGTTCTCCAGATTAATCAGAATTTTACAGATTTTTCAAGATTTTCGACGGTTTTCGGTATTTTTTATTATTGTACTTGATCTATATAAAGTTTACTCGAGACTATAGGATAACGTTGATTAGATTATTCAAGTTATTATGAGGAATAGGTGACTCCAGTAATTCGAATTTTTCGAGATTACGATACATTTTCCATAAACTATTTGGATTAGTAGCTGTGTGACTATAATATAAGTCATAACTATTATAACTTACCATTTATTCGAATTTCTCTAGAGTTATATTTGCTGCACATTAGATGTTCATTTATTTGTATTAGTAAAGGGAAGGGATTCAGGTGAAATAATCAAATTAGATTTTTTAGGCTATGTAATACCAAATCAAATTACATGGTAAACAGTTATTTTCCAGAACTTTTGATTGGATTTTTTTTTTTTTATAATCAGTTCCCGATAGAGAAATGTTACTACAAACAATATCAGTGGATTCAGTTATCTTCAGATTCCGCTAAATTTCAAATTATGCTTTATTAATGGTTATACTTCAATTTTGAAATATATTTGAAGTTCAGCTTTAAGTATCCTTTGGATTGCTATTTATAAAAGTTGAATTTTATAACTCAGAACGGAGAATATAATAAATAGATAAACTCGATTTATCTTTGAAAATATAATTTCTGTCGCTTGAGTTGGGCGTGGGACTTTTCATTTGATGTAGTTTAAAATTAAATTTTAATTTGAATCTCATATTGAAAAATTTGAAATATCTTGAGAATTTTATTTTAGTTTTTTTAACTGTAGAAACATTTAAAATTAAATCTGACAAATGAGTAGCCAGCTAGTTCAAAATGTATTACACGAAAGAGTAGCATATCTATCACAATATTACATAAAATACAATTTTGCATTCCTTTCCAATAAACTATCTGAAACTTTAATTTTATTCCTCCTCCATACATTAAAATAATTGCTATGTTCATATTTTATGATACTTCAACACATCTCATCAAAATTTTCAAGGTTTAGTATACCTCGTCATAAAATTCAAATGCTACCCGCAGCATAAATATTTAACAGTAAACCAACATGAACGATATGAAACAGCTGGAGCTACAAGCAAATTTCATTCATCTATTTTATGCATACCATCCCTACAAACATAATACATATCTGTATGCAGCATTGTGATCGGCGCATATAAATTTTTAATGTTGCTTCTTCATTTTTATTATGTATGTACAATCCATCCATAAAAATCATAATTCAAACAAAACAAATTACGTATACACACACACTACCACCACCACCACACATTTATTACGAACACATAAAATCCGCAAATCATAAACACTAAACATAAAAAAAAAATTATAGTCACAGTAGGAAAATATAAAAGTAAATTGACACACAAATAATTCAATAAAAAATTCAATTAATTTTACTAAATAAACAGCAAAAATAAAAAAAAAATTAATTTTTTATTTTAATTAATTTTAATACAAAATAAATAAATTTGATTGTAACAATCACCCATAAACCAACATGGAACAAAAATCTAAATGATTTTTCCGATACCCTCCGAATTGTGACCTATTTGGGTGGAAAATAATTATTTTCTAGTAATATAAAATGTATCTAGTTGTCGTTAAGGGGTAAAAACCAAATCACGGATTCGTTAGACGCGTAGTGCGCATGTTAACTGAAATTTTCAATCCTACAATAAATTTGAATGAAAAAGAAACTTTCCGTTAAACGACGGAGAAATAGTTTATTCGCGCATCGTTTTCCCCTAAACAAATCGCTGTTAGTTTTCGAAATACAAACCAAAATAAAGAAAATTTGGAAATAAAATGAAAAATAAAAAAAAACGGTTGAAATACGAACTTAAATGATTTTTATATTTTCTAAAATTTTACAATTCCTCAAAAGTAGTCCCGGTTATCAGCTCGTATAATACGGATGGAAATTTTTTCTCATTGTTATCGAAAAAATAGAAAAAAAAAGAAAATTTATTTTTTCTATTTTCAAGTTTTATTTTCACAATTTTTCATTTCGTTTGTGAGATAAGTGAAAAAAAAAAAAAAAAAAAATTATTTTTTGTTTGAGATTTATAAGAAAATATATTTTATTCCGCAAGTATAAATTTGTGTTTGGTAGCTAGCTATTTGGTGCGTGCGATTATCCAACATTTTTTTTTTTTTTTGTGGTAAATTATTTTGTGAGTGTTTATTATTATTACATGACATGTGTAAATAATATAAAGTGTCCTAAAAATATTGAAGTGGAAAAATTAAATAGAGAAAATTTATATAAGATTATTGTGATGGTGATAAATGTGAAAAATTACTCAGTGATTGTGAATTTATTATATGGATGAAAATAATCGTTCGTTAATCTCACTACCAGAAAACAGGCACACGAAAAATCACAAAATTAACGATACTAAGCCATACACAATGGATATTTCATAAGAAAAAAAAAAAATCGAGTTGTTTACACTCAAAACACAACACGGAGGTTGTTTTAACACAACAACAACAAAAAAGGTACAGTCATGAGCAAATATCAACTATACAAAATATTTAATCCTAATTTTCATAAATAAAAACCGCTCGTAAAATACAAAATTAATTAAATTAACAAAAACGTGTAGAATACAAAAAAAATTTCTTTCAATTCAAACATATGTACGTATACTCGTATATAGGCAAATACACAACACAAAACATTTTTTCTTTTGAATTTCGACTAAATAAGCTTTCATTTGACACAAATGAAAAGCTCACAAAAATACTAAATGTTTTCATCTAAATAAGCAAAAAGGTAGATGAAAATACGACACCTATTTTATATACGTTTTAAAAAAATTTCCTTTCTTGGATTTTAAAATAAATTTTGTGTACTTCATACATTATATACACACACACACACATAGTACGCGATTTAAGATGATGGAGAAGCAGCGAACTTGTAGGGTTGATGAGGTATGAGAAAATTGAATCGAATTTTCTTTAAAATAAAATAAAAAAATAAAAAAGTGGGAAATACATACGTTTATGTATATTGAGGGAAGTGTTGCTTATTTTTGTTGTTACTATATTACTATGGTGGTGTTGTTGTTATATTGTTAAAGAGAGTGACACAGATGTTAATGGATCGGTGAGCTTAAATTTAATGACAACGAAATAAGATGGAATGAATTGAGTTTTTTTTCTTCAGGAAAACGAAAATTTAATTAAATTTGAACATTTGATATAAATGTAATGTAATGTAATGTAATGTTACATTATGTTATGTTTTGTACAAAATTTATATGTATTGTATATCGAGGATTGATTGTCATGTTAGCGTGTTAGGAACATATATTTATAGGTTTGTTGGCTTCTTTATAAACACACTTGTTGTTTAGTTTTTTTTTGTTTTGTAAATATTAGTAATGTTGTTTTTGTTGTAACCTGTTGAGCACACTTATTAAATATGATTATTAGTTAATCGCATAGTTCATATAGTGGGATGACCGTCAAAGTTAATAAATCCTTTTATTTATGGATAATTTAAGTTATGTGAATTAGTTTGAGTGAATTTGTAACTGAAAAGTGTGTTTTAGTTGAACTATTTTTATTGCCTTAGTTGTTGACGAAAAATAAAACGACAAAATTTTGGAAAGTTTTAATAAATGCTGAACCAACAGGTTGAGTATAAAGCAATGTTATTATTAGTGTGAGCTTTCAATACTGATTTGGTCGTTATATGAATAATTCAAAATTATTTACTATACGGAATACCTAACGTGCTTACAAAAATATAAAAATGTTCAAGATCTTGGAAAACCCAAATATTAATTTATTTCAATTTTTGTTAACATACGTGTACTTATCTTGGTGTAAAATTAAAATAAAAACATTTTGAAAGCGGTGAAATTTATTTGCCATGCACTCTCGAAATTTTCTTTGTAAATTCATTGGGAACAATAAAGTCAACTCTTTTGTTGCACTGTTAATTACTGTGTGATAGGTAGTGGGATAATTTGGCATGCAGAGTCAACCAAAATAAGAATATTGCTAGAGACATGACATTTGAAATATTGAATATAATTTGTTGATTTTACTCTACAACATGAGCTTATTGAGCTATTTAATACACAAACTGTTTAATTCATATTTCTGATGGTTTTTGGTATACATTTTGGTAAACTCCATGGAAAATACAGTAAATTAAGAAATGCTAATGTGCGATTAAAAATTTTTCACATTTCATACAATTTGAAATTTATCAACTTTTGTCCGGTGCCTCGCCAAATTACAAATATTAATTTTAAAAATTAATTGCTTTAGTATCATTGAAGTATGATGCCGGGGCAAAATTTTAAAATTGTTTAACGAAATAAAATTACACCAACTCGTATAAATTAATTAAAACTTAAGCAAATATTTAAAATTAACCATTAATTTTGCCGAAATAATCTAAGAATCATTTAAGATTAATAAATTTCGGAAAACTTCGAGAGAATCGAAATTCCTAACCTAGTTGTATTCTACATTTAAACTGTACCCAAATAGCCTCAATTGGTTCAAATAAATCAATGTCACGTTATTTAACACAAGCCACAAATTATAAAGGTTACTTTGATGATCTTCGTTATAAGACGCTTCATATTTTAACTGTTTGTTGTAATGGGGCGATCCAATTTAGTTTTGTTTCGAATAATCCTGAATGGATTGTGAATATTCACTAATAGGTCTAGAACTAAATTAAATCTAAAAAAGTGAACGAATTTGGTTAATAATTTTAAGGCACAACAAAAATATCTCCCTTGTTAAAATATTTGTCTATTTGGCTAATTCCAAAATAATTTAATGTTTGGAATAAAGAAATGTTTGAGGATTTAGAAGCACATCAAGAATTTGTAAAGATTAGATGAGGTGTAATTGGGCAAGCTAAGTATTGAAGTGGAAGAAAATGATATTGGCAAGCCTACCGAATACCAAATTAGCCGAGCTATAAGTGATAAAAAATATTTTAATGTGTGTGTTCATTATTTTCGAGTTTCCAAATATTAAAGTTGTGCAAACAGTGAAATACACTCAGGAAATCACAGAATAGATTATTAGTGGAGTTTGCATCGGTGAAAGTTAATTATAAAGTACATTACAGAAAAACGTTTGGCGGCTTTTGAAAAGGGAATCGATGATGAAACAACCAAAGGTAAATTTTGATGCACAAAAGATGAGTACTTTGTAAGACAGGAAAATCCAGTATCTTTCGAACTATATCGAAGAACGGCATCATAAAAGTGCTGTAGCGATTTTCACAATAACTTTAAAAACGCTTATGCAACATGTAAGGTATGGAATTTCATCAAAATCAAATAGCTGTTGTTGCAGAATTATGATTTAACTAATTACTAATCATTTTTTAACAAACCTATTAAATTATAACTAACAGTTATTTTTGTCAGATACATGTACATTTTTCTGACCATAGCTTAATGAATTCATAATCTCATTAGTCGAAGGATCTTACGCCGTCAAGTATAACCCAAATGACAATGTTGAGCTTTATTAAGATCCAATATCATTCTGGTTGGAAAGTCGTTTTAGAAGGCAGGTCAATAGCGGGATTTCCCATACACTAAGCAAATATTGCTAAAGATTGTACGCGGAGAGAGAAGTGTAATGTCATGATCAAGAGGGCTAAACAAATATTTAAACCTCAATATCCCTCCCAAATAACCCTAGATATTTTATTTTGTTTTGTTTTTTATTTTTTTTATTTACAGCTGCACGAACCCATCGAGTTACACTGGAACTTTACACTGTGTAAATTTAAATTAACTCAACTATGACGCTATAATACTATAATTTTGCTTAATTTTATTATTTGTTTTTTTTTTTTATTTTATTAATACGAGCAGTTCACAATCAATAATGTTGCTAAATTAAAAGAGTTCTCTAAGCGGTAAATTAGTTGGGTACAGTACCGGAACATTTATGATATATTTTAACGTGGTTTTTTGCAAAATTTCTAATTCATTTAATTCATATATCGCACAACTGCTCCAGATGGGATTTAGGTATATGCATCTAGATTGAATATACGCCTCATACAATAGTAACAATAATGGTTTCCTAAGATATTCTTTTGATCTCTTGATAGCAAAAATATAAGGAGTAGAAACGATACAATAATTGGCACTTATAAGGCAGTTTCCGATTATTTTGCATTTAATTTAAAAAAAATTATGTATTTTGTAAACTAATTAGCTAATGGATCTTGAACAATCATATAACTTTGATTTAAGACTAATGAATTTTAATTTTAAATTATTTTTAATATATAAAATTTTTAAAATTCGCAAGTGTGTCTTTTCAGTAGTAATGGACACCCAAAAACAATAATTGGCATTGTTGAAATTCACAATAATTGGCATATTATTATTACTAAAAACAATCAGTTTACGTATCATACAATAATCGTCACACATGTATAACTTTTGGGCACCTTGATTTTCTATTTTATCGGCAGTTTAAATTTGAAACTAAATTTGAAACTTATTCAAAAAACACTTCTTTTGTTATCCACCCGTTGTCACTTCTTCCCACACCCCAGTGTTCCGGAATTGAATTTCTAATGTGGTCAGGAATCCTCTTGTATGGGTAAATTATCATCGGTGGTACCATGATTCCCGAGGCAGAGTAAGTGTACATGGCCGTGAGACAGCTTTTAGAAGATCCTTGTTCGACCTCATGCACATGTTTTGTTCCAACCTTGGCTAGTACGCTTTTCGTTTTTGGGCATAGCAGGAAATTTGTCTCATCTTCATTAAAGAATCGGGACGGTTCATTTAGCACAAAAAATATATTTTTTTCTTTCAAGTAATCTTCAATTTGGTCAAACAATTTATAAAGATTATTTGCGCTAACTTTAGAACCAGCAGTAGTGAAATACAATTTAAATAATATATACCAGCCAGAAAACTTAACTATACATATGTATGTACTGTAAATGGCAACTTACCACTTCAGGGGTTCTGTAAGTTAGACAAGGGTGCCTTTTTAAAAATAAGTTGTACCATCCCTTGCCAGGCCTGTTATCTCTCCCAAATGGATGTTCTCGCGGGCAATTGTCTAAAAACCGCTTTACCGTTTCAATTACATCTTCGCGATGTTTTGGAAACCCCTTTCTGGCACTGTAGGCTATAGCTCAGTTGATTTTCAATAAAATCGAATTTTCTACGACATGTGTAGAAATATTCGAGCGATCCAAATAACCGTTGAGATGACGATACAGGTCTCAACAGCTAATGATATAGGTACCAATCATCGAAATCGGAGCACAATTTCAGATTTTTGCATTTCGTGGCTCTGAATTCGTGGGCTATAGCCTATAGCTCAGTGGATTTTCAATAAAATCGAATTTTTTACGACATATTGTGTAGAAATATTCGAGCGATCCAAATGACCTATGGCATGACGATTACAGGTCTCAACAGCTAATGATAGAGGTATCAATCATCGAAATCGGAGCACATTTGCAGATTTTTGAATTTTGTGGCTCTGAATTCGTGGGCTACAGCTCAGTTGATTTTCAATAAAATCGAATTTTTTACGACATGTGTAGAAATATTCGAGCGATCCAAATGGCCGTTGGCATGACGATTACAGGTCTCAACAGCTAATGATAGAGGTATCAATCATCGAAATCGGAGCACAATTGCAGATTTTCGAATTTCATGGATTTGAATTCGTGGGCTATAGCTCAGTTGATTTTCAATAAAATCGAATTTTCTACGACATGTGTAGAAATATTCGGGCGATCCAAATGGCCGTTGGCATGACTATTATAGGTCTCAACAGCTAATGATAGAGGTATCAATCATCGAAATCGGAGCACAATTGCAGATTTTCGTATTTTGTATTTCGTGCGTATTACGAAGTCGTAAAATTAAAAGTTTTTGGAAATTCGACATCGAAAGCTCAATTGCTTATAAAATTAAGGTTTATTAGTACTTTGAAAGATTAGATATTTATTTATTTTCGTGGTGGTAATATTTAATAATTACATGCATTTTAGTTCAATAAATTTTCCTAATTCGGAGATAAATAGAGAAATATTGAAATGTGTCACTTTAATAGATTTGATTTCGCAAATTTCGTAAAATTAATTGTATGAAAACTTACAAAATATTTAAATTTCTCAGTTTTTGAGGTATTTCAAATAAAATGTGTTTAAAATATTGAAATATAAAATATAATTCATAACCTAAAGCAAAATATACAATGTTTAATTTGATAAATTTAAAATTCAGTTCAATGTACGATAATAATAATTATTTATTTATTTATTTATTTATTTAGCTTTTGAAGCTATTTAGTTTTCAATATTTGCTTTACATAATTATAATAAATTTAACAATTAATATTTAACTAAGAAAATTTAATCTACATTTTCTTTTATAAATTTGACTAACAACCTCTTAAATACATTTATATTAGGGCAAACTTTAACATCACTTGGAATTTTATTAAATAAGTCAATTCCCTTATAAAACAAAGAATTTTGATTTTCAGTTCTCTTAAAAAATGGTAACAAAAATTGATCTCTATTTCTTAAATTATAATCAGTTTTATCTTTCACATAAGAAATAAAATTTGTTAAATAACTAGGAACCAAATTATTTTTAACTCTATAAATAATTATTAGTACATTGTATACTATTCTTTGATTTACACTCATAAAACATAATGTTTCCAACAAATTTCGAATACTTGTTGTTTTTGGGACGTTTAGCAGGACTCGCATCGCTTTATTCTGAAGTTTTTGGAGGTACTCCTTATCTTCTCTACTGCATGTAAATAGCACTGATGGACAATACTCAAAATGAGGAGCAATTATTGCCTTATATATACTATTTTTGCTTAAATAGCTCAAATTTCTATGGCATCTCTTCAGTACACCAATCTTCTGATTTATTTTGCTTCCTATATAAGACACATGATCACTGAATTTCAACCTCTTATCAATTATTACCCCTAAATATTTGATAGTGTCTACCTGCTCAATGTTACTCTGATTAATTCTGATGTCACAATTATGATCTGCTTTACCAATAACCATACACTTTGTCTTGTTAACATTTAACTTTAATTTGTTTCCATTTAGCCATTTTTGTACTCGTTCCAAATCACCGTTAATATTATCAACAACTTCTTCAATGTTATTTCCACTATAATAAATCAAGGTGTCATCCGCAAATAAATTTATGTGACAATTTTTAAGACTTTTCACTATATCATTGATATAAACTATAAATAGTATGGCACCCAAAACGGATCCTTGAGGAACACCAAGCTCATTAGAATATCTATCAGATGTTTCATGCACTACTTTCGTTCTTTGACTCCTATGACTCAAATAACTTTTAAACCATTTCCATTCGTTATTTGTAATTCCTATCTCTGTTAACTTTTTCAACAATATTGTTCGATCAATTGTTTCGAATGCCCTTTGGAAATCCAAAAATACTATAATTGTATATTCACCCCTGTCTCTCGATTCCTTCCATTTACTCAATACTAAGTTTAATGCAAATTCACATGAATATCCCTTACGATATCCCGATTGTTGCTCTATTAATATCCCTTCCACGTTTAAAAATTCGATTAGTTGTATCTTTACGACAGTTTCTAAGATTTTCTCACAGCAGTCCAGCATATTAATTGGTCTAAAATCCTCTGGATATTTTGCGTTTTTTATTTTTGGAATAGGAATAATATTCGCTTCTTTCATACATTTAGGGAATTGACCCGCCATTAAAGAAGTATTGAACATTGATAACAATTTTTCGCCAATAACATCCATAGCTTTCAAAATCATACTTGGCTTCAATCCGTGTACGTCTCGCTTATCACACATTTTTGTGATTATATCCTTTAATTCTACTAATGTAATCTGGTTCAAAGCGAATTTCCTTTTCGCTGATGCCCTTATCTCGACTAAATCATCTTGTACGCTTGGAATTTGTCCATTTAAGATCTTGATACTATCGACATAAAATTTGTTTAGAACATTTGCAATTTCCTTGTGGTTACAGTATTCATGGTTATCAACTATGATGCGATCTATGCTACTATCTCGTTTTCCTTTCATTATTTCCTTTAAAACGCTCCATACTCGTTGCGAATTATACGAAGCAGTTTCTATTTTTCTAATGAAATAGTTTCTCTTACTTTTTCTTATTGATGAAAGATACCGATTTCGTGTTGCTCTATATTCATTCCAATGTTCCTCATTTCCAGTTTGCTTTGCTAATTTATTCGCTGCAATCTTTTTTGATTTTAAAAGGCGCAGATTATAATTTTTGTGAAACCATTCATTTGACTTTGGTTTTATCTCTGCTTTCTTGTAAAATACATTTAGGGCCTTATAAATATTTTCATACATATTTTCGCATACTTCATCAATATCAGTCGTATCCCACTTTGAATCTTGTAACAGCTTATTGAATATATCTTGATTAAAATTAAATATCCCCTCAATATATTTTTTTGGTGTTCGGCTGCTTTTACTAATTTCCATCAAATTTACTTGAATCGTCTCATGATCACTAATTTTCTCTTGCTCTAATGTGTCGATACGTATATTTGCAGTTGTTGTATTACCAATAACCCAATCAATTAAGGTATTCGTGTCTGCTGTTATTCTGGTACATTTCTCCATTAGTTGTTTCAGATTCAATCTTGTCATTATTCTATCCAACTTCAGTTTATTCGTCGTCTGACGTAGGTAGTCAATATTAAAATCACCGCATATTAAATTTAACTCCTCTGTAGAAATATTTTCTTCACTCCATTGATCGAAATAGTTGATGAATGATATTATCTTGAACTTGGGGATCGATACAACACCGATAATGCTACATTTTTATTCAATTGATCTGATTTTCTTATCAAGACTTTACTAATCCATAAATAATTATTCTCAATCGAGCAATTTTTTACTTCAAAATTTAAATTTTTGGATATATAAATCACTACACCCCCAGTAAACCGTGAATGTGAATCACATCGAATACATGAGTAGCTCTGACATGTAATTTCAAAATCGCTTATGTCACATGTAACACATGTTTCACTAGCACATATAGCATGTGGTTGCCTCCTGTTTGCTAGATCTCTAATTTCATCTATATGGGCTAATAAACTACTGATATTCAAATAAATGATTCGAAATGGGACATCTTGAGATTTTGATTGCTATTCGTAACAAATTCTCCTCTTCATTAAATTTAATGTTCTTAGGTAACTAGGACATGCCTTATCAGTTGCTTCATGATTCACATCGATGTTCAACTTATTATTTTCCACAACTTTTTTACAATTGACACATGATTTAATTTGCTCCGCACATTCGTTTGACACATGATCACTTTTACCACATTGCCTACAAATGGCTTTAGCTTCAGTGCATTTCTTACTAGTATGGTTGTATCCTAAGCATTTGAAACATTGTACTAACATAAAATCCTCAATTACTCTACATCTATCCCACCCAATATAAATTCTTTCCATTTCCAATATACTGGTAAATCCGCTTGTATCCAACTCGAGAATGACATTTAAAGCCCCTCTTGATGTTTTATATTTGCGTATCACTTTAATTTGACAATCTTTTAATCGTTCATTCTGTTTTTTCAATGTTTCAACAAATTGAACGTCTTCATATTCTTCTGTTACTCCAATCACTTTCACTTTCGGCGAGAATGTTTTACTGGTTTTAATGTCATATTTATCACTGAGCCTTGCTTGGATACTTCTTTCAACTTCCTCTCTGTTGTCTTTGTCACCACATTCCAGCGCAATGCCTCCATTTCTGATATTTGATACTCTATTTATGTGTACTGGAACAACTTTTAGAGATTCCTTTAAATCCTCCTTAGTAATTTTACTCTCCTGCACGGTTTTTGGTATTACAACAATAGCTGGTTCGCTTTTCCTTATACCCTTAACTTTATCAGCAAAAGAAATATTCCCACTGACTACACTTTTCGACATCTTGCTACAACTCTCATTTATATTTCCAATTTTATTATCAATGTCTTTTACCAATTGATTGGAGCTCGATACATCAACTTTTAATACACTCATCTCGGTATCAACTTTCTCTAATACTTCAGCTTGTCGTCTGTATCTCTCATCGACAATATTGATCATACTCACAAGCTTCTCTAATTGGGTTTTGATCGCTTTTAGCGAATTTTTACCACACTCTTTGCACAAAAAAGTCAATTCATTGCTATCAACCCAATTTTTATACGTCGTCTTGGTGAAACCAGGTCCCGCACAAAATATATGAAATACCCGTCCGCACAAACCATCGCACTTAAAAAACTCGCTTCCCTTTGTAATTGCACTTTTGCATTTATCACAATCCATAATTCACTTTATTCAACATAAAAATCAAAACAAAAGGTTTCACTTCGCTGAATTTAATTTAAATTTAACAATAAAATGCAAGTCTTGCAAAAAATAAATTATAAACCGCTTTACGTATTTATATTAATTTGACACTTCTAGTTCACCCGTTTTTATTTAGTATCTATTTGTCATCAATTCCTTTATTATTTATCACTTTTATATACAAGATTAGTGTTCTTTAGCACTTCACACAGATTATTCTATATTTTTGTAAATATCAAACACCATTTACTATTTTTATTTATTATTTTCATATCACACAATTTAGTTTCACGTTTCTGATATAATCAGAGTTTTAGAACTAGATAGATGCCGTGAAAAACAATTAACTAACTAGGTACATATACTAATAACTACTAATTAGGCTACTAATTAGGTTTGGTCCACCATTTAGTTTTTTTTCGTAAATAATTTAAAATATAAGTCAGATTTTTTTATTTGTTTTATCGGTGATACTACGGCAAACTCCTGATCTGAGACCGACTCTTTAAAATAAAGTTAAAACGAAGCCTCTTTCCATACTTCAATCATGCTAATTTTATTCCAGGTAATTTTATTTTTGAGATCTTTATTGTTGAATTATTGGTTACCATAAAGTTGCGTGTAATTTTGGAGATATCAAGCTTTTGCACACAATTAAGCAAGAGTGCAACAATATGTAACAATAATATTACCTATATTTTCGAATTAGCATGGGCCGATAAGTAATAAATATAATGAGGAGCAAATTTCTCCTATTCCTCGGTTACTTTCTGATTTGTTCCATATATAGTATTGATATTGGCTGGTCTCCAAATTGAAAATTGTAAAATTATACACCGTTAGCAAAACATAAGCCGTATGCTCCGCCTGCTGTTTTTATTTATCTTTAAGTTTTCGGACGTCATCCTTTTTCGCCCAAATATAGCTGGCCGTACCTTTGTCGGCTAAAATATCGGTTAAAATAACAACTAAAAATTCTACGATAGTTTACTACTTTAACGTAATCTCTGTGCACATCTACTGAACATTTACCAGTGAGGGGTTCAATACGTTGAGTCGAATTAATGACACTAGATTGTTCTTGATCAACCGTGTCGTGATTAATCAACCTGGTTGTGATTATTGTGTTGCAGTTTGAATACACTGTTCAGGTTTTCCATTTGACTGTGGGTAATATGATGGAGAATGCATTAATTTAATGTTATGGCTCTTAAAAAACTTTTTAAATTCAAAACTATTGAAACATAATTCCGTCATCCGTGACTACATTTGATGCATTTGTAACGTTCATTTGGACCACATCGACATATTTTGAATATGAACCGACAAAAAGTATAAAACCTTTCCTACCAATATGTTCATTTTGGCAATCCCGGCATTTTTAGACATTGCGACCTTAAAGACTATGGTTGTACTAGAAGACTTCCATTATATAAATATTAATTTTCAGTACAGGCTAGCTTGCTTTTAAAAATAGTATTTTGCATAACCAGGAATTAATTTTAGCTCCGCATTTAAAATATAATTAAAAATTTCAGGCAGACCAAATTATTTCTCGTTTCTGTTTTGGCGTCATCAAAACACAAAGAAAAATCCCTAGTTTGGTTGAAATAGAAAAATTCAAATATGAACTACACCCATGTTTTCTGCTAACTGTAAACGTGATAATGCATCAGCAAACTTTTTTGTGCAGGCATTGATGGTCGCAGTGCAAATAAGACATTTTTTAGTAACATGTATTTCCCAATTATTTTACGCCTAAGATTACTGTAATTGGTGCGAACATTATTGGATTCGCGATTGGATTGGATTTTGTGGCGCGAACATTATTGGATTCTCTTGGACAAATTCCGGAAAAACGCCGGTAAAAATTCAAAATGAATGAAGTTGTTGAACGTTTTATGGTCGGGGCGCATTAAAATTAGCCTCGACTTTTATTACTTTTATAATCCGAAAAAATATGGCGAACATATTTGACTGAGTTTTGAAGGGATTTACATATCGAAATATTTATTCGAACATTATGTTGATTTCATTTCTTCTAAACCTCAAATAGATTTTTCTTTAATTTTTCCCTTGTAGATCCACCTACTAAAATCTCATCCAAGTAACATTTAAATTTGTTCTTATTATTTGTTATTTGATCGATTACACTTTGAATAATTTACGGTGCCGATGGAACCCTAAAATGGAATGTGGTATATTTAAACAGACATATTTGTGAATTTAGGTCATGAACTCCTCATGTGTAGGTATTTATGCTCATAGGTACCAGTGAGTTCAACTACAGAAAGGACTTTACATCCCGATAAACTGGAAAAACTACCCTCAAGTTTAGGCAGTAGATAGTGCTCACATAGTCTAAGCTTAGTCGAATTATACCATATTTTGTTGGCACTACCCCTACCACACTTGCTTATCTGCAATGGCGCACTGGCACTAAAATATTTTTCTTGACAAGACGATTAATTACCTCATCAAACCTTATCGTTGAGAAGATCTGCAACTGAATAAGCCGCACAAAAAGCGAAATTGCATTTTCACTCAATCCGCCATATATCCTTTATATGGGCTAGCCAAACTGCGGTCTATTTTTATATGAAACAATTCATTAATTTAACCAACAATACCCTAATCACCCATTTTACAAATTTTCGGAATTATTTACAAGTTTCAAATTACTAAAATCATTTAAATACTCATCCTTAGATAATACAGTTGATGATGAACCGGTGCCTAGTTCCAATATAATGTTTATTTGTTTGAGTCTATACCAATAATGATTTTCAATTGCTTTGAATTCGAATCATTCCAATAAACGGTTGAAGTATGTATGACCAACTAGATTACATATAAAATACCTGCAAAAACGCAATGGACAATTTTCATCCCGATGTCTGCCAGAAGTCCCACATGTTTTGCATCGATTCATTGTAGCTTGATACTTACGATGATTTTTGCAGTTAGAACTTTTGTTTTGATAACATCGTGGACTAGTACTACTTTTGTTTCAATGATATGAGTAGTCATGTCGCGTTGATCAAATTGATTAAAGTATCATCCACGCAATTGTTGGTTAACGTTATTCCTTGTAGTCACTAGTTGACTAATTGTTGCTAAATTCGGCTGACTTTCTGCTAATGTCATTTCCAAACCCAAGGCCAATTCACCAAAACTCTCTTCGTTTTCCTTTGTGTTAAATAACGCTTGAAAAAATGTTTAGTCATGAATTCGAACGACAAAACGATCTAGCAATGCTTCTGTCTAACAAAACTCAAAAATCGCAATAAGCCACCATAGATTTAAGCATGAAAATAAATTCTGAAACAGCTTAGCCTTCCTTATTATACAAGTTAAGTCATTAAAAATGTTTATAAGATTTTCTTATAGTTCCGCACCAATAACCGTTTTAACCGTTGCCGTTTATTGGGGGTACAAATGAGTTTTGAGGGATCTACAAAAAATGGCGTAACTAGTATTAAATAGCATCGTACCATTTTGTAACTATATTCATGTTAAAGTGTCATCAAACAACATATTTTTTCTAAGGTGTAACCATGTCAACCTTTGTATCAACGAAATCTTTTTTGGGGGAAGCGCTGCTTTTTTTGTTTTAATTTGAAGAAAAGTACAGGTGATGGACATCGATTGCTGCGTGAAGCATATGGAGAATAGACCCCATTAACAGAAACAGGTGAGTACTGGTTCCGGCTTTTTAAAAGTCGCGATTTTGACACCAGTGACAAATAACGCAAAGGAGGCCAGTAAAGTTTGAAGGCGCTCAGTTATTGGACCAAGACAACTCAAGAGGAGCTCTCTGAAACTTTGGAATTGACTCAGAAAACGGTTACAGACCGTCACAAAGCCATGGGTATGGTGCAAAAACCAGAAAATTGAGTACCGTATGAACTCAAGCCAAGAGACGTCGAACGCCGCTTTTTCACATGCGAACAACTGCTCCTAAGACAAAATCGGAAGTGCTTTTTTCATGAAATCGTGACGCCGGAAGAAAAGTGCATCCACTAAGACATTCCAAAGCGCAGAAAATGGTGAGGTAAGCCAGGTCGAATATTAATGGAAAGTAGCTAATGCTGTGAGCTACTCCAGCCTAACGAAACCATCACTGGAGAACGTATCAATAACAATTGATGCAATTAAGCCGAGCATTGAAGCTAAACGCTCACAATATGTCAAAAGATAGGACAAAGTGATCTTTCAGCACGACACCGCACGGTCACATGTTGCAATAATCATTAAGGAAACTTTGAGGGCGTTTCAGTGGTATGTTTTATACCCCCCCCCCCTTCCGCTGTATTCACCAGACATTGCTTCTTCCGACTACCATTTGTTCCGGTCGATGATTCATAGACTGGCCGAGCAACATTATACTGCTTACGAAGAAGCCAAAAATTGGGTCGATTGTTGGATCGCCTCAACTCAAAAGACGAAGAATTTTTCGACGCGAAATCGGTATTCTGCCTGCAAGATGGGAAAAAGTCGTAACTAACTTGCATAAAATACATTGTACCAATTTCTCTGAATAAAGCTTTGAAGTTATAAAAAAAATCGCAAAACTTACTTGTACCCCTAATACTATGGGCTACACCAGCCCAAAGAAACCATCACTGGAGAACGTTATCAACAACAATTGATGCGATTAGGCCGAACATTAAAGATAAACGCCCACAATATGCCAAAATACAAGAAAAGTGATCGTTCAGCATGGCAACCGTCGACCACATGTTGCAAATATAGTCAAGGACACTTTGGAGGCCCTTCAATGGGATTTCCTACCCCACCCACTGTGGGGGCTTTTGAAAAATAATAATATAATTTTATTCTTTTATATGTTCTTTCAATGCCTTGTTGTCCATCTAACAACGAGACACAAAAGTCTGCAATAATTTTTTCTATATCCAAGTTATTTTGATTCACTTGATTGTAAGAGACTAGATGATTCATGTACAGGAAATTTTCAGTTGGCTGATCAAAATTTATTTGCTCAATATTTATTTTGGACTTCAGAACCTAAACAGAACCTAAATCTCTTTACATTGTACTTTCCAGCCTTATATGTTACTTCGTAATCAAATTCATCCAACTCTATTCTCTAGCGCATAAGACGAGATGACAGGTTTTTTGATTTGTTTAACCAATCTAATTTTGTAGTTTATTAGACTAAAAACTGCATTATAAAATAACATTTATTATTTGGCTGGGTCAGATTTCTGTACACTTCTTAAATTGTAATCATTATTAATTTAAATTTCATTAAATCTTATATCAACAATTTGGGGACGATCTAACATAATAAAAAAAATTAGTATCAGCTATTTATTCAAATGATTTGCACCATACTGGCCATTATCACAACTTAAACTACAGTTTAGCGCTACTGGAGCATAGCTGGAGCATTACCGAGGACCTGCCATTAAGATTATAGACGTTTGATCTGTGCTGGATGTTGTCCCGTAATAAATTACAAAAATTAGCGCAACCAGTAACCTAAATCAACATGACAAAACACAACAAACAATTTCTGAACTACCTGTCCGCTGGGTGCCAAAATTTTCTGGAAATCTGCATTGGGTTCCTCTGATATTCTGAAAATTCAGATCATATTTGTTAATGGTTATTAGGTACTATTTTAAAATAAATTAAAAATTAATAAACTCTGAAATCCTCATGGTTAAGAATTTAAGATTGTTTTGAATCATCTAGACATAAAAAATAAAATTAAAATATAAATAAACCAAATAAAAGAAATTAAATTAAATAACAAAATAAATAAATTGTACTGACAATTTAATTAACAGTGTTTATTACTTATATTTACCAGCAATCTACTAATATTAATCGAATTTATCATATATTTGTACTAGAATAATATCGCAAATAAATTACAAATTGCGGCCAACTTCGTTTAAACCTAAATTTACATTTCGCAAAACAATCACCCACCATGCCAAAGAAAGCAAACTTGTACCAAACAAAGTCAAATTAACAAAAACGTAAGCAACATTATTCCGCTTTAGACTCGACCAGCAGCAATCGGTATTGTAGCAATCGTCCACTGAGACAAATCAAATACCCACACATTCCTCACTAAATCCATTTGAAAACTACAACATTGTTTCAATCCGACTATAAATTATAAACCAGTAATATGTGCATTTTATTAAAAAAGCGAATAGAGAAACGACCCAACTTATACTCACCCGCCTTCAGGACCTGATCCACAATTTACTCAAAAAACAATGGAAATTTTTTCTTGTTTGATCAGGTGTATTTCGAAAAATTTCACAAAACTTGTACCAAAATTAATTTCAGAGGTCCAAACATAAACTACAAAACCGCCAGATTACGTCCATCACGACTTAAAATGAATAATCGAGACCGAATCTAGGAAAACCACAAACGGACGCCCTCCTCTTAACAATTGTAATTTTTAAAACACAGCGCGATCCACCTCAATTTAACTCCGGCTTCGCAGCAAAAACACGTTTACACCTTCGACGTTAGTGCGCCGGACAGTCAACAGTAAATTGTTAGATTAACAATAAATTAGTTAGTTTTAATAAAATAAATTTTTAAGGAAAATTTAAAAAACAAAAAAAAAAAACAAACGGTTGCCTCATAAGTTATGGCCAACCTCGTAAATTGTATAATATAATGAACTAAAAACCAACTATGACTTCTCAAAATATCATATTGATGGCAGCGTTTAAATCTTTAAACAACATTTCAACTAACCAAAAAATGTGTAGCTTTTCTGGAACATTACAACAGAATTACAAACGATTTATAACTAGATATCAACACAAAAATGATTTTGAAAGAACTGCTTCAGTTTGTTTTATTTCTAGTCAGGTAGTTTTTTTTTCTCGAGTTGGAAGTGATTTTGGAAATGATCCATTTTAGATATTGTTAGAAAAAAAATTGATTTGGAAACCTACTTGGCACTAATGAAAAAGTGTTGAAAGAGAAGTTTAGTTGTCTGTATTAAATCAATAAGATTCTTTCGGCTTTTTATAGACACAATATATTAATAATAATGGCATTCACAACATTTTCGACTTGTCAATCAGGATTGTCAATCATTTGGTGAATTTATTTATAATTCGCTAAGTCAACTACACTCTTGCTTCATACTTAAAGTATGGAGTTGGAATTGTATTTTTGTAGTTTGGTCGTAGCTACCTGATGAGTAGATCGAACTTTTTTGTTTTGAGATTATCAGTACGAAACCAAACTACCCACAGAAAACGCAAGGAATGGTTTTCATTTTAAGAGTCAAAATACATTTTGTATTAACTCTCGGGTTAAAGTACGGGGGGGGGGGGGAATTTTGATATTTCTGCTTTTTTGGTAGATATATTATAAATGACTGGCCTCTTCATTTTTCTGATTGACAAGTCGAAAATGTTGTGAATGCCATTGTTATTAATATATTGTGTCTATAAAAAGCCGAAAGAATCTTATTGAAAAAGTGTTGGTATAGGAATACTAAAAATCAATGAATGACTTTAAACCAAATTCTTCGAAACAAAACAAAATGTGTTTTATGATGCAATTATAAATTCAAATTTAAATCAAATTTTTCAAGTTGAAGAATTAAACTAAGTTTGAATGCTTGAACAAAAAATCAGAAACTCGGCCAAGAGTGTTTATACGTAAAATTAATTCTAAGGGTAATTTGAATATTTCATTTGGCTTAAAGCGTGGTTTGTTGTTTAGTAACTAAAATTAGATGACAATTAATTAGGAGTTTAAAGTACCAAGGGGTGAATGATTTGTGAGGTTACCCTTAGGTAGAGACTATTGAGAAACTAATTCTGTTCCAGTTTTTATCGATAATTTCTCAAAGTATATTTTTAAAGTTTTCTGTTCGGAAACGCTGCATTTAATACTAAGCGATTACAATTCATAGCCGAAATCATTGGGACACCAAAACTTTTGAAAGCTAGTATTAGCCTTCTGAGCTAAAGCTCAGCATTAGGTATACATATAGCGATAATTCGGCGTAAACCAAACCATATAGTCCGAACTCCTTCACGACCTATTTAATCTCTTTCAAAAGATAAATTACCCAAGAGGGAAAAAATTGGAATGTATAAGAATATCAAGAAAAGCTCCATAAAGTGCAGGGAATAATCCAAATTAAAATATTTCATATTTTAAATATTTGTCGTTTAAACGGGTTTAAATAAATGGTGCTAATTACATTCCTTGTGCTGGAATATGGCAGCAGTACCTAGGTATGCCAATGCTCAAATAAGAACTTTTTATTTTAGAAACGTAAGTTTTCAGAATATACATATATTGACTTAGAAAATGCAACCTAAGGAAATTAATAAAAGTTTATATTTGGTTTAGAGTCCAAGTTAAACCCCGACTGGTGAATTGGCGGGAAACACAAGGCAGCGCAATTTATAAATTATAAATTTATAATTAGAAATTAAGTTATTATTATTCCATACGATAAGAAATGCCGATTTTGGAAATAATGTTTTTTAGAAAACTAGCCCTTTTGGGGGATACAGAAAAATTGAAGCCCAATTTTTTGGACAACCTTAAGACTTTTAGTAGTTTCATTGTTTAAACAAAAACCAAATGCTTGCGAATATTGAATCTTTGTTTAAATTAAGTATTTAGCGCTCTGAATCATCAGTGCATTGTTGTTTTTGCTCCATTGTGAGCAAACGCAGGAACCATTTGGAATAAAATGTTTTTTGATGTCCAAATGTTCGTGGATTATAGTATATACACTCTAAATGATATCTTCCGGAAAGAAGAACATTGACTTAATTCCGGAATTTATTATTTTTGTAAATAATCTCTGTAAAAAAAATTAAAAATCAAATTTTTTTAAATCACAACAAATTTCTTTTATTTCGTTTAAAATATTAGATATTTTTATAATTGATACTGATATGTATGAACGGTACTAAATCGCAGTTACGATTAGGATGTAAAAAAATTTATAGAATTACAATAATTTATAAAATTTAGAAAGTTTACAAAATTTGTAGTAATTATACAAATTCTTTTAATTTAAAAATTCTTCAAACGCTATAAATTATATCAATTCTATAAATTCAGTAAATTCTACAAATTTTATAAGTTTTAATATGTCTATAATCTATATAAATTTTTTGAATTTTATAAAGTCCATTAATACTACAAAATCTATAAATTCTATAAAATTTATAAATGTTATCATTATTCTACGTAAATTCTTTAAATTTTGTGTATTCAATAATTTCTATACAATTTATAAGTTCTCTAAATTCTATAAATAAAGTTTAAAATTCAGTAACGTGCTTTAAATTCTACAAATCCCATAAATTCTTAAGTTCTGATAAACTCTCTAAATTCTAAAAAATTTTAAAATCCAATAATTTCTATAAATTTTATAAATTCTCTGAATTCTAAAGTTTTTAAATGTTATAAATTCTAATATGTTTATAAACTTTATAAATTCTATAAATTTTATGAATTTTATAAATTCCATAAATTCTATAAATAATATAAATTCCACATTTTTTATAAATTTTAAAATTTCTTCAATTTTATAGATAAGGGGGTTAGAGGGTTCTGTAAATTGTTTCAAGTTTGTCAGTTCTATAAATCCTACAAACCTAAATTTTAGTTATTCTAAAAATTCCATAATATCAATAAATTCTACAAATTTTATAAATTAAAAAATTTTGATAACTCCTATAAACTTTAATAATTCTATAAATTCAATAATTTCTATAAATTCTATAAAAAATTCTGTAAATTTACGAAGAGGAAAAATTGTTAAGAGTTTTGTAATTCAGTTTCGATCTGACGAGGATTTTGATCTATCTGGCTAATTCCGGAATAATCTAATGTTTCAAATTGTAAAAATTCTATGGATAAATTTTTAAAATTCAGTAAGTTATTTAAATTTTCTTATAAATTCTGTAATTTCTATGAATTCTATAAATCTTAAAAGTTCGATAAAGTATATAAGTTTTAAGTCTGTAAATACTATAAATTCTAATAAGTTTTTAAAATCTATAAATTTTCTAAATAATAAGAATTTTATAGTAATTAAATTTGACTTATTTTAACAATTCTTTGCTTTCTATAAATTGTACAAATTTTAATGTTTCTAAAATTTTTTAAATTTTAATAAATTTTATAAATTCAATAAATTCTTTGAATTCTATAAATCCAAAAATTCTGTAAATTCTTTAATTTCTGAGTGGCACAGAATTTATCCCCTTCACCCTTTTTGGAACCATTTAGAGCTAGGTGACGTAGAACATCTCGCACTTTACTGTTTTCGAAAGCGGATAAGTTGCCCATCTTCAGCTTGCCTAAGTATTTATTTATTGAAAATGATTACTACGCATTTATAGGTGTACCAATTTGCTTCTACAGAAGTCATTTGCCTGTAAACCAGCCTTCTTGCATACTCTCCAAAGGTGCTTTGCCCAATGAGTATTCCTATGATCGTTCTTAATTCACGAGCATGCAATGCAATTGCTTACATTTTTAATTAATTATTTAAGTTTTCATCTTGTTATTATATTCCGTGCAGTTATTTATTGCTGTAAAAATAATAAATTAATGAAAATCTATTGTACGATACTTACGTGTCCATGGTAGTAAATGAGTATAAATTTCAATCATTAAATGCACTAAAGAGCCAAAACAATGTAACCATAATCATTGCTGCCGACGGATGATCTCATAATTTTATATCCCACAAAATTATAATTATTTTCCTATTGGAATGTAGACGACAGCAATGAGCTTAAAAGCAATGCATATTTGTAGGGGGCAATGATTATGGAACGAGACAACTTCAAATAATTTAGCGTATAAGAAAATTAATTTTATAGAAACGTTCAATTCAATTTGTGAGTTGATAAAATAGATAGTTGTGATCAAAACTTGTATAATTAAAATTTATTTAATTAAAAAATATAAACACGAGGGCTTAATATTCTGGTGCGCCCCACGTCTAGTTCTGGCCAAACTTGTCTTGCTTACGATACTAAATCGCCGTTAAAATTACATACTTGCTTAAACAATTTTTTTCCTACTCCCTCCTTCAAAAACATTTTCAAACATAGATTTAATTGCTGTTTTTCTCATTAAACTTGACGCATCGAGCCTTATGTCGTTTAGACTCGAATTTTGGTGGTGATATTTTCCGCTGCTAAATACGCTCTTTCAGCCTCGAAGGGAAATTTCATCGTCCCAAAATTAAACTCCTTTTTGAAACGCAAAGACGTGTATTGGTTTTCCATATTTTTCAGGAAGCTGGAAAAACCAGCAAATTTGTCATAATAGAAAGATTAAAATTAACAAAATTAAATATTTTAATATTTGTAAGTGTCACGATCGAAGCTAATTTTGACAATTTTTTGATAATGTTTTTAAGTACAACAATTTCCTATTGTATTTCGGTAAACCTAAAAATACATTAAAAAATCCAACCACGAAAATTAAAAATGGTAAATAGCGGTAAATAAATGAAAACAAAAAATTAATTAATTATTTAATTAAATTTTCTATTATTACATCAAAACCGAATCAAAAATTAAAAAAAAATATCGACGTAGTGCTCAAAACATATCAAAAACCAATAAACTGACCAAAACCAAAAAATTATACTCCAAAGTGTTTTAATTGATTTAAAAAAAAAAAATCAAAACCATCCAATAATTCCTCTAACTACAATTGCTTTAATTTTTATCAATTTTTGAATTTTTTTTTGTATTTTCCGATTTGATAAAATAAAACCAACAACCCCAAGTGTTTTATTTATATAATATATAATTGAATTAAAATAATTGTATTTTATCAATCGAATTAAATCAAATTAAATTAATTTGATTTTTTTTTTTTTTTGCAATTATGATAAAATGTAATAAATAAATAAAAGTTTATTTACATGAACATTTTTGTTATATAATTTATAAAAGCATCCGCACATAAAACTAAAAAAATCATTAATTAAACAACAACAACATACAAATTTGTACCAAATAGAAAAAAAAAACAAATTACACGAAAATAATATTTCCTGCAAAAAATGCTTTCGAAAGCTTTCTGTAAATATACCAGTTTTTGCTTTATTGATGTTCTCATAAATTTCAGGTTTACATCGAAAAATGTTTGCTATATATAGCTACCGTAAATACATACATAAAATGAAATAATGAAATCATAAAAACGTTAAAATGTCTATATAGCTATAGATATGCGAAAAAGCTTTTCTTTTTATTAAAGTTTCTTTATTAAATGACAAATTTTAATCGACATAATGAAATTATGTCACGCAATCTCATTTTCATTTTTCATAATCGTTATACCAAAAACAAAAAAAAAAAAAAATTGGAATACACATAAATATGCTTTCCAATACATAAACTCAGTATATTCAACCAAAGCTTTTTATTTAATTTTACGTTATTTATTTATTATTTAGATGCATGGTACAACGACAACAAAAAAATATGTTCATATACCTAAAAACCAAAATAACAAAGCGCTTTTTTGTGCTTTGTTTTATTTTTGTTAAATTGTCAAGTATACCGATTGCAATATATATTTGTGAACAAACATAAACTTTTTGTATCATACGTACATACAATCTATGTGTATGTAAATATATATTTGTACGTACATATGTATGTATATACATTGTGTTAGCGGCAATACAAAAATTAAATCTGATTAAATCGTACACATAGGTATGTGTAATTCTGTTGTATATGCGAAAACTTTTTTTTTTTGGGCTTTTACGTGTGGTTTATTTGTCGTGGCGAATATCGATTTTTGTGTTTTTTTTTGTGTACTTTTTATTCTGCGTTATACTTTAATTTGATTTTAGCTGATAACCGAGTTAGTTTTTGTTATCGTGTACATGGATTCAGGTTTGTTTATGTGATAAAGGTTGTTAGTTATATTTAATTTTAATTGAATGCGAGCAATATAAAAGCAATGCGGTAAAGCGGCTTATTTGGTTATGGAATTATCTAAAATATTTAAAAAGTTAATCCCCGAGTTACGTATTCAAAAACGCTATTATGATTTTCATTAAACACTCATTAATCAGGCAAACTGTTTATGTACAGTTTTGATCCTTAATTTAGGATTTAAAGTCAATATCCAGTTAAATAATACTAAATTGATAGTCTTAATTTAGATATGCACCGTCCTTAGCTTAATCAATTAAAGTAGTAACAATCAGTGGCTTAAGACTTAATCTTATTCCCAAATTTTGTTAGGTATCGAGTTAAGCTACCAGTACCTTAACCTATAGGTACCTGGTCCCGCAGCTGCAGGGGCCCTTGGTTATTGCGGTCCCAACATGTTTTATCATTCTTTCGAATATGAATTTAAAGTCAAGTTAAGTATAGCTTAAGCTTAACTTGGTTAACTTAGACCACATTTTCAAATTTACAAAACGGGGATTTTTATGAAAATTTTAAGAACACTGATGAAGATGAATGTTCAAGTAATCTGATTCACCCAATGTTTATCCTTTCTCAAATTCAATTTACCAATTTGATAGGAATAGGTCTAATTGGATTTGCAAATAGGTTCAAGTAATTTGCAACAGTTTAAATTTTTCTTGTAAAATTATCAATTTCATTTTCAAAAGGGAGAATTTGAATATTTTATTGGAAAAATTCGTTCTACACTATAAAGACAACATTAATCATGAGAAATCTCTCTTTGGTACCACGGGGAATCAAACGCAGGACCCCTATAAATTGACCGCAGGTCAATTAAAGAGCAGTTCCGAGTAAAACTGATTAATTCCGGCTCGCTCTGAAAAATTCCATCAGCGATATCATCTGGGGTCGGCTTACCTAATTATACCATAGCTCAAACCCAATGAATATTGCGGAACACTGTCAATGATATTTTGGTTGCTACACATAATCAAAAACTACATTCACCAAGTTTATTTGTATATACTAAGCTTATTCAGACTATATCTTCTAAAGGTATCCGGCATTATTGGATTTTATTTCCTGGTATGATTTGGCGATTTGATTTTTCCATATACATCCAATCCTGATCTCTACCTCCAGAAACAACCAAATTTGGTGAAACTGCATACAAATTTAAAAGTTGATCACAATTCGTCAGAATAAATTTCACGAAATTGTGTGCATATACAGCGTTAATAGATCATTATTTTATTTTTAATGTGATAACACATTTTTTTTACCTCTCGAAAAATTGCCAAAAATGATGTTGTTAGTTTGTACCCTAAGAAACAAATCCAAACGATTTAAAAAACTCCTTGTGAACACAAATCGAGTGACATGCATTGCTTAAATTTAATGACTTAATGATATGGGTAAATTGGTAACACTTGAGACAAATAGGAAAGTAAAGTTAACCACTACCTCGGAAATGAGTATAGGTATTAAACATTTTTACAGGACGAGCAGTTTGTCTGTATTAAAATCAATAAGATGCTTTTGGCGTTTCTAGACAAAATGTGTTAACAATGGCCAATCATTTATAATGTATCTACCAAAAAATTAGAAATATCAAATTCAGCCCCGAACTTTAACCCAAGAGTCATACAAAGCGTATCGATCCACAAAAATGAAAACCTTCATTGAGTTATCTAGAACAAAAATTCGGTCTACTCTTCCGGTAGCTACGACCAAACTACAAAATATAATTGTAACTTCATACATTAGGTATGAGGCAAGTACGTACTGATCTAGCGAATTATATTCACTAAATCAAAAACTCAAGGAAAACCCTCATTTCTGTGTGTTTTATGCCCAGACAAATAATAGAAAGAGACGCTTGTTTGTATTAACATCAATAAGTTTCTCTTCTGAATGCCATTATTGTTAATATATTTTGTCTATAAAAAGCCGAAAGAATCTTATTGATACAAATTTTACGTATTAAATAAAATGTTGTTATTTACAAAATGCTGAAATCTGAAACGGAAATATTTATGTTTTAATAACGATAATTTAGTCGTTCTTTCTTTTAAGATTGTTTGAACTAATTTTGACCTGTAATGGTAAGAAAGTCAGAAACAATTGAAAATTTAGCAGATTTGACAATCGAAACGTTTCATTATGAATTTTGACAACAACAATATACCATACTTGTATAATTTAAAATAGAAGGTTATCTACAAATTTTAGAATACAAAATCAAATTACTTATTTGTTATTTGATTGTGCTTAACCTTAAAACTCGTAAAGCTCTGTCTAATTGTTCAAACCGAAGTAATATATGAACTTTGGCAGAATTCACAGATACTTCAAATTGTATTTGATTTGTTAAACAACAACGCCTCATTCTGAAATAAAAACAAATTAAAATTAAAATTAAACACGTTGTTGAAATTGAATACTGATTTTTATGATCAACATATTGATACATTTTCACAAATTAAATATAGAAGTCTAGTTAGACAAAAAGCTTTAATTCAAATCAAGTGAAAACATTGCGTTGAACATTTGGGTTTCGATTTTGAATCAGATTTCATTTTTAAATTGAATTTGACAACAAAGAATCATTAAGTTTGCATAGTCAATGCAGTAGAGCTGAAGTAACAATTCATAAATGCTATTCCGATTCTGATTTGTGTACATCATTGCAATTGAATTTCCAAAGAAGACAACATTTTTGTGAACCAAAAATATTTGATAAATCTGTTTCATTTAAATTGATAGCCATGGCTGAATCATTTGACTTAAAATTAGCTAATTCATTAATTCCAGATTTTGACGGTAATCCAAGGAACGTATAGAAGATTTTCTTGTTAAATGTGATTTTTATATCAGACAATTAAAAGTTAACGACCAAGAAAATTTTTTAAATTCCCTGTTAAAAGTCAAAATCATTCGTGAGGTAAAGGCCAAGTTCAGTATAGAAACAACACATACTACATTTGAACAATCGTTTTTCCAGTAAAATTACTTCAGAGAAAAAGTTGGACGAATTAGAAAATCTAAGACAAACTGGTAATCTCTCAGATATTGTACAAATTTAGAAACTATTTGTGCTGAACTAATCAAATTAAAAATGAAAGATAAACAAGAAAACGAAAAACAAACTATAAGAAACGAAGTTATAAGGTATAAGGAAACCCGAAATCAGGCAAGCTCTAGTATCTAAAGAACCAAAATTACTTGAATCTGCTTTTAATTTGCTTTAGAAGCTGAAGCGTAACCCGGAAGTAGTCATGAGATATCAATCAATCGTTGTAATGAATGAAGTTATTACCATAACATACCACCGCCTAATAGAAATTTTCAACCCAACCGAAATTATTTCCAAAATTCGTCTAATTACACACCAAATCATAATAGAAACTTTCAAAACTTTAGTAGCAGTATCAAACTTATAGGTATCCTAACCATGAATTCAGAAATAGCAACATCATCTTAATACTTCAATACGAAATTTTACCACAAACAAACAAATTTAAATAGTCCCAGCAAAACCCGAAATGATATGAGTAATTCAAATACATCCAAAATAAATTTACTTAATATTAAATGCGAGGAGACGGCAAACGAATCCCGCCCTCAACTGAATCAACAAAAAGAATCCAACTAGTTCAATGAAATATAATGTATTTTTATGATTGATTGTGAAGCAGGAAATTCAACTCTTAAGGAATCTAAATTACAGAGAGATAACCTAATTGATACCCAAGATAGGTGTATAATTATTGGTGTTACTGCTGGAAAACTTTAGGTAAAACCAAGTGTCATCTAATCTTTAATAATCCATATATACTCGAACATGACGTACAAATAGTCCTTTGTAATTTTCCAATAGAAACAGATGGTATTCTAGGAACGGACTTTTTAAAGAAATATAAATCAATCAATTATTTTACGTACTTATTGGAAATCCCAACACGAAGTGATATAATTAAAATTTCAATTTATGATCGAATTGGGGTTTCCTAGTATCAGCCAGAACCAAAGTAGTACGTCGTCTTAAATTTGAGATAGCAGTACCTTCTGTAGTAATTGCCAATGAATTTGAACCAGTAGTACTTCTTTGCTAATTCTATAATTAATAATGTAGCTTATGTGAGGATAATAAATACTACATTGGAAGATAAAAAAATTAAATTATTTGTTCAAGAAATTATACCATTAAAAGATTATGAAATACATGTATTTGATGGATGAAACTAAAGACAAAAATCAATCTTAAAAATTTGCGAACAATATGCCGATATTTTCTATCTTGAAGGTGAATACTTGACATCAAATTTATTCTACCAGCAAAAAATTAGTATATCAGATAATGATCCTATTTATGTTTAAAATTATCGCATACGACAAATAATTGAGACACAAGTACAAGACATGTTAAAAATCGATATAATTGAAAATTCATATTCACCGTACAATTCACTACTATTGTTAGTACCTAAGAAAAATTGTAAAAGGTGGGCGTGTGGTTGTAGATTTTAAGCGAATCAACAAAAAAGTGATTTCAGAAACCTTTCCCACTTTCCAGAATTGAAGAAATCTTAGACCAAGGCCCTATTGCACCAACTACTTAACACTTATTACTTATCAACTTATCATAAGTTAGTTTTTTTGATAATGGTAAGTGATAAGTGTTTCACCAAAAGTAAACAAATCTCACTCACTTATCAATTTAAAAACTTATCAAATTTTGATTATGATAAGTGATAAGTGTTGCACATTAAAATGTCTATAACTTATCAAATGACAAATTATCAAATTTGTATGATAAGTTGTAATGATCAATGATTAGGATGGAATTTGGTTATTTGTCAACCGATTACGATGAATCTCGACAGGTACAATGAAAATGGGATTCTCAAATATTATTTTTAGATGCAGTTCTGGAATATGGTCAAGTTCCATCATAATTGGCCATATTCCAGAATTTCACCAAAAAATCATTTAAGAATCCAATTTCCATCATATATGCTCAATTTTTTTCAAAATCGAATCAAAAATGGTCAAGTTCCTTTCTAATTGGCCCTATTCCAGAACTTTATCTAAAAATCATTTTAGAAACCAATTTCCAACGCCCCCGTTTAATATCATCATAATCGATCAAGAAACAGGTAAGTTCCGCTTTAATTGGCTACTTTCCAGAACTTTATCTAAAAATCGTCAGTTTTTAACAGACTTCCGTGATGCCACTACAATTTGTAGCTCTTATCAATTTATTTGAGTAGTAAAATTTTTCTTATTGATAGTTTGGATAATTATCAGTAAATGTAGTCGATTATTAATAAGTTAAAACTTTTGGTGCAACAGAACTAGGAAAAACTTATGAAATACAAGAGACAAGAAGTGACTACAAGTAAACTGTTAAAGAGTAAAATTAAAATAGTTGAAAGTATTTATTTCTAAAAATGGCCGGGGAACTAGATTTTCTAATATTAATGTCCAAATTGTTCCAAATGCTTATCCCTCTAACAAAGAAAGCCGAATTCATCAATTTACATTTATTTCTGGCTGGCTTCAACATTTGCATGCGATCAGAAGATTGTAACAACTTGTCAAAAATATATTTCGGTTGTTGGTGACTTAAAAGCTTGTAAATAAATAAGCACACTCAAAAAGTATATAACTCATGAAGAGAGCAACCGAAGCAAGTTTTGAATAACAAGAGATATGGTCATATTTTCTAAGTCTGCAAACATACCTGACACAACTATTAAAGAGCGTTTGTAACTTCGAGAAGTATTTCATTTTCAGATCAAAAAAGACCACATCACCATAAAGAAAATGAGGAAGTACAAAAGATTTGACCAATCTAAGTCTGAGTTCATTAGAAAAGCATTTAGTCGTAGCCTAGAGCATTCTAAGTATCATAAAAATATTATCCTCCTATTAACTCCTTCGATGTGCGAGTTCCAACGTGGAGTTCGATCAAAAGTTAAACCAAGATTGTTAATAGTATCAGAGAAATTTACGCTGGCTCCATTGACAGAAATTTTCGGTAGATCGTCGACGCATCGAACGTGGGACGATATTAAAATAGATTGAGTCTTCTCACTATTAATACACAGACAATTTTTCACGAACCATCCCACAATTAGGCCTATATCCAAATTGTCTTTATTAATACTGTTCACAATATCCATAGGATTACAGAATCTATAAATTTGAACATCATCAGCAAATAAATGATATTTACAATGTGTAATCACTTTGGTCAAGTCATTAATATACATACATCATAAATAAAAAAGGTCCTAAAATTGAACCTTGGGGAACACCAGAATAAGTGTTATTATACAAATCTCTCTGGTATCAACTGCCCTCCGAATATCATCGCTGATTTGGAGCAAAGCAGTTGTAGTGCTGTGATTAGATCTATAAGCTGACTGGAATTCAGATAGAAGGCTTTTGGAATTTAGGTATTCAACTATTTGTGTTTGCAAGACTCTTTCAAATACCTTGGATAGCCCAGGCAGTAAACTAATAGGGCGAAAGTCTGATAAATTAGTACATTTTTCCTTTTTTGGAATAGGTATTATTTTAGAATGTTTCCAAATCAAAAGAAATGTTGAAGTCATAATTAAACTATTAAAGCCATGCAGGAGATAGCAATCAATATAGGGAAATATCATTTTAACGAACTTAATCGGTATTCCATCAGTTCCCGTTGGATCTGATTTAACCGATTCTAGAGCTTGGTGCAGATCAACTATGTCAATGTTCTTAAAGCTGAAGTCGCCTTCAAAAGAAAAGAGTTAATCGATTTCAAATTTCTCCAAAAAATTTTAGAAGGTAATGACGGATTCAAGACGTTTGAATAATATTTTAGTTTGGCTTTAGATTTTGCTGCGTTAATTTTATTCCTGATAATTCTAAATTCCTGAAATAATCTATTATCTCTAGTGCGTTTCCAACGTTGAAAAATGAAATTCCTAAGTTTAATCATATTTATAATTTCAACATTGAGCCACGGAGGCTTGGAAGGTTTAAGACTTAAAGTTTTAAGTGGAACATGTTGTTCAAATAACTGTAATATATTAGAGCATAAATATTGAATTTTTTCATCAGGTTGTATAATTGAAAATACTCTATTCCAATCAAGACTGCAACAGGACTCTGTCAATTTAGGTATATCAATATCTTTGAAACTACGGAAACGTATTATAGGGGTTGATTTGCAAAAACTGACTTTATAGGAGAAATAAATTAGATTATGATCTGGGAACCCAACCGAGATTTGACTATGAAACTCAATTTTGTCAGTATTTGTAATAATCAAATCTAAAAGTGAGGATGCATTGTTCAAAAAGTACGATGGCTCACTGTTAATGGTCTTACAAACAAATTTATTCAACAAACGTAGGAATTTCGTTGGTTTCCGTGATGCTTTATTAAGATCGCAATTAAAATCACCACATAAAATGATGTCGGTATAATCCAGAGAATAATTGGTAAAAATTTCTCCTAAATCATCACAGAATTGCTTCCCGGGCGGCTTATAGACCACCGCCAATAACACTTTATGGAGTTCTAACCTTATTTTGACTAGAATTAGTTCAATATTAGGAATGCAAAGCTTGTGTATCAATGTAAAGTTAATTGTCTTCTTTAAATAAATGCATACACCTCCACCACGTTTTCTATTATTAAAAGTACGATCATCAATCGCTTATCAATATATTACTTATCATTTATCATTTCGCGAATTGGTGCAACTTAATTTTGATAAGTGAGTGCTTATTACTTATTATAACTCAATAAAATATTTATCAAATTTCAATTTGGTACAACAGAAAATTATCAAAAATTATGAAAAGTTGCTAAGTAATAAGTGATAAGTAGTTGGTGCAATAGGACAATGGTAGGTCGTGCAAAATTTTTTACAATTTTAGATTTAAAATGCGGATTCCATCAAATCGAAATCGAACCTAATTCTCGTGATTTTACAGCTTTTAGCACAACATCCCGGGCACTACCAATTTAAAAGATTGCCGTTTGGATTAAAAATCTGTTTTTTTATATGTGGCCGATCTGGTTGCTTTGGTTGTTCATTAATACACGGCAATATTAATCTAATTAAAGTTTTGGCAAGAATACCGAAATATAACCTTAAATTGATTCCACAGAAATGTAAACAACCGTAACATATCTTGGGCATGAAATACCCGATTAAGGAATTCTACCAGACACAACCACATATTCTGTTATTAAGAATTATCCGACTTCTACAAATTCAGTTTAAGTTTGAAGATTTGTTACGTTTTGCAATTATTACCGAATTACGATTATTTTGTTGTTGTTGGATTTTGGTTGCCCTTAACTTAATAGCTCATAAAGCTTTGTATAATTGTTTATGAGTAAATTATATTATTATTTACATAGGACTGTGGAAATAACAAAAACACACAAATAAAAATATCTTACCTATACAAAAGCTCAAACTAGAAAGAAAGCTTTTTCAAAATTTTAGTTTTGTATACCTAGATCATATACCTAATTTGTGAATGTAATATGACAATATTTATAATTATTATAGGGTGACTTTTGGCACTAGTGGTGTATAATCTAAGGGTCGAACTAGCCATTAAATTCGACGTTAAATGTCCCTAAATAAGATGTATTTTAATATAACAGAATTTTAATACTCTGCACTTTAAAATCGTTCTTAGTAACGATATATACATATATAGGACCAAATGCTTAATTTATTATACCAAAATGAATTTATTTCTATTTCTTGGAAAACGACCGAGGCAAACAACAAATTCTATATAAATAAACGGATCTCATTGCAATTTCACAAGAATTACCATTTCGTTTCGTATTTTAATTTCAATAAATTATTTTTATTTTTACGGTTTCAAAACGAGGGATACGTATATTTATTTACTTAAACATAACATTCAAAATCGAATATCGAACGAGAGCAGTACAACAAAAAAATATTTTTTGATATTGATATTATTTGCTTAGCTAAGGATAATGTGTATGTTTGTTTGTTAGTTTTTCAATGTAATAATAATAAAAACAAATTTTTGGCAAATAAAATTGAAATACTTTGCAAGAGATACATAAAAAAAGACACCGTTCAAGATAACCAATTATTTATTGTAAATTGTTATCTGTTTTGTTGTTTTTTTTTAAAGGACCCGCACGGGGTAAATTTCCAACTTCTTAAGAGGTCGCCAAAAAAGGTCTTTAATACTGTTTAAATAATAAATATTTTGTTTACACGTATACAGCATTACACAAGCGAGAAAAATGAACGCTTCTAATGCTTTGGGCAATTCGACGAAATATTAACACATTTTGTGATGTACCTGTACATACAATGAATGATTCTGTAGAAAATCTGTCTGTAAGGTTGATTCGCTACGCATCTAAACATTTTATTGGGATGAAAACAGATTATTTTTTTTGTTTTACTTATTTTTCGCATATTTATATTTTAATTAGAAATTTAAAACAAAAAAAAAAGTTTTAAACGCGCGAGGGAAGAAATCTTAAGTCTTTATTTATTCGTAATTTGTAGAAATATACCTAAATTATAATATACATTATGGATTGGATAGACAAACGAATCTAATTAAAATCTTGATGAGTAAAGTAATTTTCAATTTCCGTCTACGCGACAAAAAAAATTAACAAAAATTATACCTGAAGTCAGTAAAATACGGTTTATCGAATTTTTTAGTTGTTTTGTTTATAAAAGAATGCCTATACAAATTTTGCCTTGAGCCTTTATTTCAAAAAAATGTTAATTTTGATATGGGTATATGTATACTAGGTAGGTACATTTATGTACATTAAGGATTTTAAATCTCAAACTTGTTGGATTGAATTTGGAGAAACAAAAAAAAAAAACAGTCGCTGTAAGAGGATGATACCAAGAAATATGAAGTTTTTCCAAAAATTTGGGTAGACTAAATGAGACCGATGCGCACGAGCTGAACAAGGAAGAATAAGAAACTTGATTTCTACAAATTACCACATTATTTTAAAATAAAATAAATATTCTTGGAACATTACCAAAAATAGAATTTATTCTATTTATTTAATTTGTTAGCTAACTGCGAACCAAACCATCATGGTGATTATACGAATGAAAATAAGAGATTGACATAAATATAATGTTTTAATAGGACAGACAGTTTAGGAACATGGAATATTTTCGTAAAGATTGAAAAGCTTGGTGATCAAACCATTTTATGAACAATTTTTAGTTTATCCTCCATTTGCTCTGAATAAGAACGCGAAACAATTCAAAAGGTACAACAGTAAATAAAAGATAACAAAAAATATCGAAAATTTTGCTTGAGTCGGTATATTAAGGTTAATAGATTTTTGTTGATTTGGTAGAAAATGTAAAAATTTGGCCGCCAGGCATTTCAAAGAATTCTAATTGTGGTATATATACATTTAAATTTAGGTTTCTAAATCAAAAACTTGTTAGATAGAGTAAAAACAAAAACAACCCTTACAGAAATGATGGCCCAGTCAATTTTGATATAATCTTTTGGTTAAACGCATCTCAGTGTACCAAGATGTACCCATTTGCATAGAAAAAATTGAAATGATCTTGAAGTTTATATTTAAAGATAATATTGAGTTTTAGAGATCTAAATAATTGAAAACCAGACGTACGAGAAACTTGAACTAACAACAGATCTTTAAATCTCAAGCGGTGTTTCAAAGGGAAGACATCAGATTATAAAAAAAATGGGAGTCTCGTTTGCTGACTTTCTGAAGCCAAAGCCTTCTGCCACTTTGGCTGATAAAAGCCGTAGTTTTCGACCGACAAGCCAGTTTGACGTTAATAATTCACTAGGTGATTTTCTTGCTAAGTCAAAGCAGTTGTTTGGCATGGATTTTAGTTCACTGGCAAGCAATGTCTCAAACTTTATGTCAAAACTAAACTCCATTAAGGACACTGTGACTCAGAAGGAAATATGTATACCTTAATTTTATAGTTCAGTTCCTAAAATAATGGTAATTGCTATTAATTGCAATAGTCTAGTTAACCTTGCCCGGCGCCAGGAGCTCGCCCTTCTTCTGCTAAGGCACAATCCTGACATCGTATGCTTAAGTGAGACAAAGCTGTCTAATAAGCATACACTGTTTTTTGACAACTATCATATACATATATGTATAGAACAAATTCTAAAATTATAAACTCTGGAGGTACCGCAGACCTTGTCCGAAAGCTTACTAGACATGCCTCTCCTAAGGCCTTTGTTCGGGAAAACTCTATAGCAACCTCGCTTCCCATAGAGGAAGGACAGAACTCTATTCTACTGGTATCCATTTACGTTCGAAAACTTATACCTTCGGAATTAATCAACTTCTTGAATTTCTATAGTCATGTTGTTATTGAGGGGATTTCATTGCTCGCCATGTCCTCTGGAATTGTCCGTCGGGAATTGAGAATGGCAGAAAGTTAATTTGAATTCTGTAAAACGCACAATGTCCAAATTTCCTACCCCACTGATAATACTAGAGGTGATGCTGTTCTGGACATGATAATCAAAAAGAAAGTCTTTGTTGAATACGGCATAGAAGTCTTAGATAAATTCTGTTCGGATCACCTTCCGGTTGTTTACAACATACCTACACGGTTCAACTTGCACCAACATACAGGAGGCAATACTGTTAAAGATTTTTGGAATGCTTATTGGTATTCCTTTATGCATTATTTGCACTCTCGCATAATTCCTCTGAATAGTCAACCGATAAAATCTGTAGAGGAAATCGACCAGTGAGTTTCAGTATTTACAAATCTAATTAATGAGGCTCTTATCAATCGAACTATTAAGCTCATACATGAGGCAATTGTCCAGCACCGCCAGGAACTGATACGTAGGAAGCTCAGAGGTATGGGTCCTGATAAGGATAATTTGTATAGGTACAATCGACCCCAAAATTGTCTCAGAGAAGATAGCACAACATTACGAGTCGACCTTTAGTAGGAATACTCATACTACTGACCCATCTGTATCTAGTGATGTGAAAGAATTTAACCTAGCTCAGAAATTTCCTTATGAATCAAGTAGGTTTCACACAAACACTAGTTTAATACTAAGTATAATTCGTAGACTAAAAAATAAAAAATCTCCAGGAGTTGACAATGTCTCAAATAGAGCCATTAAAAATCTTCCACTATCTGGTATCACTTAACGGATGATAATTATGAATGTCATCTTCTCTTTTGCCTATTTCCCAACCAACTGGAAGCTAACAAAAATTGTTGACCCAAGTACCGTACCCCATCCCCTTGTTAGAGATACAAAATAAAAAATTATCACGACCCAAGTACCCCCCTTGATAGAGATACTCCAAAAAAAAAATTATCAAAGCCCAAGTACCGTACCCCTCTCCCCTTGTTAGAGATACTAGGAGAAAAACAATTATCAAGACCAAAGTACCGTACCCCTCTTGTTAAAGATACTAAAAAAAGATTATCACGACCTAATTACCGTACTCCCCCACCCCTTGTTCGAGATACCAAAAAAAAATGCATCACGACCCAAGTACGTGACCTCTTCCCCTCTTCCCCCCTTGTTAGAGCTACTACAAAAAAAATGCATCACGACCTAAGTACCGTACCACATCCCCCATGTTAGAGATACCAAAAAAAAATTATCACGCCCCAAGTACCCTCCCTTGATAGAGATACCCAAAAAAAAAAATTATCAAAGCCCAAGTACCGTACCTCTCTCCCCTTGTTAGATATACTAGGAGAAAAAAAATTATCATGACCCAAGTACCGTACCCCCCTTGTTAAAGATACTAAAAAAAGATTATCACGACCTAAGTACCGTACTCCCCCACCCCTTGTTAGATATACTAAAAAAAAAATTATCACGACCCAAGTACCGTACCTCATCCCCTGTTAGAAATACTAAAAAAAAAAATTTATCACGACCCAAGTACCGTACCACCCCTTGATAGAGATACTAAAAAAAAATAAAAATTATCACGACGTAAGTACCGTACCCCACCCCTCCCTTTGTAATAGATACTCAAAAAAAAATTATCACGACCCAAGTACCGTCCCCCACACCCCTGTTAGATATATTAAAATAAAAAAATTATCACGACCCACGCACCGCACCACCCCTTATTAGAGATACCAAAAAAAAAAAATTTATCACGACCCAAGTACGTGACCTCTTCCCCTCTTCCCCCCTTGTTAGAGATACTAAAAAAAAATGTATCATGATCCAAGTGCCGTACTCCCCCTCCTCTTGTTAGACATACAAAAAAAATGATCACGACCCAAGTACCGAACCCCCACCCCCTGTTAGAGATACTCCAAAAAAATTATCAAGACCCAAGAACCGTACCACCCCCTTGTCAGAGATACCAAAACAAAAAATATCACGGCCCAAGTACCGCACCCCCCAACCCCCCTTGTTAGAGATACTAAAAAAAAATGTATCACGACCCAAGTACCGTACCACCCCTTGTTAGAGATACCAAAAAAAAAAATATCACGGCCCAAGTACCGTACCCCCCTACCCCCCTTGTTAGAGATACTAAAATATAAAATTATCACGACGTAAGAACCGAACCCCCACCCCTCCCCTTGTTATAGATACTCAAAAGAAAATTATCACGTCCCAAGTACCGTACCCCCTCACCTTTGTTAGATATCCCATCCCTCGATTTACGAAACCTCTTTTTACGAATTTTCGGAAAATTTACGAAAAATTTGGTTAATGAAATTTCGATATAATATGTACGTGCAATTTTTTGGGACCAATTAATTTGTTCAGCAGATTCATATAAATTGAAATGTCGATACCCGGACTTTTCGTAAATTTTCCGAAAGTTTGTGAAAAAAAAATTCGTAAATCGAGGGATGGGTGTACTCAAAAAAAAAACACGACCCACGTACCGTACCACCCCTTATTAGAGATACCAAAAAAAAAACAAAATTTATCACGACCCAAGTACCGTACTTCTTCCCCCCCTTGTTAGAGATACCAAACAAAAAAATTATCACCACCTAAGTACCGTACTCCGCTTCCCCCCATTGTTAGACATACAAAAAAGAATGTATATCGTCCCAAGTACCGTAGCCCCCCTTGTTAGAGATACCAAGAAAAAAAATATTATTATTTGGTTTTTGCATTTGTTACAATACATAAAGGCAATGAATAGATTTCAAGTTGCTTTTATCTTTACACCATTCAAAAAATCGTTCTGCAGTATTGTAAAGGCTCTGGTCAATAGTTCTCAAGGAACACTTTCTAGCAGTCCTCCTAATAGTGCCTCCAATACCATCTGATGGTCCCTTACCGCGGCATGTTGCAAAGAATTTTCATTCATAGTCAATATTTAAATCTTTTTGGTGGAAAGCAATATTGGCAAAGTTTTTCCTGTTCTTAAATTGCGATATAGCTACATCCGAAAAATAATAAATTTTCTTTGGAGCTGAATATTCCGACTCATTATCTCTGAGCAAATTAATAAATTTAGTTTGAAATCCATGTACAGCTACTAAATCATGTGTTTACTCTTCCGATATTACTGCATAGGAAAGTATGCTCATTTCACCTATGGATGATTTGTAGTACGCGACGATTGGAAATAAAGTTGCTTGCTGGTAATAATGCGCTGCTAGAATTTCATTTTGTGTTATAAATTTACAATTCCCCGAAAAATTCAAAATTACAACATATTCTCCAACTTGCAGATTATTTGTTACAAGTTTTAGGTATTGCGATTTTTCTTTAGTGATATAATCTTGCTGCTAAACTAAACTTTGGCTTTGACAAAATTTCCAAAATTTCATCAAATGAAGACGTAATTTTTTCTAATTTGTACGTATTATAATCAGGCTTCCAAAAGCTTTATGTTACATCATCCACCTCTTCAGCTTCTGCAGCGGATTTTAGTCGTTTAAGTAAACTATCGACAAGCAGATTGCAGTTTTCACATTTTTCTTCACAGCAGTCCCTCGTTAAATTTTCACAGAATACTTTTTTTAACAGCTCTCTCTCTCTCATTCTTAATATCACAACGTACAATTTTTGTAATAACTGGACACACAAAATTGTTGTTTTGATTAATTATACACACATATTCATTATGTGTTCCGGCCCATCCAGCTAATATACATTCTTTTGGCCGCAGCTCTGCAAATTTAGCGAATTCAATCTTTTCAGTTGGATTTTTTTCCCAAAAAATGTTGATATGCATCTCAGATAAATTTCACAGAACAAATAGTTTCTGCTTTTAAATTTGTTCTCCATTAGCATCACGAACACTTATGCAATCATTTGTTCCAGGAAGCTGTAGGCTGATCCCGACCTCTTTTTTCTTGATCGGGGCAAGCTGCCGTATCTTAACTCTTTGATTAAATTCTTTGATTTTATTACTATGTGTGTTGTTGCCTAGAACTTGTCCATAATTCTGGACACTGACTAACGCTCAGGTATTACAGAGAGCAGGAATTCTTATCAGACATTTCACAGTTATTTGTTAACGTTGCAAGATATTTCACTTGTTGCAAACATCGATAATGCTTCTATAATTGATTATTGCATATCGGGGATTATCAATGTCATGGCGAATAAAAGCATTTAACTTAGTGCTAAAAATATAGCTGACTTTAAATCAAAATTGGGCTTGTTTACTGAGATGAAGGAACGGGAACAAGATGAGGGTACAACTAAACAAAAACACGATTTTATTTTACGACAAATATTTTAATTGTGGTGGTGTTGGTCATCGTGGCAAAAATTTGTACAAAGATGGTGGAAGTTGAAAATAAACCAAACATATGCGCTGCAATTAATGAAGGGCAATTAGCATTTGTTTCAAATGATCTAAAAGAAATTACTACCGGAGATCAGAACTCATTCGCGATGGTAGACAATGGTTCTAATTTGAATTTTATGGCGCTCAAAAAATATTCTTCAATTGGTGCTCCTGGTTTGGAACGCCTAATTGCTACATTTAGAAAAGCGGGTTCTAATAACTTAAAAACTTACAATGTTTCACATTGTTGGCGATGATATATTGTCGGTCGATATAATACTGGGAAAGGAGTTAATTAATCAAACGATAACAATTTTAACACCACACAACATTGTGATGAAAAAATGCGTTCCACTAAACATTGGCGTTTACGGTGGCGATAATTACTAATATGTAAAGGCGATTAAATAAATGGTGGTGAATTACAATCCGAGAAGTATTCAACCAACCGATGACATGATGATGCAAATTTTTCTTCCTGACGAAACACAGGTGGTGCAACTTTGTCGTCGAGTGTCACCACTAGAATTGGATATGGTCAAGAATCAAATTGATGGATGGGTCCGAGAAGACATCATACGTCGAAATATCGAACAAGACAGGTGAATGAAAGTAGCCTGCATCTACATGGTAAATTTCGAGGTGCTTGCGAGCAGTTTAGAGGAAGCAGTTGAAAGGCTCGCAATTGCTCTGAAGGTGGGTGAAGACAACGGACTTCAAATTAAATGGAGCAAACCTCAATTTCTTTGCAAAACTGTCGAGTATTTGGGATTTGAGGTGGGAAGTGGCATTATTAAACCATTAATAAGAAAAAAGGAGGCGATTAGTAAATTTCCGAGACTAGCTAATGTGAAAATTTTGCAGAGATTCTTGGGCTTAACAAACTATTTCCGGACATTTGTGGAGGGTTACGCCTTTAATGCGAAACCACAAACAGATATGCTACGGAAGGGAAATAATTTTGTATTTGGTGATAAAGAAGAGCAGGCATTTGCAAACTTGAAAGAAAAGTTAATTGAATAATCTGTATTATGAATTTACGGAGTAGCGGCCAAAACAGAGCTATACACGGACGCTTGCAAGATGACTATCGGAGCAATGTTGCTCCAGAAGTCAAACAAAGATAGCAGATTCCATCCAGTCTTCTATTGTATTAAGAAGATGACAAAGACGGAGGAGAACTATAGTAGTTATGAACTGGAAGTTCTGGCAAATATTACGGCGCTGAAAAAATTTCGAGTATGTTTATCTTTTGGGCTTGCACTTTACTATCGCGACCGATTGTGCAGCGTATAGAGAAGAGGGAGCTAACTTTCAGAACTGCCGGGTGGGCTCTTCAATTGCAAGAATTCAATTTTAAGTTGGAGCTTCGTCCTGGAAATGTAATACGGCATTTCGACACTTCAAGCCGAAATACTGTGATACTGGCTCTTCAATGCAACCTTGTTACAAGGATCAGAGCTGCACAGCGTAAAGACGACGCACTTAAACGAATATTCGAGCTAAAATCAGGTGAGTTCGATTATTACACTATTAATGATGGAAGTGAGTACTTTATCCCGAAACTAAATCAAAAATCTAGAAGGCAATATGGAACTGTGTGCACTCCATTTTGGCCGAGAGAAAAGCTGGTAAGGAGGACGGTTTCCTGAATCCACTACCAAAAGGTGACACACCAGTAGTAAATTACTACACCGGTCAATTGGGCAGCCTAAAGGCTACTAGAAAGTCATACAAATACATCCTGTGCGTAATCGAAGGATTTTCTAAATTTGTTTGGCTTTATCGGACGAAGTCTGTTACTACCGAGGAGACATTGCAGAAGCTAGGTTTACAGAAGACAGTATTCGAAAATCCAGAACATATCATCATTGATCCGGGAACTGGGTTTATATCATCCGAATTTGAAGAATACTGTAAAGCAGAAAACATAAGGCATTCGAAGATAACAACCGGTGCACCAACTGTAAACGGGCAAGTAAAGCGTATTATCCGTTTAACCTTTACTTCGTGTAGTAGGGTCTGGCTGACTCCAGAGCTATTTGAAACTGAATAAAAAATTATTTATTAAATATTTAGATAATTCCTTTCAGGTATACCTACACAGATATCAATTAAATCGATTTAGAAGAAAAACGCATCAAAATCGGTTAATTTTAGAGTATTTTACATCAAATAAATGAGATTAGGCCGATAACCGTGTAGTGGGGTCATTTTGATCCCTTATTAAACTTACTACTATTTAGAAATCAGTTTTCAATCAAAAATTGATTTTCATAGCAATAATAGAAGATCAGAAGAAAAGATTTATAGAAGCTTTACATTGAATCGGGCTCAATATTACGCAACAGAAGCAAAGTGCTGTATGAACATAAACGGTTATTGATGTTTCGTTTTTTTTTTGTTTTTTCTTGTGTTAGTTTGTTTCATACAAATCCTATGGAAAACAATGGGGTCAATCTGACTACACTACACGGTCAGTGTGACTTTTAGTATTTCACGAGGTGAAGGTTAATTGGTTCAAATGCGTAGGGATATTGCAACGGTACCTGAACAGCTCTTTCCAACGAAGTACATATAGCGATGTACCCATTCCAGTTATTAACCAGAGACAAGATGAGATGTCCTGAAAATTTGCAGATGAGTGAATTAATTGTGCAAGACAGAGCCATAATATTTAATGAAGAGCAACCGCACCTGCGAGATGAAGCAAATCAAAATATTTTACGAATTCAAGATGAAAATAGGAGAGACTATAACCGGCGAAGAAAACAGGCATATCAGTATAAAATTGGATACATCATAGCAATTAAGCGGAGCCAATTTAGAGGTGGTTAAAAAATCCAGACAAAATATTTTTACAAAAAAACTCAACAGTTGCTTAAACATCTACGAAAACTACTTAGCTGGCCTTGAGAGTATCGCCACATACAATTTGTAACCTATATGCATAAAATTAGAAGGAAGTAATCAATGAAATGTCTTTTTTTAAATCGGTTGTGAACATTAACATAGTCATTGTTGTAATATAATGCATTGCCATTAAGTGACGCCACAACATACATATATTTAAAGGGAATTATTCGTTCAATTAAAATTCAAAATATATATAATTCTGAAAACTTAACCGACTACGATTTGAGTTCGTAATCGGCTTTGTGCTGAAAAACAACTTTGGATATTGACAATTTAATAAGCTTAGATGCCACGATTAGAAATTTTGTAAAATATCTGAGTCACTGGTTTTATAAAATCTTAAAAGTAATTTAATGTTAGTTCGTAAAAAAACATATTTATTGTTTGTATTATTATGAACCAAATACAGAAGTCGTTAATGAATTGAATCGACCGGAGTATAATTATGTCTTAAGAGTCTTATTTTCTTCGAAACGTTCTAATGAATCAATTGCGTGACATAATTTACGGTTTTCGTGTTTCATGCTTTTCAAGATTTTATTTGTTAATATCAACTATTAAAATGTAATAAAATTCTACTTGAACGTGTAAAAGTTTGGTGAATGAAAGTAGTGGATTATCAAATATATTAAATATGAAATATGTAAACATACAAAGAAAATATTTATTTTGTTGTGTATAAGGTATAGTTGATATGTATTCGAAAATGTTTTGCATTGAATAAAGGAGCAAAACTTGTGATTTTCTTGAAATGCTGAGGTAGCCTATATTGCTTAACAATTTCTTTGTTTCTAGTGGCTAGTTTCAAAATTGAAAGCCCTTGTGAAATAAAACGTCTGCATAATTTAACGACGAATTAAATATTCTTTCACAGATCAATGAGTGTATTTCAATTCAAAACTATTTAACGACCAACCATGAAATGGAAAGCTATTACAATAATAGGATTACGTTTATAACTAAAATAACTTTGAACGATGATGATAACACAAATCTTATGAAATAGTTGATTTAAAAGCTCGACCATACCAAAATCCCCATTTCAGGTCAAATGACAAATTGAATAAAAAGGCATTAAACGAAATCGATTTATAAAACAAATACCCTTCAAAAAAAGCTTAACTTTTTTTTTTTTTGTCATAAAAACCTTGAAGATGATAAAATTTTATTATTTCGATGGTAAAATGTATAAAAAATTCTTCTTAGATATTTCTTATTTTGTTATTTTTGGTTATTCAGATAACTTTGAATTATACCAAATAAAATGTCTGCAGTATATAGTGTAGAATAGAAAAGCACACAAACAACAAGAAAAATTTCCACCAAACAAATAAACAAACAAGCAAAAAAAAAAATTTCTTTTTTATTAGTTTTCTCCAATTCTTGGTATAAATAAATCATTTAGTTTTGAGTCATTTTCAAAGCACAAAAGCACACCAAATAAAATTATTGGCGGCTCATAAAATATTACGGTTTTATTTTCTTTTGTCTGAAAATTTTTTTTTTTTGTTTCTCTCGAATCATATTATGGTAATAAATTTTACCGTTTTTTACCACTCACATATATAAAGCACAGAATAAAAATAGTTTTGAGCTTTTTTTTTTTTTGTTTCATACTCAAGGCTTTTTTATCTATATGCTCGATAAAACCACACATCATTTATTGCGTCACTAACGAATTTTCATTATAGCTACATTGTTTTTAATCAAAATAATAATTTTAGCAAACTTTTGACACGTTTTGTTCGGGTGGTTTGAGTGATATATCTAAAACCACCTCGTTATTATTATTCACACGACTTAGAAAATTTGTAATTTATGATTTTCATAAAAACAATCAAAAACAATTTTTTTGTTTTTTTCGTTTTAATTTTTGTTTTAAAATAAAATTGAAAATTATTTTATAATTATTTCATTTTCATGACAAGAAAATTATGACTGATTACACGAAAATGGAAAAATGAAAATTTATGTGTATAGTATAGGGTGTTTTTTATTAATGCCATATATTATATACAGTACCTATGTACATTTTTGTTTTCTTATCAATTAAGAAAATTAAAATTAATAAAATGGAGAAAAACTTTTGTTGGATAGCTTTAAGGAATAACAGAATAAAATTGAAAGTTATAAAAACAACACAAAGTTTTATATTATACACACTTTGGGAAGAAGAAAAACGGAAATAAAATATTCTAAACAAATCAAAACTTAAATTTTCTTTGTGTTTTATGTTTTTTTATGACTTTATCATAAATAATAAAAATGTTTTTGTTGTTGTTGTTGATTTATAATTTTTTATTTGTTTGCTTAAAGTCATGGAAATTTAATGTAAATGAGAAAATTTGTTGAAATTATGTTAAAGCGTCACAGATAGAATTGTACAATTTGTTGAATTTTTATTGGCAGTAATAATGCTTCAAATCATAAAAATGTTGGCGTTGATTGTTGTTTAATCAATTTAAGGTGGCCAGGATATATATGTAAATTTCCTTACATTTACTTTACCTTTATATTTCCGTTTCAAGAATATATATTTCCCTTTGAGCATTTTACCTGGTTGGTCAGAACAAAAATATTGTTCATAGGTTCGTAGGCGAGCTAAACAAGGGTTACTACAGTATAACTAAAAATGTGGGGCTTTCTAGCAAAATTTTACTTAGGCCCTTCAAAATACTTCTAGTGGATTGAGTATGTATTTGTTTTTCTGCTGAGTCTTAACTGGTTCCGGAGATGGATTTAGAAAATTGCGCTAAACGAGCGTAAATTGTGAGCAAGTTCGATACTACCACAAACAATTTTCAACCGCCTACAATGCGTCTTTATATTTCAGAAAAAGATGTCCGCCTTGGTATATCCAAGATGAATTCGTGATGTGGTGTTGATAATATACCTGCAAAAATACTTAAAGACCTTAATAGTTCGCTATTTGGGTGTTATCTTGGACCATCAATTGAATTTCCGAGACCATATTAATTTAATAGTGGCTAAGTCTAATTCTCTGCTTGGCCTCAATCAATTAAAACTTTGTATTTTTCCATTGTTCGGTCTAGTTTGGAATATGCGTCGAGCATTTGAGATCCTGCTTACCATATTTATATCGATAGAATTGAACGGATACAGAAGAAATTTAGTATTGGCTATCTTCATAAATTGAATTGGCTGTTTGATCTGGACCTTCCAATATGGCCGAATAAAAAGAATTATCCTTCCTACAACGATCGCTGTAAAATTGCTAATTTGGAATCATTGCTTGCAAGGCGTAGATGTGCTGCTTCAATAGTCATCGCTGATTTGCTGAACAATTCTTTTGACTATTCGGAACCACTTGCAAATATTAATATTCATGTGTCCTGTAGTAACCCTACTCGAGCCAGGGATTTTATATATTTGCCGATATTTAAATCTAACTAGGCATATAATGCTCCGATCCCGTCTATTTGTCTACAATTTAATCATAATTTTGATGTGTTTGATTTTAATATTTCAAAATCTGCTTTTAAAAAGCAAATCAAAGCTAAATTGTAAAACTGTAATTAAAATTGTAATCAAAAAAGGATTTTCATCCCGTTGATGTTAGAATAAATCAAAAATAAATAAAAATAAAATGTTCAAATTTTTTTTTTTTGTGACTATATTATTGAACAAAAAAATGTCAACTGATTCAGTCGAATGAACCCTATATAAAATTAAGTCTCTAGTTTTTCTCAACCTCCTATTTATTAAATTTTTATTCAAATAATTGCGCTTCTAAAATTAAATTCATTTCAAAAAACTGCTACGTCATTTTATTTAAGAAATCCGACCACAGATAAGATCTGACCACGGAATTCTTCGGAACGTAAGTTATTAAATTTTATTTCAGGAGTTGCTTATATAATCGGCTTAATACCCCAGTTATAAAATTCGTTAAAATCCATTGACAAGCGTTCGGCCTGTTCCATTTAGCGCTGGAAATGTAGGCATGCATTGGTTATGCTGAAAAAAATTAATTTGTCTTTGACAAATTTAACTTTTTGATTTATGGACGAAAAAGTCATTTAAATCCATTACAGCCCCCAAATAAAATGTCTGCGATTATGCCCCAATTCCATTGAAATTTTGTATCTGACTTAGCCAGCATATGGATGAACAATAAATTAGGTACCATACATTCATATACTGAATATTGATGAATCAAGGTGGCAGCCTTAAAATCATTCTACTTTTTGTAACTTTCTAGACATCATCCAAGTTTTGCTGTATTAGACCTCTTCACCCTGGTGGTGTATAAGGAAGAAAATATGATCACAGATATTTTTTTCATAGTTGAGATGGGTACAGGAGCCCTTTAGCATGTGAGACAATAGGATTGCAGTTTTTAAATTTCTGTCGTTGTCACATTTCCATAATAATGAAATGATCATCATTATTCAGAGACGTTTTGTGAAATAGTTTTTACGGTTCAGTTTTAGTATACCTCAACATTTCAAGGTTTATATTAAGATTTATGATTGCTTGTGAAAATTGTATATCAAACAAACCAAGTAGCTTGACCATATTTCATAATATGTATGGTGGAATTCAAGGTCTATAATTGGCGATTATAAAACGCTACAGATATTTAGAGGATTCCAATTGTGTATATAGTCCTGTGCGATGGGGTCTGGTTAATACTTTTCCCAGTTGTAAATTGACTTATCGATTGGAAATTGTTGATGAAGAAAGTACTATTTAAGTGATGTGCAGGTGATGTATTTAATGCCAAACAAGCAAACTGTTAATTATTTAATAATATCGGCAGCAAATCCACTTGTAACCAACGATGAATGAAAAAAACACAAACGGTGAAAATTTTATTGTAAAGGTTTTATTTTAACACACTGTTTCTTTTTTACAATTGATGTTACACTTTTGATCGATTTTTTGAGATTGACAAAATATGTATTTTTTGATGGCTTGGATTGGAATAATCAGCCACGTCATAAGTTGGAATATAGCTCAATTAAGTTTTAAGCTTTTGCGCTAATTTAAGCTCGCTTAGCTTGTGCTAAAATATGGATGTTTTAATGAACGCAACCAACAACTTACGACATTTTGATTATTCTTGACATTTGTTTACATTTTGGAGTGTGTGTAAGAATTATAGGAAAAGCTATGTATAAAAAATATTAATTAATTATAATAAAGAAATAATCGATCTTTTTACATTTCAGATTATTATTAAACGTTATACAATGCAAATAGTCTTATATTTTAAACATTTATTTGAAATTTTTTAAACTTGCTTTTTTTTTGTCTTTTTAGTTTTTATTGTTGTAAATGTGGGGTACAGTTGGTGTTGACAAACATACTCCCACCCATTAAGGAATTGTATTACTTAATAGGTAATTTGATAAGTTTGTTGACTGGTCGTTTTACGTCGCTTTTTGCTGTTTTTAGAGTTACTACTCGGGTAATTCCATCGGTTCCAGGATGGATAGCTGTCACTTTACCAAGTAGCCATTGACTTGGGTATAAGTTGTCCTCTCGTATCAGTACAACATCATCTATTTCCAGCTGTCGATTTTAGTGTTCCATTTGAATCGTTGCTGTAGTGTTGTGAGGTAATCTTGATGCCATCGCTTCCAAAATCCCTGAACTCGTTGTTGAATATTTTGCCATTTCGACAGTTTATTTTGTGGTATACCGTCCAGCATGGGTTCCGGAATAATTGCTAGAGATTCTCCAACCAAAAAGTGAGCTGGAGTTAACATTTGTAAATCTGCTGGATCGTCGTTCAGTCTGCAAAGTGGCCTTGAATTTAGGAGTGATTCGATTTGAATAATTAGTGTCGTCATTTCTTCGAATGTGAGGTTGATGTTCGTAACTCGTCGCAAATGGTATTTGAATGACCTCACAGATGATTCCCACAATCCGCCAAAATGAGGTGCATGGGGTGGATTGAACTGAAAATTGATGCCTTTCTGCAAGAGAAATTCAAATATTAAAGGATTGGTCGATTGTGCAATTATTTGCTGCTTTAGCTGTCGAAGTTCTCTGTTAGCTCCAACAAAATTGGACCCATTATCACACCAAATCTGTTGAGGACTACCGCGTCTTGCGATGAATCGTCTAAGTGCTGCTATGAATGACTCAGTATCTAGGCTGCTCACCACTTCCAAATGTACTGCCTTTACCGCTAAACAAACGAAGACTGCCACGTATGCTTTCTCAGTCGAAGAGGTTTTACGTTTGCTCGTCTTAATATGAAACGGCCCTGCATAATCCAGTCCCGTTTTTAGAAAAGGTTGACTTTGATTACATCGTTCCGCTGGTAAGTCGGCCATATTTTGTTCGTTTTTGTGGAATCGGTAACGCGTACATATCGTGCAGAGCTTTATGCAGCGTTTGATCATGTACCTTGCTCCTATCATCCAATACTTGCTTCGTAAAACGCTTAATGTTAAGGAATTGCCCGCATGCATATTGTTGAAGTGTATACTGCGAATTATTCTTTCACAAACTACATGATTGTTGGGTAGAATCACAGGGTGCATCGTTGCATAGGGTAATGAAGATTTCCGAAGTCGCCCGCCTACTCGAAGTAGTCCATTTGAATCCATAAATGGGTCGAGCGATGACAGTTGGTTTTTCGATGACAGTGGTGACCTTTCAGTAATAATTGCTATTTCGGATTTGAATGCCGCTTGTTGTACGTTGCGTAAAATTACAACTTCCGCGTCGTCTAGTTCACCCGGAGTCATCTGGTCCCTTTGATAACTGCTACATACTTTCAAGGTTGTTGGTCTTCCAAATCGCAAAATATATACCATCACCTTTCGAATTTTATACCAGGATGACACTTTTGTTAACAACTGCAGAACAACACCTTCTTCAGTAGTCGCTGCTGTCAAAACATTGACGTATTTTGACCGTTCTTCCAAAGACGGTCCTTCCTCGGATGTTGTTGTTGATTTTTGTTTTGGCCACTTTTGCTCTTGTTCTTTCAACCAGTGTGGCCCCTGCCACCAAAGCTGTAATTGTGGTAATGCCTTAGGTTTGGTTCCTCTGGTTATCGCATCCGCAGGATTATCTTTTGAGTCCACGTGTTGCCACTTATTTCGAGGAACGACTTCCAGAATTGCAGCCGTGCGATTGCCAACAAAACTTGTCCATCGTCTAGGAACATCAGATAGCCAATGGAGTACGATCATCGAATCTGTCCATGCGAATACTTGGATATTGCTGTAAGAGAGAGATTCGATACAATATTTGATTAGTTTCGCCAACAGGACAGCTCCACACAACTCCAGTCGTGGTAGTGAAATTTGCTTTATTGGCGCAATCTTATTTTTTGCCGTTATGATATTTACAGTAATTTCGCCAAGTTCACTGATAGCTCGAAGATATATAACACTACCGTAAGCAGCTTCAGACGCATCGCAAAATGCGTGTAATTGAAGTTGTGTAGAACCAGTTAAGGTTGTCAGTCGTCGCGGAATTTGAATCTTTTCCAATTCTACTAATGAATTGTAAATTCCCTGCCATAAATTTCGGATATTGATTGGTACGCTGTCATCCCAGTCTAACTTTAGCAACCACAACTTCTGCAAACACAGCTTAAAAAGAATTATGGTAGGTGCCAGCCAGCCCAATGGATCGTACAGTTTGGCTGCTGCAGATAAAATCTTCCTCTTGGTCCAACTTGTTGCTTGCAGACTTATCTGTACCTTGAAAGAAAAAGTGTCAAGATCAGCGTTCCATATGATGCCAAGTGTTTTAATGGTTGAATCGTCTTCTATTAGTTTTGGAGTGTTTTGGACTTCTTGCTGAGAAAATGACTTCAGAAATTCTGGGGAATTGGATTTCCATTTTCTCAGGTTGAATCCACTTTCGTTTAATAAATTATTTAACTGTTCTTTAAGAGTTATTGCTTCTTTAACATTGTCACATCCAGTCAGCAAGTCATCCATGTAGAAATCATTATTAATGATATGCTTGGCTTTTGGATATAATTGATCAGCGTTTTCGGTTGACATTTTTAATGTTCTTATTGCTAAATATGGGGCACACGCTGTTCCATAAGTAACCGTATTTAGCCTGTACGTTTTCGCTTGTTCTATCGGATTTTCACGCCACAGTATTAGCTGGAAGTTAGCATCATCAGGATCTACCAGGATTTGTCTAAACATTTTTTCTATGTCTGCGACCATTGCTATTGCATGTCTTCGAAATCGCAGAATTATCGTCGTCAGGTCGCTTTGTATATTTGGCCCAATCTGTAAAATGTCATTAAGAGACACTCCCGTGCTTGTTTTACACGACGCATCAAAGACGACTCTGAGTTTCGTGGTGCTACTGCTGGATTTTACAACAGCATGATGCGGTAAATAATATTTTTTATCATCTGCTTTTGGTATGGCTTCTATTGGTATGTAGCTCATATGTTTCATGTCAATGTACTCGTTGATGAATGACTTGTATAGCTGATAAAACTCTGGTGCCCTCGAAAATCTTCTTTCCATTGCCAATAATCGGTGATGTGCTGCCTGATATGAACTTCCTAGTGCTGTTGTTGGTTTTTTAAATGGAAGCTTTACTATGAATTGGCCATTTGTCGCTCTGGTAGTAGTTTTCTCGTAAAATGCTTCACATTCATGGATTGTGTTGCTTGAACTGTTATGCGATGCGATTTCCTCCACTTTCCAGAACTTAGTTAGCTCACGATGTAAATCTTCGTTGGTTATTTGACTATTTGGATCAGTTGTGACGTGAAGATTGGTTAGTTGCGGAGATGAGTTTTGGCATGACCCCGCAATTAACCAGCCAAACTTTGAGGATCGCATTTTTGGCAGTCCATCTATCACATGCTCTTCTGGATTTAGCACTTCGAAAAATATATCGGCTCCGAGAAGTACATCGATTTTACTTGGGCTGTAGAATTGCGGATCTGCTAAATCCAAATGCATTCTTGATGTATTAAAACTTACTGGTTTAGTTGGTAACAAATTTGTGATTTGATTAATGATATGAGCCGTGACATTCAACTGATAATTTCTGTCAATTCTGGAATGTATGGTCATATCGATCTTCCCCTTTGTCTTTCCTGCTGATGATGATGCTAGACCGTAAACTGATAAGAAAGATTGGCTTCGCTTTAGGCCTAGGCTTTGTGCGCATGATTCGGTAACGAATGATGTTTGTGAGCCCGAATCTAACAATGCGCGATATAGCTGGAGTTCACCGGTACGTGATTTGATATATATGACTGCTGTTGGTAATACCGTGTTTGTAGAGGAATAGTGTGTGTGTAGCACCTTAATATTCATCGAATTATTCGTATTAGTTTGTGTTGATTCAATAGTGGATTTTGTAGTTTGGGTTGGTAATGTTGTTCCAGAAATTTCTTGTGAAGACATCGATGGTTTTTCTATTGAGGCGTGATAATTTGTCGCTGTTTGGCTGGAATCATGCGCATCATTTTGATGTTGGTGAATTAAGGTGTGATGCCGTTTTCTGCAAATGAGGCAAGATGATTTGGAGTAACATTGTTCGCTAGTGTGTCCCTTCTTCAGGCAATTTCCGCATAGGTTCTTCTCCGAAATTATTCTTGACCTAGCGACCCAAGTCATATTTTTAAATTCTGGGCATTTGAAAGTAGGATGTTGCTGTTTACAAACGACACACTCAAACACCGGATTAGACTGAGTTGCTACATACGATTTTGCCGTAGTTCTTGCTGTGAATCTTTTAGCTGTTGACTCACATATTTCTAGTGCGTCACACCGCTTATTTAAAAAAGTTAATAAATTTTCAACGGTTGGAAAATCTTTGTCCACTGATTCATTCGCCCACAATTGCTTGGTTTCGTTATCAATTTTGCTCAATAAAATATAGATGAGCCATGGATCACGATCTTCAGCTTTTGCACCTAATACCCGCAAACCTCGAATTACCTCATCGGATGTTTCACTTATGCGCCGTAAATCCTTTCCGTTACTTCGTATACACGGCTTTTGCTCCATAAATGTCTGCACCAAGGTCGTTACTATAGGAGTCATCTTGTTATAACGGTTGCATAACTTTTCCCATGCTTCGATATAATTTGATTCCGTTATAGCGATATGTCGTATTAAGGAAGACGCTTCACCCTTAAGTAGGCCCTTCAGCATTTGTAATTTGTACACACCACTAATATTTTTGTTATTATGTACTGTGGTTTTAAACAAATCGTGGAAGGAAGCCCAATATGTGTAGTCACCCGAAAATGGCTCTATATTAATTTTTGGTAACCGTACTTGCTGCGATGTATTAACACCTTCATAAAACGTTTTTTGTTGGTCAAAAAACTGTTCAAGCGTGTTATTTAGATCCGGGTTTGTATTAAGACCACCTCTCCCATGACGACTACATGCTTCACTCAATAAATCTTTCGCTTTATAATAAATTTCATCGACCTCAGCTGTAATGGATTTATATGTGGGTTTCTCCAGTAATTGAAATTCCATCTCATTAAAAGTTTGATACCTGGTTTCTAATATTTCTAATCTGGTTTTTATCGCCTCCAAAGTAGTATCCTCCGTTATTGATTCCCCAAACTTTAAAATATGAAGCATCTGAGCATGTGCTCGATCCCGTAAGCGTTCTGCACGATCGGCCATATTGAATTATTGTTCTTTTAATCACTTCACGAATTTTCAATTGAACACAAATTCTCGACAATTCCACAAAATATTAACACACACGAGTGCTCAAATCGCACAGTAGATTTTAATTTCACGCGTTTTAGTTTATAGCGGAAAATAAAATTAAGTGAAAATCTACTTATCTTATTGTATTTAGATGAATTCCCGGGTTTCGGCACCAAAATGTATATAGTCCTGTGCGATGGCGTCTGGTTAATACTTTTCCCAGTTGTAAATTGACTTATCGATTGGAAATTGTTGATGAAGAAAGTACTATTTAAGTGATGTGCAGGTGATGTATTTAATGCCAAACAAGCAAACTGTTAATTATTTAATAATATCGGCAGCAAATCCACTTGTAACCAACGATGAATGAAAAAAACACAAACGGTGAAAATTTTATTGTAAAGGTTTTATTTTAACACACTGTTTCTTTTTTACAAATTGATGTTACACTTTTGATCGATTTTTTGAGATTGACAAAATATGTATTTTTTGATGGCTTGGATTGGAATAATCAGCCACGTCATAAGTTGGAATATAGCTCAATTAAGTTTTAAGCTTTTGCGCTAATTTAAGCTCGCTTAGCTTGTGCTAAAATATGGATGTTTTAATGAACGCAACCAACAACTTACGACATTTTGATTATTCTTGACATTTGTTTACATTTTGGAGTGTGTGTAAGAATTATAGGAAAAGCTATGTATAAAAAATATTAATTAATTATAATAAAGAAATAATCGATCTTTTTACATTTCAGATTATTATTAAACGTTATACAATGCAAATAGTCTTATATTTTAAACATTTATTTGAAATTTTTTAAACTTGCTTTTTTTTTGTCTTTTTAGTTTTTATTGTTGTAAATGTGGGGTACAGTTGGTGTTGACAAACAAATTGAAAGATATTAAAAAAGGTCAAATGGAAATGCCGTTCAGCATTTGCTCTACTTTAGTCGGAACTTGTTGTCTAGTCTGCTATATGTTTAGGTTAGTAATGACGACTTTACGAAGTTTTAGTATTTCAGTTTTCGCGACTTCATCTTCAGAGTATGTGAATTTCATTTTCGATTTGTCACATATATGGCATTTATTTTCCTTTGGATTTCGTATTTGTCTAACAATTATTTGGCGGTTATGAGCTTTTAAGTTTAGATCAAGTTATAACAATAAATAACGACTCAAGTTTCCTAAGTAATGCTTTAAGCAATTTAGTTACAAATTCAGTCGTTTTTCAAATGCGCCTTAATTTGAAGTAAATTAAGTGTGATATCTTGTTGTTGTCAAATCTTTTAACATTTTTAAAACTTTTCCACGTTAGAAGGTGAGTTTTTCTCCTGTGTCATGTTTTATCTAAACTTAGATATTTTTGTATATTGTATCGTTTTTAAAATGTCTCTAGCCTGATTGAACCCTTGTTACTACATATATCCAAAGCATAAATAAGTTGTTACTGCTGTCAAATGTATTCAAATTTAAACTCTTGTGATTTTGAGATTTTGTTTTATTTTTGTTTTTAAAAATATTTTTTATGTTTATTTCATCATTATAACTTAAAAATGCAATATGATAAAAATTAACAACTAAATGTGAACATCTAGTAAAATGTAAGTAAGATATGGTTTTACTTTATGAAGAGACAATACTCCATCTTCTTGCACCTCTCCTCGTCTGGCTCAAAACAGGCTAATGTTTCTAGCAGTGACTCTTTTAAATTACCCAACGGACCCCAATAGGATGGATGCCAGGGGTTTCCAGAGCATTGTCAACAGCCCAAAATGTTTTCAATGAGTAGGTAGATAATTAATAAATTATAGTGTGTTGTGGTATTGTGGCTACTGAGCAGTGTGTGTCTAATAAAGGCAATATAAAATATTTTCCAGAATTTGTAGACATGCCATCTGATCAAATTTGACCCGGACTGGTAAAAAAATACAAATCTTTATTATCGCCTTCAAAATACGCTTCGTTTTAGCCAATATAAGCATGCCAACGGTTAATAAATTTTTCCATACACATTTTATAGGCCTCGGCCGGGATGGCCTTTATAGTTTCTTTAGCGAATTTCGTTTTATGGCTTCAATCGACTCATGCCGCATTCCTCGGAGCGAATACCTGAGTTTTGGAAACAGGAAAAAGTTAAAGGGTACTAAATTTGGTGAGTACGGTAGCTGAGCACAATCAGGCTAGAATGTGACGGCGTGTTATCGTGGTGAAAAATTCATGAATTGTTTGCCCATAAATCCGGCCATTTAGATTTTGAGAAACACTGATATCTCTCTAATGCACAATTTTCTTCACTTTTTCGATGTTATTGACGTTAGCAGAGGCGGATAGATGTCTCGTATGAGGCAAATTTTCTACGACCTCACGACCCTCACTGAATGCTGTATGCCACAAAAATACTTGCATTCTCGATAGAGTAGGCTCCCCAAAATACTTCTGCAACAGTTTTAACGATTCTGTAGCTGCAATTCCGTAGCAATTAATAATGTGAAATAGGCTGTTACATAATTCGCAGAATTTGTTTTTTTCCTTCCGATATTTAAATTCAATTTCAAGCTGTGGGCCGGTGTTACTCAACTTTGACTAAGCGTACTACAAGAATTAATCTGCAAAGACGGAATATGGTTTACAAGAGCCAATATCAACATAATTTAACAACAAAAAAATTATATATGGGCAAAGTTAACAAAAATGACGGTTTTTAGAAAAAAAAAAATCTTTACTCGGTCAATATTGAATTTAAGTACCCCACCTTCCGAAATTCATCGTTTATAGCGCTACTAATACTTTTTTCTTCCTTCTATGTACCATGTAAATAACCTATATTCCTCGACAACCTAAAAAAGGCGCGACCAGTATGATTTTCGTAGTTATTGATAACTTAAATTTAGGTTGATTTGGCCTGGGGTACATATTCACCCCTAGTGGCCGCTAAGGGTTAAGCACAAACATTTCTATTGATGTAAGGATTTTAGCAATACCACTGAAGTTGAGCCCAATTAAATTTTGAATTTGATAATCTCCATGATTATCTCCTTGAATTTTGAATTTGTTAATCATCCTGTGAAATTCATTAAATATTTCTGAAATTTTCAAATCAATCTATAGATAACCGTTCAGAAAGTAGTAAACATTGCATATGAATGTTCTAAGGTCGAGAAAAATGTTAATTTATTAATCTCAAATGATATACCTTGTGAGGCCCATTAATGATTGTTTAAATCTTGCCCAAATTATGCTATTTACCTACGGATTATAACTACACCACTGATATTTATACTAAACACTTATCAACGCTGGCCCAATAACAAATTTTAGTTGATCAATCTCCACGGACACCGTTGAGAATAATTAAATATTTTTAAAAGCTTGAATAAATATTTTAAATGATTTAGGGCGCAAATGACCGAAGGACCGAAATACGACTGTCACCTACATGTTTTAACTATTTTATGAGCTTTGTGAGCTTTTAGGTTTAGGTTTAGGGCCACCGGAAAATTTTGTTTCAGATTCCAGTGTTTATAAATAATCACGTATGGTAGTTTACTGTAGTTATGAAACCCTGAATGGAAGGTTATTGCTGTCAGATATAGTAAAATTTCAAATATTAGAGATTTTTGGGGTTGGGTTTGATTTTATTTCCTATTTTTGATCCAAATTTAGCTAGTTTAGTTATATTTAGTTACAAAATATTTTACAGTTAGCATACGGTGAGCTTTTATGTTTACAACAAACTAAAACCATACAAAAAAATTTGTGAGAAAACACTTAAGTTCTTCGGCTTTTGATTCTAGAATATTTTAAATATTGTTGTCATAATTCTGATAGATGTTTTGTTTTGATAAAAGTTTATTAATATAATTTTTTATAAACAAATCATTAAAGCTTTATAAGCTTTTAAGATTACAACAAACTGGAAATAAATATCGACTAAACTAACGTAAGTAACCATTTTTTAAAAACCCGTTTTACATCAAATGTATAATTAAACAAGTGTGGAATGTTGTTGTTGTCAAACTCACATCGTTGTTGTTGTCAAATTTTTTAAAATTTACAATTTGATGTTTAGCTTAATTTCAAGGTTTAAATATTATTAAGACTGTTACTATTTCAAATAAAACGGGCGTTTTATACGAAAAACTATAGTTAATGGAATCCCAAGCCAATGTGTTTAGTGCCCTCAATGATTAGAGTATAACTTCACACGGTTCCTTAATATATGAATTAAATGATTTTCCAATTTATTATTTTAATTGTGGCATACTGATAGTTTTGTAATTCTCTGATAATATCGAATATGCATAATTTATTAAGATAAATTTACAGCTTTTATACAGGTAAATTATTTTCTACTAAAATATTTTTGCAGGCGATGTTGTGCGTATTATCTTGAAATAACACAGAAGTATCTGCCACCTTTCGAAATTTTATCAAATATAGACTAATTTTGGAAAGTCACATTTCTCAAATACTTACATATGGAGAAACAACCGCTGTGACGACACTTGCTTGCATCGTCCCGGTTTATGATGGATCACCGGTGTACAGCCCGGTTGACGTGAAACTGAACGAAGAGAGAGAGGGGAAGTGTTATTTTGATTATTGATTTTTTTTTTTTTTTTGTTGGTTTTGTTGATCGATAATCGATCGATAAGAATTTTTTTTTTGGAGGAGTTAACATTTTAATCTCGAGGAAGACGGTCCAATTTTATTTAATATCGAGGAAAACAGTCAAGTTTTTTTTTATCTCGATTGACACGTCGTTTATTTTTTTTTATCTCGAGTGAGACGGTGAATTTTAAGATTTCGAGCCGTGAAGTTAAGTTTTTTTTTGTTGATCGTTCATCAAGTTGATGTGATGCGATCTTAGTTAAATCGTGAAAAGAATATGTTTTCTTGAGTTGTGGTCAATTTTTTTTTCCGTTTGATTTTTTTTTGTGGTATGGCCCAACAGTACCGATAGAAAATACATATAGATATACATATGTATATAAAAAAAATGATGTTTGGTTTTAATTTCGTACGGTGTAATTAATGATAATGAACTTTGGGTGATTTATTGAATATTAAATCTAAATATAAGTTTATATACAATGATTATCTTATTAAATTGAAAATAAAAGTTAATGTATTTGGCAAAATTTGTGCTGTGAAAAAAAAAACCCAATAACTGTATCTGTTAATAATTAATAATAAGTAATAATTAATGTATGGACCATTATAAAAACAAAAATATATACCTATAATAAATAATTTTATGAATTGAAAAAAAAAAAAAAGAACTAAACAGACCAGTGTTGTGTATTTATCCCTGGTGCCATTGTCTTTATATGGTATGATTTTGCTGTTTGGTTTACGGAGTTGCGAGCCGAATTAATAACGGATTAGCCAGTAAAGTTATCCTGGTTTTATTGACCATTGCACGTGGTCATATTTTCCTGCTTATTTGGCGAATTATCAAAGTTTCTATTGTGGATTTGCACATTTTTCTTGCTTGCTGTTGTGCATTGGTGTAGCGGAATTAAGAAGAAAAACGGAATAAAACAAAACAACTTTGAGGGTCAAATGTGTAAGCAGCCGGGAGTTACCTAAGGAAACCGTTCGGTCAGTTTGGTGTTTTATTTGTATTTGTACTTTTATTTTTTGTAATTTTTGGTTTTCTAGAACTTTATTTTTGATTTAGAATTTATTAGAATTTTCATTTTGATTTTTAGAAATTTACTTTCCTTTACAATTTTTTTTTATTATTGTGGTATAAGTTTAAAATTTGCAAATTTATTTAAATTTAAATAGCCCATATGGCACATAATATCAAAGTTCATTATTCTAAACAAATAGTTTCCGTAATTATCACTATTCCGGGTTATCATTTTTGATATACATACATATATATTTCTGCATGTTTTTTTTTAAAATTATTAGATAAACATTTTTTTTCAGCTCTTCCTCTCTCTCTCTCGCTCGCTCTCTAACGTTCTCTTCGTTTTGATCTTATTCAATGTTTAGATATTTTTATTATTCATTAATTTCTTCAAATTTTTTTTTGTGTTTCTTAACCTGATGTGTTGAGAATGATGAATTAATTCTATTGGGGTGATGCTAAGACTGGGGTGAGGTTCGGTGCTTGCCCACATTCTAGGGATTAATTAATATTGAAATATGGATCTAATGCACTAGTTTTTTTAATTTTTTTTTGCACTCTGTTCGTACGCGGTTAGACAAGCTCTCGTCATGCTTGGGAAATTTTCCACGCCCAACCCTGAAGCCTAGCCAGCTAGAATACCGCGTCCCAAGCCTCTGACAAGAGATTTCTGCTAACGACATTCTGGTGTGATTTGGAGTTTAAAGGGTCGGTGCTATTTCTGACTAAGTTTTGTAGCACCGCCAAACCCAATCATACTAGGGTGTCGTTACAGTGGCGCCCAAACAAACTATGGCTTTTCTTTTTCACTTCTACATTATATTTTTTTTTCTTTCAGTTACAGTTTTTATTTAAGACATTTTTCCGGTTTAATTCATTTAAATTTATTCACATTTCATTTTTTTTTTGTTTTCAGTTCGGCTTGACACCCTCATTTGTAGTTGTTTCCGGCAATTCTGACCGTTTGAATTCACACGAGTGCGCGCGTCAAGCCTTCCTATTCTCGGATCACTGGAGTTATCAACCACCACCGCTTCCACTTTAGTAGTGTAGACTTCGGTTTGGTTATTAGCTTCATTGTTTCCAGTTTAGTATTTCAGATCAAATCATTTCATTCTTTCTGTCAATTCATTTTTTTCCATTAGTTCTTATTCTCGGACCAAAGAGTTATCAGCCACCATCGCTTCCGCTAGATTAGTGTAGATTTCGATTCGGTTAATAGCTTAATGGTTCCAGTTTAGTAGCACAATTCAAATCAGTTCATTTTTTTTCTTCATTTATATTCTTGGATCACTGGAGTTATCAACCACCACCGCTTCCACTTTGTTAGTGTAGATTGAGGTTCGGTTATTAGCTTCATTGTTCTCAGTTTAGCATTTCAGATCAAATCATTTCATTTTTTTTTCATTCCTCTTCTCGGATCAATAAAGTTATCAGCCACCATCGCTTCCGCTCTATTAGTGTAGATTTCGATTCGGTTAATAGCTTGATTGTTCCCAGTTTAGCATTACAGTTCAAATCATTCAATGTTTTTTTTTTTCTTTTCATTCCTATTCTCGAGTCATTGGAGTTATCAACCACCACCGCTTCCGCTTTATTAGTGTAGATTGAGGTTCGGTTAGTAGCTTCATTGTCCCGAGTTTAGTCTTAGGTTCCGTTTATTCATGTCTTTCTTAATTTCGTTTTGGTTTTCTCTCTTTTGTTTAATATTTAGTTTTCTTCCACCTTCACCTTTTATCTATACGCAGCGGATCCGGCGCAATTATAGGATTTGCGTTCTGGTTTTGAGCATCGAATATCACCCTGTCATCAGCATCCCCGTTCTTTTGTAAATTTTTTTTTCTTCAGGTTAAAGTTAGTTATTGATTTTTAGTGATTATTTGTTTTTTTCTCTATTCTTATCATTATTACGAATAAAAACTTTAATTTTTTTTATTTTGAAGTTTAATTATTCGAGGATAAGTTAGTTTTGGTTCTATTATTATTTTCATTTTTTTTTGGTTATTGGTTTATTGGATACTTAAGATTTTGAATTAACAATTATAGTTAGTAATTACTTAATTAGCAATAGATTAGAATTTATATTATTAATAATAGGTTAAGTTTATTATTCAACTTTTAGTTACTGAATTATTATCATAACCATAAATTATCACTTCACGATCTCATCAGTTAAGGTAATTTGATTACGTATATTCCATTTCGCGGACTCAAGATGGCTTGTCTACTGCATAGTGAGCATTTAGAATCGGATGAATTCCTCGTCGAGTGCATAATTCGCAATATTCAAGGTTCATTGCTTACACAAATGAACCAACTCAATGCTAGTTTGACAAACGAAGCGCTTGATAACAATCTCGCCCCAAAACGTTCACATCAAGCAGCATTGAGTGCACCTAGACGAGAAATTGCAATTTGTACCACCAAGTTAAAACAGTTACAAGCCGTTATGCAAGACAATATCACGGACAGCGAGAGCACCTGGGATCCTGAAGCTATAACCTCCCGACTTTGTCACGTATCTGGGCGATTGAAAAGAATTTCTTCTTCAAAAATCGTACAGGCGACCGCCGAAAAGCTCATTGCCTCGTGTAAATCACTTATAGCATTAGTTAGCAAAATTAAATCATCTGAATCTCCTATTAGTGATTCCATAGCTTCCATAGTGGCCGTAGAGATCGACGATGGGGAAGAGTCCCAATCAGGAAGCGGGACGAGCTCAGATCAAGAAACAGGTCCAAAAGAAAAGATTCCTGATAACACGAAACCCACTACTTTGGATGATAGTAGCTTAGGTGATCTTGATGCTAAATTCCCGCCAACGCAGTTCAAATCGAGCTTTGCTCATGAATTATCACAACTTCATTCCAGGGATGGGACAGTTTCTCAACATTTCATGATATCTCAGGCCCAGTTAAATTCCGTTCGTCCTGCGTTTGATAATAATATACCGTCTACGTCAAATATGTCGATCTATCAACCACCTCAATTAAGGCCTAACCTAAGGTTTGATCCAAGGAGTACCCAGACATTTGCCCCACCGATGCCCCGTGTTTCAGCTCCATCTATGTCATATCCACCAACACGGTATCCACCCCGCGTACAGTTTGATCCAAACCCGGTAACTAATAATCTCCAACCACAACCCTCATCTAGGAATGTGAATTTTCAACAACAGTATGCACCAAATCCAAATTATGAGACATTTGCCAATTCAGTTTCTGGTGGACCTCAACGATTTATAAATCCATCATCTTCGAATTTCCCTCATTCAGTCTCTACAAACCCTCGCGGGTTAGCGGCTCATCAGTTTTCTAGTGAATCTAGTCAAAATCAAAATACCACGTCAGCCGTGCCGCAAATGAATAGAGCTATCTACCCGCTCAATATCTCCAAATGGAACATATTTTATGATGGATCATCGTCGGATATCACTGTTGAAAAATTCTTTTTCCGTGTAGAAAGACTAGCGTCGACCCACGGTCTAAGCTTGCAGCAATTAGTGCACGATTTGGGATTTCTTTTAAAGGGTGTGGCGCGTGAGCACTACTGGATCATTCTAGAGAGAAATATTAATTGTAGTTGGGAGGAGCTGAAAGAAGCTTTCATTCATAGATTTCAATATAGAAGAACAGATTATGATATTCGAATCTTAATTGACAGCCGAAAACAAAAATACACTAAAGAGACGTTCATCGATTTCTATTACGATGTGATCAGTTTAGCGCTACCATTGAGAAATCCTTTATCTGAAGCCGATTTAATAGATATCCTTCGTAAAAATATGCGACCCGCACTAAAGGCTCAGTTGGCAGGTAATCAATTCGATTCGGTAGCGGCTCTCATAAATAGATGTATTGCTGTTGAAGAGACATGGAGAAGTATCGGTTATACCCCAGAACTTAGCATGAATTTAGGTAGTCGGCATGTCAATGAAGTTACAGCTTCGCAGGCCATGAACGCTGATCATAGATACAAATATTCAATCCCATCGTCTATGGACTTCTCTATCCATCCCATAAATATTGAGGCATATAGTTCCCATAATTCAAGTGTTACAAAAAAATCACCAAGTATCGTCCCCATCAACAGGACAGGGCCTACTTGTTGGAACTGTCATGAAATTGGGCACGTTTTCACGGATTGCAATAAACCTCCTCAACATGTATTTTGTTACGGGTGTGGATCTTCTAATGTATTAAAACCCAACTGCTCAAACTGTACACGACAACAGGAAAACTTCCCATCGGGAATGAGAGCTGCTGGGTCCCATCATTCCCGTCAACTCGTTCGGCCACCACCCAGACCGACCATGACAGATTCCGCTTCCAATACGGACTCGGAGCTGATGAGTCAACAGAGGAAGTTGTAAATCCAAACCCTTCCCTTCAAAATAAACCTAATGCTAATAGTTCCATTTTCTCCTCGTCGACCGTAAGAACTTCTAAATATTTTAAAACTAAAAGAAAAATTAAACAAAAGCTTTTCAAATCCATTCTGGCTTCGGTATTAGAAGAGGACGATCAAGGTGACAACCGTCCGTACGCCATGGTAGCAGTATCAGGCGTTAATATTCGTGGATTATTGGACAGCGGCGCAAATATCAGTGCCCTTGGTCGAAATGCTTGCGAATTTATTACTCAGCATAAGTTATTCTTGCATCCACTCTCAAGTTCAGTTCAGACTGCAGACGGTGCCGCTCAACGAGTCATTGGGTATATTAATTGTATGGTAAACTACAATGGAAAATCGGCCCAAATGCAAATTTTTGTTGTCCCTGATTTGCAACAGGAACTATATCTAGGTTGCGATTTTTGGGAGGCTTTCAGTGTAAGACCCGTAATGGTTGAAGAAATAATTAGTCCTGGTACTCCAAATAAAACCGATGTGAACCCTAAACAGCTTCCACTCAATATTGTTCAACAGGAGCAACTAAAATTAGTCATTAGCGAATTCCCAAATTCAGAGAAATTAGGTCTCGGTCGAACCTCCTTATTGAGTCACACTATCGATGTAGGCGACGCTCCTCCGGTCAAACAGCGATTCTATCCTGTGTCCCCCGCCGTGCAAAAAGTTATGTATCGGGAACTTGATAGAATGCTGGAACTTGGAGTTATTGAAGAGAGCCAAAGCCCTTGGTGCTCCCCCATGGCGATAGTGCGAAAAGCCAATGGTAATACGAGGTTATGCCTCGATGCTAGAAAGCTTAATGAAGTTACACGGAAAGACGCTTACCCTCTTCCACTGATTGAAGGTCTACTTAGTCGTTTAGATAGAGCTAAATATATGTCGAGTCTAGATTTAAAGGACGCGTTCTGGCAAATACCGTTGAACCCCGACAGCAGGGAAAAAACAGCTTTCACGGTGCCAGGACGCCCCTTATATCATTTTACCGTGATGCCTTTTGGGCTCTGCAATGCGCCTCAGACCTTGTGCAGGTTGATGCACAGGGTAATTCCTCATCATCTGCAAGACCGAGTTTTCGTCTATCTTGATGATCTACTCATAATGACATCCAATTTTGATGAGCACCTGTCTTTGCTGTCCGAGATAGCATCTCGACTGACTAAGGCAGGCCTCACCATTAATGTAGAGAAAAGTCATTTCTTGCTGAATGAGATCGATTATCTCGGCTATGTGGTTGGTGGGGGTTCCCTGCGCCCCAATCCTGACAAGGTTCAAGCCATTGCAGAGTTCCCTGTTCCTAAAACTGTGAAACAGGTCCGACGATTTCTTGGAGTATCTGGCTGGTATCGTCGTTTCATCGATGGTTACTCAACACTCTCCGCTCCTTTAACTAACCTTCTTAAAAAGGGTCGAAAATTTGATTGGTCCGATGAAGCCCATAACGCCTTTACCGCCCTGAAGTTTGCACTTATCACAGCTCCAGTACTTACCAATCCGGATTTTAATAAAAGATTTTACATCCAATGCGATGCTAGCTCAACCGGAGTAGGAGCCGTTTTGTTTCAAAAATCCGAGACTGGAGAAGACAACCCCATTGCTTTTATGTCGCAAAAACTCAATGCGGCACAGCGCAATTATAGTGTGACAGAGTTGGAGTGTCTCGCCGCCGTCCTTGCAATTAAGAAGTTTCGTGCATTCGTTGAAGGACTACCATTTACTGTGATCACGGACCACGCGAGCCTCACCTGGCTAATGTCCCAAAGAGACTTGTCAGGGAGGTTGGCTCGGTGGAGCCTAAAACTTCAGGGATATGACTTTGAAATTAAATACCGGAAAGGATCCCAGAATGCTGTGCCCGATGCTTTGTCTCGCGCATTTATGGATGAAATACAGAAACCTTCGAAAAAATATGTGGGCTCTCTCCCTGATGATGATCCAATCAATCTTAACCTTGATTCCGATGCTTTCCTCAGCACCGAATATAGCAAACAGGTATCAAATATCAAAAACAGTCCGAATAAATCCAATTTAAATATTATTAATGACCGAATTTATATTAGCTTGCCTGACTTATCGGATTCCCTACAACCAGATTATCCAAATTTGAAACTCGTTGTACCGGAAAATCTTCGACCAGATTTAATAAGGTCTGGTCATTGTCCACCAACGTCAGCTCACCTGGGAATTAATAAGACCACTGAAATTCTAAAGCGTTATTATTTCTGGCCAACGTTGGGAAGAGATGTGCAAAAATTTGTTTCAGCTTGCGAGACGTGTAAAAGTACCAAGTCAATGAATTATTCCAACCGCCCACCATTAAGCTCTTTACCACCCACGTTTCGCCCATTCCAAAGAATTTACTTGGACTTTATGGGTCCTTATCCACGTTCGCGTAGCGGGTACACTTGTATCTTAATTGCTGTGGACCACTTATCTAAGTTTGTTTTAACTCGTGCTATTCGACAAGCTACGGCTCAGGAAGTAGTTAAGTTCCTTGAGAAAAACATATTTTTGGTATTTGGAGTACCTGAAACGATTGTTACCGATAACGGCAAACAATTCGAGTCGAAAGTCCTGGAACAGCTACTTGGAAAATATGGGGTTTGGCACATTTTTACTGCTAAGTATTCACCCCAGGGAAACTCCTCTGAGCGCGTTAACCGCACTTTGTTAGCGTCGCTTCGAGCGTACATTAAGGATGACCAACGGTCATGGGATCAATCTTTAGATGCAGTTACTCACGCATTGCGTAATTCGATTCATGAGTCTACCCATTATCCACCGTACTTCTTAGTATTTGGTCACCATCCGGTAATGCATGGTTCCGCATATCGTTTACTAAAAGATGTATATCAGTTAGGTGGCAATTACACCATTGTAGATCACAAGCCAGAGGAATTATATCAATTATCCACAAAGATTCAAGAACATCTTCATAATGCTCAGGTAAAAGCACACACTCCTTATAACCTACGCACCAGACTCCCGAAATATAAAATTGGCCAAACGGTTTATGTGAAAAATTTTACACAGAGTGACGCATCTTCATTTTATTCAGCTAAACTTGCACCTAAATATCAACAAGGTAAAATTATGCGGTTAGTAGGAAATGTTTCTTGCGAAGTTTCGGATCCGAAAGGGAAATCACTTGGCATCTACCATTTTAAAGATATCAAACTTTAAATTTTCATTTATTGACTCGGAACGCATCTTATTACCTATCTGACTTATTTTTAATTATATAAAATCGCATAGACCTGGCTTTTGAGACTTTCTCGGGTGTGGGTCGTCCCCACGACTGTGACGACACTTGCTTGCATCGTCCCGGCTTATGATGGATCACCGGTGTACAGCCCGGTTGACGTGAAACTGAACGAAGAGAGAGAGGGGAAGTGTTATTTTGATTATTGATTTTTTTTTTTTTTTTTGTTGGTTTTGTTGATCGATAATCGATCGATAAGAATTTTTTTTTTGGAGGAGTTAACATTTTAATCTCGAGGAAGACGGTCCAATTTTATTTAATATCGAGGAAAACAGTCAAGTTTTTTTTTATCTCGATTGACACGTCGTTTATTTTTTTTTATCTCGAGTGAGACGGTGAATTTTAAGATTTCGAGCCGTGAAGTTAAGTTTTTTTTTGTTGATCGTTCATCAAGTTGATGTGATGCGATCTTAGTTAAATCGTGAAAAGAATATGTTTTCTTGAGTTGTGGTCAATTTTTTTTTCCGTTTGATTTTTTTTTGTGGTATGGCCCAACAGTACCGATAGAAAATACATATAGATATACATATGTATATAAAAAAAATGATGTTTGGTTTTAATTTCGTACGGTGTAATTAATGATAATGAACTTTGGGTGATTTATTGAATATTAAATCTAAATATAAGTTTATATACAATGATTATCTTATTAAATTGAAAATAAAAGTTAATGTATTTGGCAAAATTTGTGCTGTGAAAAAAAAAACCCAATAACTGTATCTGTTAATAATTAATAATAAGTAATAATTAATGTATGGACCATTATAAAAACAAAAATATATACCTATAATAAATAATTTTATGAATTGAAAAAAAAAAAAAAGAACTAAACAGACCAGTGTTGTGTATTTATCCCTGGTGCCATTGTCTTTATATGGTATGATTTTGCTGTTTGGTTTACGGAGTTGCGAGCCGAATTAATAACGGATTAGCCAGTAAAGTTATCCTGGTTTTATTGACCATTGCACGTGGTCATATTTTCCTGCTTATTTGGCGAATTATCAAAGTTTCTATTGTGGATTTGCACATTTTTCTTGCTTGCTGTTGTGCATTGGTGTAGCGGAATTAAGAAGAAAAACGGAATAAAACAAAACAACTTTGAGGGTCAAATGTGTAAGCAGCCGGGAGTTACCTAAGGAAACCGTTCGGTCAGTTTGGTGTTTTATTTGTATTTGTACTTTTATTTTTTGTAATTTTTGGTTTTCTAGAACTTTATTTTTGATTTAGAATTTATTAGAATTTTCATTTTGATTTTTAGAAATTTACTTTCCTTTACAATTTTTTTTTATTATTGTGGTATAAGTTTAAAATTTGCAAATTTATTTAAATTTAAATAGCCCATATGGCACATAATATCAAAGTTCATTATTCTAAACAAATAGTTTCCGTAATTATCACTATTCCGGGTTATCATTTTTGATATACATACATATATATTTCTGCATGTTTTTTTTTAAAATTATTAGATAAACATTTTTTTTCAGCTCTTCCTCTCTCTCTCTCTCGCTCGCTCTCTAACGTTCTCTTCGTTTTGATCTTATTCAATGTTTAGATATTTTTATTATTCATTAATTTCTTCAAATTTTTTTTTGTGTTTCTTAACCTGATGTGTTGAGAATGATGAATTAATTCTATTGGGGTGATGCTAAGACTGGGGTGAGGTTCGGTGCTTGCCCACATTCTAGGGATTAATTAATATTGAAATATGGATCTAATGCACTAGTTTTTTTAATTTTTTTTTGCACTCTGTTCGTACGCGGTTAGACAAGCTCTCGTCATGCTTGGGAAATTTTCCACGCCCAACCCTGAAGCCTAGCCAGCTAGAATACCGCGTCCCAAGCCTCTGACAAGAGATTTCTGCTAACGACATTCTGGTGTGATTTGGAGTTTAAAGGGTCGGTGCTATTTCTGACTAAGTTTTGTAGCACCGCCAAACCCAATCATACTAGGGTGTCGTTACACCGCCAGCATATCTCCAGATTTCGGGGAAGTATAAACTCACATAAAAAGTTCGAAAATACTAATAATTCAAGGTACCAGTATCCTAGAAATATATAAGGCCCCTGAACAACACAATCAAATTAACCCGATCATTAAAAAATATTCAAACCAACCTAGTATTGTACACTTAGCTTACTCACAGAATATTTGATGGATGGGCAGATACGAACGTTTCATTATTATACTTTGTACTGGGTTTTGGAACCTCTTCAGAATCTAATTAAAAATGAATCCAGTGGAACATCTTTCCTCACTCTCAGCTCCAGGGCCCCACAGGGTAAAGTCCGATATTTTTTGAATAAAAACAATTTTTTCACTAAAAATCGATTCATTTTTCAATTTAGGGCCTGCTCGAATTCTGTAGTAATTGTTGTCTCGTAGTAATTTTTGGCATATAATAGGGTATAAAACGCACTCATCAGAATTACTACAGTCTTGCCCTGTAGTAGAGTTTGACAGATCGGAAGTAATTAACGTTCGTTTGGATTTAAACATAAAATTACTTAATTTAGACTTTATAAAATTTAATTTAAATTAATTAATATTATGTACAATAAAATTCTAAACTAAATAAATGATTTTATTTAGTGATCCTCCAGAATATAGTTTATGTACTATGACTATAAGTAGCACCACATTTTACTTGGTAAAATGTTAGTTTTATTTCTCGAAAAGAAAAAATATAAATTTCAGAGCCTTTAGGGAATTTATAGTTTCACGACAAGTCATACTCATTTTCAGTTATCTTGGAATTATTTGTGTAACTGGAAGTGAACCGTCTTGAATGATTGTTACTGAAGTTACATGTTGAACCGAAACATGACCGACCGAGTTGTGAACTGAAAATTGACTGAACGAACCTTTCAGTCGAAAGTTACATGTGTTTTCTATTTTGTGACCGAGATGACGTATAAATGGCAAATTGTACAACAACAAAATTAAACTAAACAAAATCAAATCGAACACATCTGGAAACTTCTTTATCTGACAACAATTTTTTTTTTAAACTCATTCTGTGTTTTGTACTTCAATTGATGATTTATTCTTCTAAGATTAACCCTAGAAATAAGCTCGTCAAATGTAATTTCAGTCAGTCCGAAGTTACATGTTACACCGAAAATTAAAACCGACTCAACCAACCTAATGTTAACCGACTGACTCGGTCATTATTTCGGTCGCAATTTCGGTTGGGTTGCGGTTTACATGTTAGACTTTTCGTTAAGTTTCAGTCGGTCATAATTTCAGTTCAACATGTAACTTCAGTATGTGTCTTTTACCAACTACAATTAATATAAAAACTACATAAGTTTGAATGTTTGATTGTTTGATCATATTCATCCATCTTTATTAATTAAAACAACATAATTCAACAATCGAAAATAGTTAAATTATTCAATTCAAATTTACACAATTAACGTCAAACAAAAATAGTATTCGGGCAGCGAAAAAAGCAAAGGAGAATGTTTTACTTTTAAAGTGTCAAAAATTACTACGAGACAACAATTACTACAGAATTCGAGCAGACCCTTAGTTTCCTTTCAGCTCAGTACAATCAGCCCAATAGTATGTGAATTTTATGACATCCAAAAACACTGAATCTCAGCAGTCCGCAGCGACCTCCTCCTTTCATTTGCATTATTTTCCGACCAGCCAGTGTTACATGTTTATATATTTGGACACTGAAAGTAATAACAGAGGCCAAATCTGGTGAACTTGATGAATGAGGCAGCAGTTCGAACATAATTTGACCAATTTTCACCAAGAACAACGTTTTCTTCGCCAAATATGGACGAAGTATTGATGGGTTTATTTTATCAACAGGCAAATGACGAAAAATAAATTAGTCTGGCTTGCGCTTATACTGGCCAAATATTTTTTCTATTCAAAATTAAACGTTATGTAATTGGATCGTTGTCTTTTTAAAAATTAATTCTGCATGTAAGGTTTTCAATAAACGTTCGACTAAAATGTTTGACTTGAATCGGCCAACACATTAACTTAGATTTTGCATCGTCACTTATTTCTGCCAAAATTGTTTTATTAAGGACTACGCCAGATAAACAATAGCCAAGAACTATAAATTGGTGTCCGGTCTTTATAAAAATTTAAAACAAGATATGATCGCAGTTTTGTATATCATTTCCATTGATCTATTGATTGGAAACAATTATCAAATTTATTGTTATTTAAGTAGTTGAAACTAAACCGAACTTTTCTGCAGGACAGTTTGATTGATGTCCCTTTAGCCTACCTTTTTAGATACTACATGGAACATAGAATAAGATTCAGAACACTCGTTTTATAGCATCTGCAAAAAATGAACTAATATGAAATATAAGGACAAAACACATCTTAGTCCTAGCTCATTTATCGTTTAGATTATTGGTCAGTTGTTATATATTTGATTAGAAAGGATTTCCAACTACTCAAGAAAAGACGTTTCCATTTCATTACGATAGTTGGGTCACATTGACAAATTATGTTCAAATCAAATTTCGAATAAAATTTCGATATTCACATTTATGTGTTAGATTTTCAGAAGTTGTTCTTTTCAGAATGTAAATAAAGGTATTTTAGCAAATTTAAATTATGCAGGATTCAAATTTACGTACAGTAAATACTCCGAACTGTTTGAGGTACTAAAAAATGAAATGCTACAAAGTATGATTGTGCTTGATCCACAATTAATGCATCTGGACCAATATATCGTTTTATCAAATTTCATGAAAACAGATGAAAAGAGTGTATTTCGCACAAAGGCGGAAATTTTTGGTCAAATTTTCGTTCCGCTGATCCGCAAAATTAGATAAGTAGCCTGCCCACAAAATGGATGATTAGAATTGATTAGAATGTCTGGTTTTGACCTTCATACATTTCTCTGTGTCGTGACCTATTTTTTCTTGACGACAATATTTCATCAATATTCGGTTATTCAAAACAAATTTTTTTATGTGGTTCTTGTACTGTAACAATTTTGGTAGAACCGAATTTTATTGATTTTTAGTCAGCAACAAAATGCGGATTTCCAGATCAATTATTCATCAAAACAGCAAATATGTTACACCTGTCAACTGAAGTAAAATATAGTTCATGGATGGCAAAAGTAAAATCAATAAAGCAAAAAAATGTCTTCATATTCATTTTTCATGTTACGAAAAAATTTTCTCGACTTTTATGTTCACTTTTTGTGTGTCGATTTTAAAGTCAAGAAATATAATATTGATAAGTCGAATCTTATGAAACACACATACACACACACACACGCTATAACCAATGGATTACATATTATTATATCGATTTAAAAAAAAAAAAATTGACAATTTTTTCTATCTCTTATCTCATTTTTCTTATATCCATACATAGCTACATAGGTTTAAATTGACACAAGAATACTGAAAATATACAAGCTGATAGATTATTTCTATTATAACACAGACAGTATAACAAAGTTGCTTTTTCAACTCTTCAAAAAAATATCTTAACCATTTTTATCAGTAAATAATCCTTCCTTTCTTTTCCAAATTTTTTTTTATTTTTTTTTAGGTGGATTTTAGGAACGAAAGAACCTTATTTCATTCATTTCTTTGTAGATTAATGTAATATTACTTTAGATTATTGGATTTTTATAAACAAAACAAAAAATTATTTATAAAAATTATAGAGTAGAAAATTGGTTGAATGTTTATTTAATCAATTTTAGTAAATTGAATCAAGTCAAAAGTATGCTTACTACGGTCAAACGAGTAGATAGACAATAGACGAAAATCCGATTAGATTATTGTAATTAAATATATTGGGAATATTTTAGCTTTTGAAAATAGGAAAATGGGAGTAAATCAGAGATAATTAATTAAGCTGGGTATGTATGAAGGGTATATAATTGGTGTTAGACTTACTGTAATTAATTTGGGTACAACTATTGGTATTTGTAATTTTTCGTTTATAATTTTTAAGCAAATCAACTTATCTAATATATAGGTACTAATAAAAAAATTATTTTTTCTTGCAGGTAAAAGGCTTCATAATCTAGAGATCAATACGGAATATACACAGTTCGGTTGGGTAATTGAAAAACTTTAATTTCAGATTGGTTCATATAAAATATTTGATTAATTTTGTTATTTACTAATTTACTATAGGTGCACAGTGCACACTAACGATATATGCACTATTTATTAGTTATTTTTAGTGGTGCTCTTGGAAAAAACAACCACATTCTATGTTATCTATATACGAGCCACCGCGCTTCTCAATAATTCGTTTTTGTTAAATTTGGTTAAATATGATACAATCGATAGAATTGTTAAAATACGAAATATGTTTCATTAACTGTAATTCCAATTATATGTGTCATATTTTGCAAAACCTTGTGAAAAAGTGGTTTGCCTGGCCAAACGGAATCAACAAAGGTGCGCTAACTTTATCTTTAAAATATTCTCTATTTCAAAATTTCAGAATTTGGAACATAGAATTCGATAAATCTTTCGTAGTGTTTGCTACCGAACCATCAACAGAAAACACTCAATGTTTTATGGAAAAGTATGCCAGTAACAAGATTTTAAATCTTCCAATTGAAGAACTTCTTCTGATTAATGGGCTGGAGCCCAACATAGACGTATTCGAACTTTTTAGCAGCATCTTAAGCAAATCTCTCAAAGTGCTTGTTAAGGAGGCAAAAGAGAAAATACTCTAATATTCCAAATTTTTTATTTGGAAAAGACTTCTCCTGGGAATTGTTCCAAACATAGACTTCCTGCGATTAAATAAACCTTATTGTGGTAGTGTGTCATGTACATTGACTAATTTGTACCTAATAGTATAACCTTGCCCAAATCCCTCGGAGTGCTTTTTGGGGGGCCCTAACGAATTCTCAATATTTATTGTGGAAAACTGTCATTAACAGGATCTCAAAATCATCGTTTGGAAAAAACTGTTTCTAACTGTCTGGCTCTTATCAAAGATTTATTTAACGACTTACTTGATGCTGCAAAGTGCAAGATTTACCCCATACAAGGTCAATTCATTAAATTTATATTTCGAAAAAAAATCGACTGATGGCAATGACTAATTATTGACATCAAACAATTAAACAACGTCGATGATCAACGTGTAATAGTTATGGACACCTAATTCAGAACGATTTTTATTTTTTTAATAATGGGCCGCGGATAATAAAATGTTCACCAAATAAATTAATAATACTTACTATAATTCTTTAGTTACCCATTTGCAGAAATCAATAAAGTAATTGGAGTAATTGGAATAAATAGGAAGCCAAGCCGTTAGGTGGTCAATTTTTTTTTTTGTTGTGTGAAAAAAAAAATTAAAATGTGATTCAATAATAATTATTAATATTCTTATCATTTGCATTATTGATAAAATATTTACGAACATAACATAATGTAGTAGTGGTCCATAGTAATAATTTGTGCATATATTTGTGATTTAACTTAATAAGATTTTAAGGTATGTACATATACATATAGTCCAATTGCGATTTACCTGACTTGTGTTGTTGAATTAGTGGACAATTAAGGATAACTGAATAATAATGGGTAGCGTTTGTTCAATATGTAGCAGAAATGTTACCAAATACGATATCCGGGAGTGAAATGTGTAAATTGTGAGCACGCTTACCATATCAAATGTGCAAATATTTCGGAAGAATCCTTTCGAGGGGCTTCAAACTGTTCGTCAAAATGGTTGTGTGCGCAGTATCAAATTATTTCTCAAAAATCTAGTGTCGTGCAAGATTCTAAGAGCCCTAGTTTAAATGACGTGTTTTTAATCTTGAAAGCTGTTCAGCAAAAAGTTGATAAACTTGACGACTTGGAAAAGTCCCAACTAATTGTATGCTCAAGTTTAGATGAGTTGCAACGCACAATCAAGACGTTGACTAACGAAAACCGGGAATTGGAAGCCAAACTGGAAAAACTAGAGTCAAAAAACTCATCTCAGGAACTGAACTTGAACTTGCTTGAAGCTCAAATGGATGTACAGGAGCAGTTAATTAATCAAACTATAATATTGTTGTTAATGGTTTACCAGCAAATATAAACGAAGAACATATTCCCAACCTAATCGTGAGTACAATTTCCAAAATATATGGAAATATTGAAAGAGAACAAATTGTATCTATTCAGAAGATGCAACATAGTGTAAATTCAAAATCCCGTTTAAGAAATTCCTTTATCGTGGTATTTAATTCAGCCATATTGAAGAACAATATTTTAACTAATTGATTTACAATTTTACATTCACCTTCTAATGATATAAGAAATTTTCATTTGATGCATCATTTCACCAAATTCCAGTCTAAATTATATAAGGAGGCAAAAGACATTAAATTCAATCAAGGATATCAATTTCTATGTTATAAGGAAGGTAAAATTAACTTGCGGAAAACAAAGGATTCACGTGTTTATCATATTAACTCATTAAATGATATTATTCTGTTACAAAATGGGTTTCTTGGGCAGGAGATTACCGGACGACGTATTACCGTCGTCATCAAATTAAATTTTTTTTTTTTTGATTCGAGAATTACAAATTAAATGTATTGTTGTTAATGTGGTGCAAAGTATATTTTGTACAGTGTTTATTTGTTTCCAGTTTTAACATATTTGTTTTTCCTTATATCTTTTTTTATAAAATTTATATAAATATCTAATACTTTATAATTTGAATTAATAATAGGTTAGACAAAATAATTTGTTTTAAATTAATTTTATTTTAATTGATATGTAATTTAAATTATTATAATATATTAAAAACAATCTTTCTTATATATATTTAAAATATTATATTATAAAATAATTATTTCTTTAATGTGGATGAATATTTCAGGTACAGCAATTTAGGTAGACCTCTAATTGCTGATTCTTCTAAAAAATTGAATATTCTTCAATTTAACGTGCGCAGCACTATGAATACTTCGGAAAAATTTGATGAAGTGCTTGACTTTAGTGGTAGGTTAAAATCAGATATTCATGTTATAGTAATTTGTGAAACATGGAAAAGAAAAAGTGCAATACTATATCATTTCCAATAAATAATTTTCAAAGTGTAATAGCCGCGATAATAGGCTAGGGGAGGTTTAGTTATTTATGTTAGAAATGTTTGAATGTTAAAGTTCTAAAAACAGATGATGGAAATTATCCATTTCAGTTTATATTTGTTGAACTTGAAGAGTTTTCTTCAACAAAAATGTGTGCAGTGTACAGGCCTGCCTCCGATGTTGATTTATTTTGTAACGTTTTAGATTCTTTACTTATCAGTAATGGTAATAAGACTGTTGTTGGTGATTTAAATATTCCGATTAACAAAAATTTAGATATTGTACAAGATTATAAAAATTTGTTAATGAGTCATGGTATGATTGTCACAAATACTTTTGCTGCTAGATCAGTCAGTAGTAATATACTTGATCATGTCGTATGCAATTTTTTGGTTATATCAAAAGTCGAAAATTCCACTATTTACTCCGACATTAGTGACCATAATTTCGTTTTTTCTTCATTTTTTCTTTCAAATTAAAATTTTATCATAAAAATTTGAGGAAACAATTTATAGATTTTGTTATGGTTGATGCATATTTTGATGACTTTCTTCAGTGTACGTCATTTGATGTAAACGATCCTGATAGCACTTTAAAATTGATCGTTAATAAATATAATGATCTTATTATAAAATTTACGGTAGTAATTGCACATAACACAAAAGTTTGTTGCCAAATTAACGCATAATACATGTCCGTGGATGACTTACGATTTATGGAAGATGATTAGCAAGAGAAATCGAATTCTCGAAAAATATAAATTGAATATAAAAATTTCTAATCAAAAAAACCTTCGAGATATTAAAGATAAAATAAAGTCTGTGAAATATTTTGCAAAGAAGCGATTTTACGAAAGAATGTTTAATGCTGTTAATCAAAAAAATGTATGGCAAAATATTAATCTACTTTTGAATAGAAATAATAATGATACAACTATAAAAAATATTGTGTGTAATAATAGGGTTTTGTCTAAAACTATTGATATGGCTAACAATTTTAATAATTATTTTGTGAATATTGGTAAATTGTTGGGGAAACAATTAATAGTAATAGAGATGTAAATAAGTTTGGCACCATTCAACCAAACCCAAGTTCTCTGTTTCTTCACGCAACAACTGTTATAGAAATTTTTAATATTATTATTTCGTTGGATAATAAGGGAGGTGGGCCTGATAATATACGTACTATAGTTTTGAAACGTAATATTTCATATTTTTCTGAACTTGTATCTAACTTAATAAATACAATGTTTGAAACAGGAATTTATCCTAATTGTCTAAAACTAGCTAAGGTATTGCCTCTTCATAAAGAAGGAGATAAAAGTGTCGTTTCTAATTATCGACCCAGTTTTTGACAAGATTATTGAGCGTATAGTGTTTAACCGCTTTTGAAATAGTGAATATTTTATATAATGCTTTTGATAATAAAAATTATGTAGGAGCTCTATTTCTAGACCTGCAAAAAGCCTTTGACACCATTGACCATAAATTGCTTCTAAAAAAAATTATATCTTTAAGGAATTCGGGAAATACCATATAAGCTAATTGAAAGCTACTTAAAGGGCCGCGAACAGTTTGTAATCATTGATGGAACAAAAAGTGGAATTTTAAATTTTAAATGTGGTATTCCTCAGGGGCTATTACTTTTTCTAATTTTTATTAACGATATTTCAAGTTTGCCGTTAAGAGAACATATTTGGCTGCTTGCGGATGACACAACACTTTTGTATGAGTTTAAGTATCCGAATTTAATAATAAGAGATACGAAACGGGATATGGAAATTCTACTCGATTATTTCAAATGCAATATAATTGCTTTAAATTTATGGTTTTCCACTCTCCCTATAAAAGATTGGTTTGTTTACCATCTTTAAATCTATATAATATTGAGATTAGTAGGGTAGGGGTCATTAAGTAAGTTGGAATTTTATTAGATACAAATCTGTCATGGAATGAACCAATAAATACTATTTGTAGTAAAATGGCTCCTCTATAGTAGGGTTATTGAGAAAGTTGTCCTACTATGTTCCAAAGCATGTATTAAAACTAATTTATTTTGCTTTTATACATCCACGTATTGTATACGGAATAATTATTTATGGCACTGCCAATGTTACTAAGCTAAGAAGGATTGAAATACTGCAAAATAAAAATATTAAAGCGATTTGTAGATTTCCTCTATTACTTCCTACTTTAGTGCTCTAAAAAGATGAATCTGAAGGGATACTGCCAGTTGCAGCATTATTTGATTTACAAGTTGCACTATTTATGTAGAAATCATTAGATGTAACAACTGCTTTATCAAATTTAGAATTTATTAGGGTTACTCATTGTTATCACACTCGGTTTTTTCAGAATTTATCGTGTGGTATGCTTTTACAAACGAATATGGAAGAAAATCAAATAGGTTCAATGGTCCAACGGTTTATAATAGTTTATCTGAATCAATAGAACGTGCCGTAAATATTGATCAATTTAGATATAATCTTAAAAATTATTATCATGCCATGTTGGAAAGTTATATAAATTAATTCCAATGTTTTTTTATCTTTGTCATAAATACGTGTATTTTAAATAGTCTGTAGTGCTGAATTGCCTTCAAAGGATTCTAGATCCATTGGAAATTCAATTCTACAGAATTATGTTTATTATAATATGTATATATTAATTAAATAAAGTTTGTTCAGCTTATTAATAATTTTAAATTATGTATATAATTAAATTCTATACTGTTTTTTTGTTTATTACGTATGTATGTACATATATTGTAAACATTTATGAAATAAATAAATTAAAAATAGGTACCGTTACTAACAAAAAATTTGGATATAATTCAAAAAATACTTTTATTCGCTGTACATATAGTTAGGAACACCCCTAAGTGTATAGATTCATTAAATAATTTATTGAGGAAATTCATTCAAAAAGCATAAAATTTGTGTAACACTAACAATTTCAATATTTTGTAGGATATCCTTTATATTTTATAATCCCCGCATGACGCCTCGGAACACTGTTAATTATGGACAATGCGATGAATGGATACTATTCTAGAACTCTACAATGTGTTTGAAGAGCTTGAAAGGATTGCTGAAATTCCTGCATTTCAATCCCTTCTTAACATCGGCTCACAAGTCTGATTAACATCAGGCCTTTGCGGCGGGTATTCTTAGATAACAAATTTGCTACATTGTTTTATAACTTTAGCTGGAATCCATCTAATGTAATTTTTGGAATGATTTTTACACTCGACCACATACTTTGCTGCTATTTGAAATCGTTTAAAGATTTGTTCGGAATTTTAAATTTAACTTTTTTCTTCGTGGCTAAATTCTAGGTCTGAAGGCAAAAATAATGTCAGCTGGAGCCTGCGAATTCACTATATTAGGCATGTTCCTGTGCTGAAGTAAAAATTTATCAATTTGCTTCTTCATGTCTAACCCGCGATTTCCAATGGCATGTTTATTCAGACATCTTTTTATCGTTTGCATATGTATTTCGGCTAATCCATTTGATTGTGGATTGTAAGGCGGCGATTTAACTATTTCGATATTATGTTTTTTACAAAACTGGCAGAATTCAAACGAATTAAATGGTGGCCCGTTATCAGATACAGTTTTTTGCAATAATCCAAAAAATACTAAAAAATCCACATAATTTGTCAATTACATTTGTAGTGGTTGTTCTATTCATGATTTTTATTTGTAAGTACCTACTGAAGTAATCGACGATTAAGAAAAATGTATACTTTCCAAAAAACAAAAAATCTAATTGTATACGTTGAAAAGGGGTTTCTGTTTTTGAGCATGTCGATGTGATAATTTTTTTTTTAACATTCTGTGTTTGTTGGCAAATTTCATATTCTCTTACTATTTTTTCGATGTCACTATCTATTTTAATCCACCAGAAATATGACCTTGCCATTGTCTTTATTTTTATTATACCAACATGGTTTTCATGCAATAATTTTAGCACTCTATATTTTAAACTGATAGAAATCACTATTCTGTCACCAAAATATAAACTTTTTCCCTCCTTACTTAAACTTATCCTTTTATTATAATATTGCCGAAATTCTTCTTTAACGACTTGAGGCCATCCATCTTTAAAATACTCATAACCTTACTTAATATTTTGTCTAATTTTAAATTTTCTTCTATCTCTTCCACTGTTATTGGAAATTCATCAGAAAAGTTTAGATAATTGATACTACAATATTCGTCCTCAGTTTGTTCCTTTAAAGGAAGTCTTGATAAGGCAACGACATGGCTCATTTTTCAACTGCTTTTAAATTTTATGCCATAATCATACATGCCGAGTATGACAGACCAACGTTACAATCTGAATGTTGTCACGGCCGATGTTCCTTTTCTTGGTTGAAATATCTCTTTTAATGCCTGATTATCACAATAAATTATAAATGTATGTCATGGAATTTACATAAAGCAAAAATAATTGCAAGGCTTCTCGGTGAAGTTGAGAATAGTTCTGTTCCGCACTACATAAGCTACTGGAAACGAACATTACATGTTTTTCTTCATCTTTTACTAAATGCGAGAGTACTGCTCCCACTCCGTAAGGACTAGCATCCGTAGCTATTATAATAGGTTTTCTTGGATCGTACAATTCAGGAACGTTATTTTGTAACATTAAGGTTTTACTTCTTTTAAAATTATTTTCCGTAATCATTTATATAGATCTGATAGCTCAGCTGTAAAGTTTGGAATGAACCTTCCATAATAATTTATTAATCCGATATATGATTGCAGCTGTTTGACATTCTTTGGGGTTGGTGCTTCTATGACCGCTTTTAATTTTTCAGGGTTCGGACTTAAGCCATATACGACCCAGGTAAACTACAGATTTTTCAAGAAATTTACACTTTTTTAGATTGATTTTAACTTTATTCTCATTTAACCGTGCTAATATTAGAAACAATTTTTGATTACATTCTACCTCTGAAACATCGCCAACGATAATATCGTCTAAATAGCAAAATATGTTTTCATTACATCCTATAATTTGGTCCATCACTGCTTCAAAAATCGATGGAGCACTAGATACACCGAAAGGAAGTCTGTTAAACTGAAAAAGTCCCTTATGTGTATTTACCACAAGATATTCTTTCGAACTTTCGGGAATAAGGAGCTGTTGATATGCTCCTGCTAAATCTATTACACAAAAATTATTACAATTGGATAGATTAGCAAAAATATCTTCTATCTTGGGTAATGGATAGTGTTCAGTTTCAATGAATTTGTTTATTGTAACCTTCGTTCGGTTTTGGTACAATGACTATAGGACTAGACCATCGGCTATTCTGAATTGCGCCTAGAATATCTTCCTTTACTAATCTACTTACTTCTTTTTCAACCCTATCATTTAATTTATAAGGAACACTGTATGCTTTGTGAAAAATTGATGTTGAATTATCTCGCATATCAATTTCCGCCATATACACCTCAATTGGATTTATCAACCGATCGGACACGATATATTCGAACTTAATATTGATTTCGCTAATTAAATCAATATTTTTTATATTCACCAAATTTTTAATATCGCCATTGGAAATTGAGAAATTTGTTCACCACTCCAGGGTAAAGCACCTCTAACCACGTTCTGCCTAATAGGGGTTTAAAATCTCGTTCTGCTTCGATTACAATCAATTCTAATCTATTTTGTTCATTTACAACCTCCACTGTAACAATAATCTTTCCCAATGTGTTGATCATACCTGAAACTGAGAAAACAATTTTGGTAATCTGAACTAATTTACAATTTTTAAATAAACTATAATACTGTCCTTCGGTTATTATAGATGAGCATGTGCCTTGACCTTACATATGCTTGATATCTATTCCACGATGGAGCTTTTGGACGACATTGACGATATCTATTGTCTTGTTTATTAATTTTATTTATCTCCACATCAATTTTTTGTACTGCTAACTGCAAATTTGGTTGAATCGCCTTTGGAATTGCCATTCGCTCATTTCCATATTTAACGCCTTTCCACAATACTGCTCAAAGTCCAAGCCGTCTTCGTTTAAGAGTACTTGCTGGATGGATTCGTTTCTTATTCCCACTATAAATCGATTCGATAACGAGTCATCTATAGCTAAATTTTTAAACTTTTTCACGATATTACTCAAATCTAGTTCGGCTAATTTTGGATCTTCTAACTTTTTATCATCCAATTTCGTATCTAAAAATTCGCCAAATTTACACGTGGTCGCCATCGCCTTTAGCCTTACTATAAAATCCGTTATACTCTCACCGCATCATGTTGATTAAATTTATACCGCTGAGGTATACAATTTTTATTTGTGCACGATAGATTCAAATACATCTCGTCGCCAATAAAATATTTTTATTTAGCTTCCAATATTTATTTACTTTTATTTTATTTTAATGCTTCCGCTTTGATCATTAATACACAAGTGATGATTTACAAAATATTACCATCACTCACATCACTTCCATCACCCAACAGTATCTTAACATTTATTTATATACAGAATTATCATTATATAGTATAACATCAATAACATAATGGTTTGAATTTATATAGTATATTATCCATAACTTAATGGTACACAACAACCCCCACACCCGTCGGCCACCAAGCGAATCATTTTAATATCTGTAAGATCTAGGAGTAAAGTCGATGGTAAACTGCCGAAGCTATCTCATTTGAGCCTTTGGGAAGGAATCGTTGATTTCATTCAGAGCAGAATGATCGAAACCGGTCGTCTTGAACTTTTGATTTTTACCGATACCTATTTCAACCTTCATTTGTTCGCAGGCATTGTACCGAAAATGTTAAGTTAAAGTCTTTAACAGAATCATGGAATCAGAGGTTTGGTGTGGTCTATTACCTGGCTAGCTCACGATATGCCGTGGAGGTTCCTAGACTTGATCCCATGCTTGAATAACCGCATGAGAAAAACAATAATCTAAATGAAGAAAAATGGGAAAAGCGAAATAAAGTCTGCTACATCTCCAGGCGCTAAGAAAATAATAAACGGTGTGTATTCATTCGAATACTATCAGATAATAATCTTATCGATACAGTCTATAATGATTATCCTACTATCAGGATAATCCCATACGAGCACCTTGTTTTGAATTGCGATCGTTTCTACGTGGTAGAAAAATGTTGCGCTTGTTTCGAGTGACTCTTATAAAAACAACGGTAAACTTTACCTTTTATATCTTTACCTTTTTAAACAACTCCGGTAAACTTTACCTTTTATATCTAGACGTGAATCAAAATAATATTAGTACTCTGATAATCAAAAAGGTACATTTTAATCAAATAGTACCTTGCATATTTGGCCATTGATTTTTTTTTCTACGAGAATATTGGGTGATAATTAATTTCTTAATTTTATTTTTCAAAGAATAGTTAGAAGTTACTTACTAAAAAGTAAAATTTAAAAAACTGCAGCAGCTTTTAAAAATCACCCACTTTGTAAAGCTGTTTTGTTTTTAACGGACATGTTTCTCATCGGAATAGATTGATTTTGGTTATAAATTGGAGTGAAATTGGTTAGTTGTGTACGTCAAGTTGTATCGTAATAGATCTATTTTGAAACGTAACAGAAACTTCTTACTCAATTTTCTAAATAATTGAATACATTTTGTAAATTATCATTTGAATAATTATTTCAGTTCAATGAAAAAAACATTTTTGATTCTATATGCGTCACGTATACCAGACGAAACATTTTAATAACTCCAAAATAACTAATCCCCACCTTTAAATTTCAAAATTAATTTAAAGGATGAATAATCTTATTAAAGTGATGTTTTGACAAGTACAAATCAAATATACTTATCAATACAAATACCGCAAAAATCAAGGCATATACGCCCTAAAATTCGAAATTCGCAACAAAAAGAATTCCATCAACAACAAGCATACAGAAAATTGTATTTTAATTCAATTATAAAATATTCTTCTTCTCCACATCTATATGTGTATCTGTCATGAATCACATTGAATGTGACATTTCCTTTATGCCTTGTTACCACTTTCGACACCATTTAAAAAACGTTTTAGCATTTTAGCACAACATCCCTTCGAAATATATACCCAAACACTGTATATTATGTAAAGAGCACACCAGGAAATGAATAATCAAAAAAACCTTAAAATCTGTTTACTCTATATAAAAGCTGGTAAAATTCTTGAATATTTTTTGTTATTCAATTTCAAATAGCAAATCTCAATCCATGCGATAAGAATATTATGCAACAACAACGAGATACGGTGTAATAGTATGTAGGTATAACGTAAAAGGTGAATTCAATTTCCTGAAAACAAAAACGAATATATCGTGAGATGGAAAATCATTTTTAAAATATATAAAGCGGCGCATTCAACTGGAAAATCAAGTATATACAAAATACATAATAAAAACGAACAAATAAAGTAACGATATAATTCGTTAAATTTGATTTTGTGTGCACGCTCTTATACACATCAAAAAACAAAAATGTCAATCATTTCTAGATCCTGATTTAATTTTTTTTTTTTTTTGTTGTATTATCGATCAATATAAATTGACTAGATGTTTTTCCTGTATTTATTTTCCCTTCTAAAATATTTTTTTTTTATTATTTACATAATACCCTCGCAATCGATTTTCCATTAGATAAACATAAAAATTCAACCTACTTTCTGTTTAAATAATTTAAAGGTGAGAGAAATGATTAATGTTGCTAACCTCATCCCTTTGGGGAACGCATCCTTTTTATTTATTTACTCGAACACAACTCTCAAGTTAATATTGTTATTTTCCACTTTTCCCAAACAAGTTTTTATTTATTTTTTTTTTAAAACACAACACTAACGAAGAAAATAAGGAAAATCTGTCTAAAATTTTCCCATTTTCATTTTTATTTTTATTTTTTGTTCGCTCGTTCGTTCGTTTTGTACTTTTTAATTTTGTTATACATTTTTAGTGCGGTCATGATATTATTGTTGCGGATAAAACAACAATAACAAAAAAAACGTTTTTCGGGAAAATTTTCCATCTTGTTTTTCTCATTTAATAAAATAAAAATAAAAAATCTGCTTTTTTTTTTGTTTGTTGTGTGCTATGCATTGAATTTTATATTTAAATATGGGAAAATAAAATTATCATATAATTTTCTTTTTGTTTTGTTTGCGCTTGTGTCTGTGTGATTAAAGAGCGTAGTGAAAAACCATGAAAAAAAAAATTGGCGAGATTCTACAAAAAAATGTCTAAAAGACAAAGAAAAATCAGTTGATGATGTTTTTTGTTGTTGTGGGGAAGGGGATATTATTCGACAGGAATAACAAGTTATTATTTAATATTCTAATGCTTTTGTTGACATTAATTGTTTGTACTTTTGTTAGAACAATCACTAGCTATGTATATGCTTTGTACATAAAATAATTTTGGAGCTGGTGGAAAAATTGTTCACTTATTTACAGACCACTTTGTTTCTGAATTTAACGTTCGAATTGTATATGAGAATTAATTTCAAGGGGTGATTCAATAATATTCATGGCAGGGATTTAATTTTTTCGGGTTCATAATCGGTATGTGTAAATCGACGTGTTAACATTATGCTTCAACAATTAACTTTCAACAATTGCAAATGCAAGTAGTTCGTAACTTTGAGCCTACGAAAGCACGACTAAATACGCAAATGTGATGAATTAAGTAAAAATCATTGAAAAAATGTTTTTTGCTAACACCCAGTGAGTGTTGTGCTTTAAATATGGATTTTCCTTTAGTGCCTAAATGTATTAATTTAGTTTCTTTTAATAATAAGACAAACCTTTGCTCAAAATATATTGATACCTTTAGCCAGACAACTTGAAAAAGACCGCTTTCATAGAGATACATTTTTGACCCATTTTATTTTAAGCCCAGTAGCCGCTCGGCCTCTTTTTTTAGAGAACTATTTTTTTAAGAAATGTTCCTTAACATTTTCACAAAAATGTGGATCAACTTCACAAATTACTTTTCGGATCTTTTAGTGAATCGATTGTGGAGAGATTAACATATTGAAAAAGTCAACAAAAAAAAAATTAGATAAAAATTAAGAGGTAGCAAATTTATCTCACGAGAAAGTGGAATTGTGAGTGCATTTCTTGGACGAGCCTAAATTAATTTGACAATTCTTTTTGCACTATAAAAAGATCTGAAATGTTAGCAAAGTAAGTACCACCCCAACTAGTTATACCATACATTAAAAATTGATTCAACAAGAGCATGAAAATATATAAGAAAGGCACAAAGGTCGAAGGTTATACAATTTATGCACTGCAGCAATAACAATTTTCCTGATATTGGTTAGGTGTGAGGCCCAATTAAGCTGTGAGTCATTTGTAACACCTAAGTATTTAAACTCATTTATGCAGTCCAGATCAAAACAATGCCCAAAACATGCATTCTTATCGCACGAGTAAACATGATACTTGAAAAAGTGTTGATCAACTGTTATGTAAGGTCGTCTAAAATGCATAGCTCTAGATATTTCACTAGCAACAAGCAGGTGATAAAAAAACCATTTACTTAGAGTGCATAAATCAATATTAATAAACTATTGAATTTGAGCGTAGTCATTAGACTCATATGTTAGTGCCAAATCATCTGCGAACGCTGTATCACACCTTCTGAGATTAATTTCAAAGACGGAATTGAAATAAATTAAAAACAATAACCACATTTTAGAAGACCTGGAGGACTATTCACGTTATTAATTTTTACAGTTTGACTACGGTTAAGAAGGTGACTTATAAAGCAATCTAATATTTTGCCTCTATCACCAATACTAGATAATTTCATTATTATAGAGAGCATTTCTGAGAAGTGTTAATGGCTAAATAAATATTGCTCAAAAAATTTAGAAGAGCTTCTTCCGAAGATTTTCCTGCTATAAATCCAAATTGGTGATCACTAAAAAATTGTATTTTACCAAGGTAAAAGACCAATCGTCGTTTTATTAATTTCTCGAATAATTTGGAAAAAGTACTAAAAGTGAGATCGGCCGGTAATTGTTCAATTGCAGAGCATCACCCTTTTTAAAAGCTGGAATAACAACAGCTATTTTTAAGGCGTCTGGAAAAATTTCACTCTTTAGACTTAAATTAAACAAAAATTTAAATACATCAACCAAATACCAGGCACAATTTTTAGCTATGATATTATCTACTCCATCAAATCCTTTAGAATGCTTGTTTTTTAACTTCTGAATTTCAGAAATAATCCCGAAAGAATTAATTTCATCGAAATAACAAGAAGTACAGTAGTTATCACGTTTTCCAAAAATAAATTGTTTGTGCTCTCCACTGTTAGAAGTAGGTACTATTAGGAAAAATATTGGAAGTTTTATCGGAGGAAACATTTATAAAAAATTTATTAAATTCATTACATATGTATTAAGCTTAGGATTATTCCCTTACTAAGCCAAATTTATCTTTGTAATATACTGTTTAAACCCGTTAAAAAGTCATATTTACATGCTTAGAGAGTTTTCTTACATAATTTTCTAACCTAGTGTTATTTGGGTACTTTCCTAATTTTTTAGAAAGTTTTTTAAGCTTATTAATTGTACACAAAAGATAGTAATTCATCCAGGGCTTTAACTTCTTGTTATTGTGGTAAGTAATTGGGTCTTTAAAAAGTTCAATATGGGAAATGAATTTTTTTAAGGAAATATTGAAAGATGTATTACAATTTTTTTCACGATAAACAAGATCCCAGTTTTCATCTATAGGAGACGATCATAATTTACTTTAGAATTGTTTTCACTATAGCAAGTCATAGTAAATTATGATCAGAAAAATGTATTGGTAAATTCTCAATACTAAAAGAATATGTACTACTGAATTTAACAAATACATAATCCAAACATGATAGTTTCCTAGTTGGATTGTTAGACATTCTGAGGAATCCGTTTGATAGTTAAAACAGCTTACGTTGTTCAACAGATTTATATTAAGATCACCTAGGATCACTATGTTATTATTGTTAATTGTTCCCAGCAAATTTTCTAAATCATTGCAAAAATCACTAAGATCACTATTACAAAAACGGTAAACACATAGAAAAATCCAAACACTTTTACCTAGTTGAATGTCCAATCTAAGAACATCAGCCGAATTCCAATTACAAGTATAGCATGATGCAAATGTTAAATTTGTATGTATAAAGACACCAACTCCACCGGCGCGGTAATTATCGTTACAGCATGCTTAAAAGTTGTAACTGGGCAAATTAAATTCTGTACTTTCGTTCAAATAAATCCAAATTTCAGAAACAAAAGCAATGGTGGCAGAAGAAGTTCTGCCGATTTACCCGTTGAAAATGGAGTTAGTAACTTGAAGAATCACCTATCTCAATACTGAATGACAGTCAATTACAATTTACATACATATACTCGACGGTCAATTAAATGACGGTTTGATTTTCATTATTTAGAAATTTATATAAATCATGTTTAAGACAAAATATAAGAATTTTACTATTTATTGACTTTTGTATTTAATTTCAATATTAATAATAAAATATTAAAAATATTTTAAATACATTAATATTTTCTTAAACTTACGATTTATTTGGTTGGTTTTTTTCTTCTATCAAATTAATTAAATATATTCCTATTACCACTTGATTGATTCATTGATTGAAGAGTTCGACCAAGCTTTAAGCAAGATCTCCCGGATTTACTAATGGGCCTCACCGAACACATTGTTACATAAAACATAAAGAGGATGGATAGGCTTAGTTAGTATGAAAGAAATTGATCCGGTTCAATCCACACTATGGCCAATAGTTAGTAACACAATGACGACACATTTCTAAACTACTTCTATATTTATTAAAATTAAAATTAAAACTGTACTCTGAAATACATTTATTAGTTTGCTGGATCAGATTCCTGGGCCCTTTTGAAAGTCGAGATCATAATAAATTTAAAATTGGCTTAAAGCTAATAAATATCACCGAAATTAGCTGTTTATTTACATGATTTTTCATACTGGTTCCTGTCGCTACTTATAACTACAATTATTGTTGCACTCTACCATTATTGTGCACTCTACCTTTATTGTTTACTACTTCAATGTTTTTATTTAGGAACCGTTCATTTCCATTTGATATTTTTTTATTTTGGCATGAAATCATTAATTTACATTTTCGGTATTTTCATATTCATTGTTTTTATGGCAATATGCTATATTAAATTTTTCGGATAGTTTTGGTTATTGTATTTCGGATAGTTTTGGTTGAGTGAGTTTAATTTTGTGTATCAGAATATTAGAAGCATGAGAAGGAATTCGGACAGGCTGCTGGCTTACATTGAGTCTGCATCCGTTAAGCCGTTGTTGATTGGTTTGTCTGAAACTTGGATCTTTAATGATGAAATTGATAACTTCGGTCTGCTTGATTATAACCTCTTTGCTAAATGTAATGAGAATTATAGGTCCGGGGTGTTGCAATTTACGCTAGTAAAATGTTAAACTGTAAGCAGTTCAATCTTGATTTTACTTCTTTTGATGGTGTTGGCATTACTTTTTCTTGGTGTTCGAGAATGTTATGTGCTATGTGTATTTACAGACTGCATGACGCTGATATTCAAGTTTTCATTGATGATTTCACTAGACTTCTACATAAATTGCCCTATCCAAACCTTTTAATTATGGGGGATTTTAATATTGATTTCGTTCGGAAAGCTACGCATATAGATAGTTTCTTAGTAATTTCATCTAGTTTTGGTCTTGAAATATTAGTTGATGAACCTACCAGGATTTTTAAAATCTCTGCTACCTGTATTGATAATATACTTTTTCGGTTTGATCACAGATTTTTTCAAAATATTTCATACAAGGTGCTTAATCTGAATATCTCATACCACTGTCTAATTCATGCTAAATTTATAGGGCATACTGTACAGGGCTTGAATAAAGGTCAGACTAAGACAAATGTGAGGCAGATGTCTCGAATAGATTATGATTGCTTAAAAGAACTACTTATAAATGAGGAATGGATCAATGTTTATAATGAGTCTAATGCGTCTTTGGCTTATGACAATTTTATTAATATTTTTAAAGGTCTTCTGGCTAATTCTACTAGATCGGTCTCAGCCAATAAAACAGCAAAGCTTAAGCCATGGATGTCTGATAATTTATTAAGACACATACGTAAAAGGAATACAATATGTTCCCTAGCAAAAAAGTATCCAAATAATAGTAGACTAGCTAATTACAGCCGCAAACTGTGTGATATGGTAAACCTTAAAATTGAGCAGACTAAAAAATATTTCTATTCAAAACAGTTTAAAAAAAATGGCAATGATGCTCGTAAAAATTGGCAGACTGTTAATAATATAATTGGTGAGCAACCTGGTAGTCCTGAAATCAAAGAAATTAATGGTCTTAATGATGTTACTATTTCGGATTCTGTAGCTATTGCAAATGAATTCAACGATTTTTTTGTGTCTATAGGAAGCTCCAATGGTCCGATTGTGATGGATGTCATGGAAGGAAATCGAATAGTTACCGAGCATTACGATGTCACGAATAGTTGTTATTTCTCACCTATTTCTCCTGGGGAACTGTATAATATTATTAACTCCATAAAAAAAAAATCATCTCCTGGGTTAGATGGAATTTCAAATAGTGTTGTTAAAAAAATGGCTTACTACCTTGTTGACGTCTTGTCTTTCATCTTTACCTTAAGTGTAGAAACTGGTGTTTTTCCTAGAGCCTTGAAAGCAGCCGTTGTTGTTCCTATTTATAAGAAAAATGATAAAGCTTGTTTAAACAACTATCGACCAATTTCCCTTCTTTCTATCTTCTCCAAAATCTTTGAAAAGGCTATGAAAAACAGGATTGTTGATATTTTGGACAAAAATGAATTTTTATCTCCAAAACAATTTGGTTTTCGTTTCAATAAAAATGCGGAACAAGCGGCTTTAGAATTTCTGGAGCAGATAAGTGATAGCATTGATCAATGTTTTAAGGCTTCAGCAATGTTTGTTTACTTAACCAAAGCTTTTGACAGAGTTGATCATACAATTCTCTGCTCAAAACTTTATCGTTACGGTTTTCGTGGAATGATGCACAAATGGCTTTATGATTATCTAAGTGATCGAACCCAGGTAGTCCGCGTCAATAATCTATTTAGCAAAGAGCTGTATATTAGGGTTGGAGTTCCTCAAGGTTCAGTATTGGGGCCGTTGCTCTTTCTAGTGTACATAAATGGAATTTTTAACCAGAATTTTTGTGGAACCCTTACTGCGTTCGCGGATGATCTTGCTTTTGTTTACGCTGGCATTAACTATCATGCGAACCTTACTGATATTGACCAAGATTTAGTTGTGCTAGCGATTTGGTTGGAAGCCCATAATTTGATTTTGAGTGACAAGACTAAAGTTATGCATTTCAGGGATAGCCAGAGCTCACAAATACCGATTATCTATCATGCTTATGGCTGTAAGATGGATCTCATTTGTTCCTCTAAAGGTTGCTTCACCATAAGTTCGGTTAAGGAAATTAGATATTTGGGAGTTATTATCGATGATAGCCTTAACTGGAAGGCGCACATTGAGGGACTCAAGACAAGAATGCTATTGGTTTCCAGGAAAATGTACGTTTTACGATTATACTGTCTGTTATATCTTCTGAAATTGGTATACTATGCCATAGTTGAGTCTATTCTCCTATATGGTTTAGCATGTTGGGGCGGTGCTTGTAAAACACTCTTACAACCTCTGTTCGTGCGTCAGAAGCATGTTCTGCGACTAATGACTTTTAAACCATTGCTAACACCATCATGGCCTATATTTCAAGAGCTGGATATAATGCCTTTACAACACATGTATGTCTTCAAGGTCTTAAAGCTTTTTTATATTATCAGCGGGTATAATTTTGTTAATTATTCTGTTTATAACTTTCGGTCAAATTTTAAATTTTTAAAGTATGTCCCCAATTTTAATTTATAGTTTCGTAAACGCTTTTTCAGAGTGGTTTCACCAATTATTTTTAATAACTTGCCTTTTGAGATTCGGGAGTGCAGCGGCTTGTCCGCTTTCTCTAAGGCCCTCAAATTATGGTTGAAACTAAACAAATCAATTGAGCATCTATTTTTGGTATTATTATAGTTTTTATTGTTTTTTATTTTATTTCATTTGTATCACTTGTATAATTTTATAAAAAAAAAAAAGATATGATATGTATATATAAGTATTTGTAATTTCTTATTGTCTTGACTTTTAGATCTTAGGTTATTGTAATAATATTTACTGAGAATCATTGTACCTGACACAAGTTTTTTTGAAACTAAAGGTGCAATTATCTTACCAATTTTTTTCGTTTTAGCGTTTAAAATTATAAAATTGGTAATTAATAAAAACAAAAAAAAAAAAAAAAAAATTTAGTTCAAAGTATAATAGATGTAGAGATTCAGCTAAATCTGCCTCTAAAATTCTAGTAGTTTGATCTGTAATCGGCGCTATCCTGTAATGAATTATTGTTAATGTTACCAGTAACCAAGATTACAATTATTAGACGCTAATTAGTGTAACGAAATGCAATGGAGTTTGGTCGCAAGAACAAAAAAAATTCAATTCCGGAAAACCAAACCCCAAGGCACGTCAGTTATCAGAATTATCCACACCATTCTAATGTTTCTGGGCGGTCGTTTGCCGGCTAAAGCTCAGGGGAATGCGTGGGTATTTCCAGAAACATGATGTGGATCTAGTTAGACCGCAGGAGAGGGAATAGATTGGGTAGGAGAGACAACCGTTTATTTACTCACCTATATACTTACCATTGAACTCATCTCGTTATTTTTTTCACTACACTACTCCATCACACTACACTTTTACAACGACAAACAAATTGCGAACGAAATTCGAAAAAAAAAAAAACGCTGAATTAATAAGAAGTAAAGATACCATTACGCGAATTATTCAAAACTAGATGATACGATTATCAATAACAATTAAATTTTATTAACAAAATAAGTAACTGATATAAATTCTATATCTCTAAACAAACCAAAAAAAAAAAATGTACGATATTCAGAACCGGTAAACTTATTCTAAACCTAAACTACACTAAACCTTAACCTAAGAGATTAATATTATGCAAGAAAAAAAAAATGGAAAATTTTCCCAATAATTCACTATAGTAAATTCAATAAATAAACCAAAAAAAAAAAAAGTGTGAGTGTATATAAAGGATAAATATGAATGAAATTATATGTATATGTAAATAAAAGAATATCAAGAATATTAATTAAATAAAAATCTTATCTGTTGCATGATGTATGTTGCATGATGATATTGATATTTGATGGTATGTTGCAGGTTGAACTCGCCGAGGTAATTCGATTTGTAATTAGCGTTGGTTTTATTATTACTATTACGTTATTTTTGTTTGGATTATGTTGAGATTTCATTGATTATATATTTATTTATTGTTTTATTATTATGTATTAATACATTGTTATACAACAGATAAATCACAAAAAAAAAAAAAAAAGAATTTACGTACGAACGATTTGAAGTTTTTGTGTTCATTTTTTTTTTCTTTATGAATGAAAATGGTCCGTTTTTTTTTTTATTTTTATCTTTTTTATTTAGAAAATATTATTGTTATATTATTGTTTGTATTATGTGGTTTTTTTTCTTGTTACGTTAATATGATAACGACAATTTTAGACCGTTTAAACTGGCCATTCACTCAATTTTTTTATACAAAAAAAAAATCACTGTTAGGATTACGAGTTTTACCCAAATTTTAACTTCAATTTAATAAGTTTTCTTATATTTTCAAACACATGGGTATTTAACACAAACAGAATTCGATACTTTCACTGAATTTAATGTTAATCAACACTGTTAATTGGTTTCATTAGAAATTCACAAGATAATTATACTTAAACCTCATAAAATCTGTGGTACAGCAAATCACATTTTTTTCACGTTTGACTACAATATTCGTCTTTAATTTTGTTCACCTTTACAATATTCACTAGGTGTAAGCAATACGTTCGTATCACATTTCGCTCAAAAATTAATAAAAAAAAATGACTCAATTCACTTAACAGTGGGACAAAGAAATATCATTCGTTTCTTTAATTATCACCACCAAAAGACAAAAATTTTCCATTATTTCCATTTAGTCTAATAATGTTCTAAATTTTAATGTTAATATATGTACATATGTATATGAAAACTATCTCACTTATTGAGACACACCGTTCCTGAATATACTTTTTTTCTAGAATTTAGTTTTTGTTTTTTCTTATTTCAGGAGTCGCACGAAACTATTTACTTAACTTTTGTCACTACTGAAACTATTCACTTAACTTTGTACCTATTCATTTAGGTACTTAGAATCACGGACCGATTTAATTTTTAATTTTCTTCAAACGACACGATTGGCAGCTACATCAAAACTGATTTTTTTCTTTTTTTGGAAGCCAAAAAAAATATCTCCCGAATAAAACAAACAAACACAAATTCTAGATGTTTCGCGGACAATAAAAACTTGTTCAAAAATAAAACAATAGAAAAAAAATCGTATCATCATAGTCATAAAAAAATTATAACCAAAATTTTTCGCGCCAAACTTATTATTATTTTTTTAGACACAAAACCCTTGGTTGGAACGGTGGGAAAAAAAATTAATTTTGAATCCGCCGTTACATTAGTTCCTAAGGTATGAAGTCCGCGTTGAAGTGCTGTGAATTAAAAAAGACCAAAATCTAGACAACACAATATCAACTACATATTCGTTGGATACTTGAAATTTCTGGAAGCTGAGTCAAATTTCGCGGAAAATTCTGAAACAAAATCAACATTAACCCATTCTCCTTAAATAGTTGTTACTCCATTAATAGGATTTAAAGTTATTTCTTAAAAAGTAATCATAATTTATTTAAATTCAAAATTCCATTCAAAACTAATAGTACAGTAGTTCAGAGACGACCTAATTTAATAAATTCAATTAGTATTGGTCACCTATTTTAATGATCTCCTAGGACTACATAACTCCACTTCGTGATGGAAGTGTAATAGAATGTGATAAAACAAATAAAATAAAATCAACAATAATTAAATAAAAATTAAGATAAAAATAACGCACATAAATAAGCTATTTCATGCCAACCACAGTTTTAAACTGTCAAACCAAAATCAATCTACATATAAGCTGTTTTACTTTTGTAATTTAAAATAGTAAATTATTGTCTAAACATAAAATATTTGAATCCAGAATGATTTTACTACAACTATTTCCATGCCCGTTTCAATATTAAAGTGTAATACTACGAAAACCAACCCAACAAATCATTCCAATAATTTCCCATTTGTACCCATATACACATGCCTTAAAAATTCAGATGGTAAAACATGCAAAACTTAGAAAGGTGCCAATTAACAGTTAAACTTACTGGGGTATAAATAATTAATTAAATGCATCATCATGTTCATTAATATCACTGAAAATTCAAATCAATTAATCAGTTTAAATATGTTCCTAATCCTATTACCACGTTTAAAATAGTTATTTATGGTACTAGTGAGCAAAACGAGATATTATCCATGAGGGATAAGTTTGTCCCACGAGGCGATAGCCGAGTGGGATATTATCCCGAGTGGATAATATCTCTTTGCTCACGAGTGGCATACAACGTTTTATCCAATTTTGTTGAAATAAATGTAAATAATCGTAAATTAATAAGAAATAGTTCCATTTTGTGTTTTCACACTGTAGCATTGAATTTTGAAATACATTTTATCAAAGTGACCGTTCTTTAAATTTATGTAAGGTGTTTCTTTGACGTAAATTACGAAATGTACGAATAATTTTCCAATGACTACTCAATATTTTGTTATACAAAATATAACTCACGTTGCCCCTAGCAGCGTGGGTTATACAATAACAATGGGTTATTTTACATTTTCTTTATTTGAAATCAGTCTAGTTATCGGGCTATTATACATCAAAATTGGATAAAATATTTTTAATATTGTGCATCCTCGCTTATCGAATAATTATGTCTAACTGATTTTAATTCAAAATTACAAACCGCAACAACACACAATTACCGTAAAAAAAAATTTCACTTAGAAGGCTATGATTTTTTTCTTGTATGTATTTTGAAAAGGAAAAAAATTTTCTGCGTATATATTCATTTCCTTATAAGTATGTGGTTTATTAAATAAAATTGTTTCAATGTAATACAATTTTATTGCAATACAAACATAAAAAATGCCAATTCCTACATTTTTCAAATTTCTCTTTAGTACCCAAACAGAGTTGGCAGTTTTGTGTTTTGTTACATTGTTTGGGTCGGCTTTTTTGGTCGTTCGCTTTTTCTTTAGAAACCCCAGTATAAACGTTTTCAACATTAATAAATAAAAAAAAATGGGGGTGTGGCTGTGTCGTACATACAGCCGTGTATTTGACGTGAATACGTGTACGTTACGAGTACTATTTTCTTTGAGCGTATTTTATGTATATTTATACGGCACTGATATTTTTTGTCATAAAACAAATAAAAATAAATAAAATTATAAAACACAAAAGCCAGCTATATGAAAAATATTTTAAAAAATATTATACTCGGTTGTAACGCAAACAAATAATTTATAATACTATAAATAAATTACCTATAAAAATGGCGGTGCTTCCCCCTCCTCCGCAAGCGATGCGTCATAGTCCTCACTCTACGTAACGTATTTTTTGATCCTTTGAGTAGTGTAATTAAATTTTGGATGTAGATGATAGATATGTAGCTGCAGCATCAAACTATATCCCCCGCTTTTGTTATCATCAGTTTGCTGAATTGCCTCCCACTAAGAAAGTAAATTTAAAGACGTATTCACGTCAGAATGGCAAGTTCTTTCATAATACGCCGCCATATTGCACAACTTTATCTAAAAATCATTTTAAAACTCCATTTTCATTGTACATACATGCTAAATTTCATCAAAATCGTATAAAAAATGGCCAAGTTCCTTTCTAGTTGGCAATATTACAGAACTTTATCTGAAATTAATTTTAGCATCACATTTCCATTCCGCATATCAAATTTCACTAAAATGGGTTAAGGAATAGCCAAGTTCCATCTTAGTTGCCCATATTCCAGAATTTTATCTCAAAATAATTTTAGAATCCCATTTCCATTGTACATGCTGAATTTCATCAAAATCGGATAAGAAATGGCCAAGTTCCTTCCTAATTGGCCATATTCCACAACTTTATCTAAAAATAATTTTAGAATCACATTTCCATTCCGCATACCAAATTTCACTAAAATAGGTTCAGGAATATCCAAGTTCCTTCCTAGTTGGCCATATTGCAGAACATTTTTTTAAATTTTCTGTCGCTTCTTATGGACGAGTATTACAAAAAATGGCGGTGCTTCCCTCGCCTCCGCAAGCGATGCGTCACAGTCCTCACTCAACGTAACAAATTCTTTGATCCTTTATCTATCGAGTGGTGTAATTAAATTTTGGATGTAGATGATAGATATTGGGCTGCAGCATAAAATCGTATACCCATTATTTTGTTATCATCAGTTTTTTGAATTACCCCCCCATATATATGAAAATAAAGACGTATTCACGTCATAACAAAAATATGATAGAAATTACAGTATTTACAATTGTTGTTGTTTGTCTGCGGCGTCTGCTGCATTAAGTACATATCGAAAGAAATTGCGAATTTTACTGACATCATTTTGGGTCTCAATAAAATGGATTTTGCTTGTGTCATCTTTCCTAATGCGAATTATGTCATCTTTAATCCAAATATGTTTAAATTTTAGTATCTTTCGTAGGAATAACTTTATCTTGTAATTGGTCAGATGTTCTTTCAAGCAAACATGATATTTGTCGGTAACATGGAATCTAATTTGGTTGGCAAACACACGTTTTTCTTCTTTTCGCTTGGCCAGTATTATGTTTCTGGATTGTGCTGTTTTGAATTTCACGAGTAGGAAAACGGCGCTACTTTCACTTCTACCTTTTTACTCAGATGAGTTATTGACCACATACTTTTTTTCAATGTAGATATACTGCTTTCGACTTCTTCCATGCTAATATCGGCTCCAAGAGCTTTTATAATATTCTCGGTAATTATTTTTGCTAATATATGTTTGTGTGGTAAGTTGGATATAATAAGATTGTTTATTAACTCACTCTGTTTTGGTTTATCTGCTTCCATTTCCAATTTACTGGTGATGCTAATTTGCTGACTTAATTGTTTTTTACTACACTGAAAGAAATGATTTGCGATATTCAAAAAAAAGCGTGGTAAATATTAAAAAAAAAGTGGTAACTTTTGCGCCACCTAAGCGCTTTTCAAATATCGAATTAAATTCTTATCAAACATTACATTGCGCTTAGTAAGTTCCAAATGTTTTTATTTTGTTTAGGTTTGCTATATTTACTAAACATAAATGATATTTACTTAGCCTTTTTTTTGCTGAGCATTAGCAAATACCAAATTCGGCTCAGTAAGAGTTAAGTTTAAAATTTGCACTGCTCAGTAAATGTCACAATGACAGTTAACGTGAATTAAGAATAATCTACTAAGCGCTTGGTGATAATGAGAAAGCTAATTGGTCAAATTGGTAAATTTGAAATTTACACAACATGGTGAAGTTTATTAAACGATGACTAATATTCACGATGAATAACTTACTAAGCTTAAGCAATTGTTACTGAGCGATTTGCTAATATATATCTCTATATATATATATATATATATATATATCTCTATATATCTCTCTATATATATATATATATATATATATATATATATATATATATATATATATATATATATATATATATATATATATATATATATATATATATATATATATATTAGCTAATCGCTTAGTAACATATATATAATCTACATACTCGTATGTCTACATAAATACACTTGAAATAAAACTAATAATTCAGTTTGAAAATTAGTAAAACTTTATTTTAAATCCATTAATACATTGTTTCTATATGTACTTCTATAAACCAGTCCGAGCATCCCTGAATTTCTAATGGTTCATTTGGAATCTGCAGTGTTTTTTGAATGTCCACTAAGTTTGGTGTGATAGAACAAACCAAATGTAATAGTTATGTATCTGCAAAAAAAATTGTTTATTATAATATACACTTGTTTGCAATTCTAGTAATTTAAATTAAACTCAATCAGTGATATTAATTTACCTTTTCGTGTTTTTTTTTCCAACGAAATGTTTCCACTTGAATTTCCCGCTATGGTTGTGATAATCAGGTGTTGAGTGTTATGGGTTATATTTTCTTCAAATGGCACACCAGTCCAAGCTCTTATCATCTGTAGATAATTTAATTTCAAAAGAAAGGTTTACACAATAATTGTACATGAATACTAATTAATATTATGTACATAAGTATATACATAGTTTTAAATATAATATTATAAAAATAGTTTAAAAAAAAACAAAAAAAAATATTGTACTGTTTAAGTATATTTGTAGACATAATCATATATTATATTATATATAGTACATAATAAATAATTACTTAAATATAATATCGGAACGTTCATAACTGCCAATACCAATTTACACAGCGCAGTGTAAGTATTAAGGAGCTTTTATATAAATTTAAAATACCATAGTTAATTTTACTCAACAAAGGCAAAAACCCTCGCAGTTTTACAATTACGGCTGGCTTTGTATTTTATATACACTTATATATTAAGTACATAATGTCCTCGTGAGGGAGTCACTTTGAGTTCAAGTAAATGCAGTGAAAAACTAAATAAGCGTACAATACAAACAGTGTACAATACAACAGTAAAATCTTGGATTAACATTTTCACACTTCACTATTTATATATTATAAAATAATCCAAATGATATGTGGTTCACCGAGGCGACTCCAAACTTAGAATATAAATTAAAAACACGAGAACAATATGCACATAAGATAATAGCGACCGCTTTTATTATCCAAACTAATCTATTTACTATTTACCAAACTTACCTTTGAATTGATAAAAACTCTGTAGACGAAGTAGAAAACTTCTACAAATTGTATCGTGATGTAAGCTGGTTTATTAATTTTTTGTATATGTTTTATAATATCACTGCACAGGTTTATCTTCACAAATAGAATGATTTTCTATTAATTTTTATTTATTTATTTGAATACCAAAAATAAAATAAAACACAAAAGCATATGATTGGTTGATTTATTAAAATAAAAAAAATACAAAATCGGAATATTCTTAATATCAAAAGCAATTTACATAGTCCACCGTAAGGCTTAAAAACCATTTGCAAATTTTAGAAATGCTTAGCAATTTATTCTAAATAAAAACTAAAATTGAACAAGCGCAGCATAAATGTATAAATATTGCACTTGCTTACTAATCCTAATAAGTATACTACCAACAACAAATTCTAAACGTACTTCCATAAAGTACTTTCATGTACATTACAGTATTGAATATTAACTGCCAAAATTTATTTTACACAGCTCAGAGTATATTTTAAAAAACATTTACTAATATAAAAGAAGCTTTGTAAATTGCATTTCAAAAGAAATTTAACACCTGTGGTATTTGAATGTGTTCACTCGTCATTCGCTTGTGTTATTTACCAATAATTCTAAAAACAAAACAAAATAAACTGCAACATGTCGTATTAACACTGAGTTTATTGAAATTTACGAAGCTATATTGTGACATCATAATTTCCAATCTTTCATAAGATTACTCGGCATGGTTTTTAATGATCAACAATCAGTTGTAAATAGTACACTGCAAATTTTTACATGGCAGTGTATCCTTTAAAATTGATTGGTGATAGTTAACAATTTTATTTTACTCAGCCAAAATAGTAAATAACGCAAAGCTTTTTTTCTCAGTGTAGATCCAGTTCCGTTTTCAAGTTTTTGTTCTCCAGTAAAATTAAAGTATTTTTGTTTTTGACCTCATCGAACTGTTCCGATAAAAATGCTTGTGAACGCTGTAGTTCCGCAAACATTGCTTGAATTTGGGAGAATTTGTTGTGATTGTCAACTAATTCCATACTTTCGACTGCTACTGAGCTGCCCGGTGTTTCAGGTTGCTTTGATGAGTCAAGATTCTCCTTATTCATGATAACAAACAACAACAAAAAGTCGCAATTACGAGTACTCGAAATGTCCTACATAATCGCGTTTTGTCGCAATTCCGAAAAAATTTTCGAAACTCGCAATGCTTACATAATCGACCCCCCTGTGATTTTCTTGGTATCGATAAATCTGGGATTTGGGCCACACTGTAGCTACGTCTAGCTTGGCGAGCACAATTTCTTAATTAATTAAATTAACAATTCCATTACACGAAGAGCACCAATACTTAAAAAAATTATAGTTTTTATTTAATCTTTGTTAATAGTTTTTACATGTAAAGTGTATCATTTGTAACTTTGACATTTAAAAGAGCCGGCTCAAACTGTCAGTTCTAGTTAAACAACAACATATGAATACGCTATTAACAGAAAACTACGGTTTATAGCACATCTCTGGCAGCATCCTCGAAACAAAAGTTTAATCGGTCATTGCTACGTTGGGACTGGGACTGATGGCATGAAAACTTGGACATCAAGCTAATGACTGTGCCGCAAGGCAATTCAGCAAATTGTTATAGTTCTCAGTTATGTCAACAAAATTATTAATACGAACTCAAACATGCATAAACCCACGAACATATAAAATAAAAGTCGTTTAAGTAACAAAGGCAGATGCACCGACATAAGCACCCAAACGTTAAAATATATAAAATGCGGCCTTCTCATACTATTCTTAATAAACTGTCAGGAAATTGTAAAACAAAAACTAACCCTTTTAAAGCATTTCCAATTGAAATAAAAAGTGTTTCTACAAAAATTTAATTCACACAATTAAAGCTAAATAGAACATTTCGCATTAAAGTCTATAAAATTGTATCCATTGATTTTGAAATTTTGAACTGAGTTTCCCAAAAATATTTGTATTCCAAATCAAATTTTACGACTCTATTTGAATACATAATAGCTATGTGTATATTGTACACGACATATCACATCATCGTATTATACATATAATGTACTATAAATGATATGAATCAGTTATTTTATATGACAACAACATAAAAATTAAATGGGATGCCTAAATTTGACGGTATATGTACAAGATAGAGGCTATATGCCGTATACATATTTAAAATTTGTGCGGTTAATTTTTTTTTCGTTTTTGTGTATTTCATTAATTCCGTCATTGCATCCGAAAGATTTTATATTTTATAAATTTTTTATTGTGACATTCACATATTATTTTATTGTTCAAACAAAGCCTATCCAAATGTAATTTATTTAAAATAATTTATTTTAATAATACAGTGGCTTAAATTAATGGTTCCAAAAAAATTATTGTTCGAACTCCATTAATTATACCATGAACCAATATACTTTTTTGTACGATAATACTCATTTTCATTTCATGGAATTTTCTTTTTACCATGTATATGAACAGAAGTATATAGGTCATAATAAAATAATATATTAATGGATATTACTCATAAATCTATAATATAACAAAAAAAATGTTTAACAATAAAATAAAAATAATGACATTAAATTGCTACCGGACGTTCAGTTTGTATATATGGCATACAATTAAAATCCATAAATTTATGTTTCAATTTTGTCTTGTTGTAACACAATTTCCAGTAATAAATTTTTTTTTTATTGGCTTCTGACGAGCTTCTATATATAATTTAATATTTTGCCAATTAACGAACGTTCATAGAGTTTAGGTGCTTCATAGCAACGAGTACATTTTTATTAGTATTATTATGAATGAATGGACTTTCCTGTTTGTAAGATATAATTTGGTCGTTATATCGTAAAGAAATCATATCTATGTCAAAAATAACATTTTTAATGGCTTTGGCTTTTGATTAATCTTCCTATTTTTTGCACCATCGAAATTACACAAACTATATGATAAAAGGAGGATATAAGTTTTGAGGTTGCTACATTTCATTCCTCCTTGAAATACTCTCTCGTATTCCCTTTTATGTGATAACAATTTTTTGTGTTTTATGATAACGACGAAACCAACAACTACAAAATTTATTAGGAAGAACCAAAACACATGTCTTATAATAATTCCTTTTTTATTATATAATAGTCGTATATAATGTCACCAGGAAATATAAATATCGTAATGTGCGAGGGAGAATATTTGCGGTACAGAGATATGAAGGAGACATATTACAAATACACCATAAAAAAAACATTTTTATTTAAGATTAACGAAAATAATTTTTCGCTTTTTTTTTTTGATGATTTTGTAGGTTTTTTGCTATTGTGTAGAATGGTATAGGGATGAGCTGAAAAAATTGTCAATGTGAAGGAAGTAAAACAGAACCAAGGCAAACAAAAAATGTACAATATCTAGGTCAATGATATTTTCACTATAACTTGAGATTTTATAATACCACTTGAAATGTGTATAAGATCAAAAGAATTCTATCGTATAGCTTTGGCGAAGTTAAGTGTATGCGATATTGAAGCGGATTTTGTATGGTTGCAAAATTGTTAATATAGTAGTAATCTTTTTTTGATTGGCACATGACAAATGGCAGGCTTATACAAATTAAGCAATCGTTAAATATTTGTTTGTGGTCGAAATTGTATTTATCGTTTCAAATCCCTCGTTGGTTTATTTTCAGGGTAGTGAAGGTGGAAATCCTGAACAATTTAAAATAGCTGACGAATCTTATCATTTGATATTTTTCGCCACGTAAATAAAATGGAGGTGATTTCACTTAACATTAATTTTGCCGAAGTAGCGAATACACCATTCCAACGTCAATAAAACAACGTCAAATATTCGATGGTAAATTTATTTTTTAATCACTTTATATTTCAAAAACAGCTGTATTTATTTAACTCCAGTTTAAAATACAAACAAAAATCTTTATAAGACTATAATTTTACTGCACTCGATGATTCTCAAATTATTTTACTTTTAATTTTATAATTTTTGATGTTTTACTGTTTACAGCTGAAGAGACAACAAACACCAAGAAAAAAATAAAGATGAATGTTTACAAAATATAAAAAATGAAAACCTGATAAAAATAAGCTTTTCAGTCATACCAATTGCACGAAATCTTTACAAAAGACCAGATTAACGTATATATTGGACAATGACATTCAGGCGTATAAAATTAACAGGGCTGTAAACATTCATTATAGTTCATGCGTAAACAATAGCCTAAAAAAATTTTAAAGATCTTGAACAATTTGGAAACCTCTCTTAATATTCTATAAAAAATAATCTCAACAAACACCCAAATACCCAATCAATTCAAATCAATGCCTTTAGCAAATACCACATAATCTTGAATTGGGTATAGCCACCTTGCTTTACCGGTAAGTCTACATAGTCATGTGACTCATTTTCAGCAACTCAACATCACATGATTAATTTCGATAACTTTTAAAATATTGAGAAATCTCGAAAATCTCAAATCGACTAATTTGAACAATTATACAGTAAAACCTCAAATTATTTTGAATTTCAAGAACGATAAAAATTTCAACTTATGTTGAAATAAGTAGATGAAACTTTGTAAGTCAATATGCTATAATCTCAAATAATCTGGAATATTCTCATATAAACTCTGAGAAGTTCAAATAATATCAAACGATTTGAATAATCTAGAAAATTTCAAATAATTTCGCATAATTTTAAAAATATCGAAAATTTCAGAATCATTTTGTAAATTTTCTTAATATTGAAATTTCTTGAACGTAATTCTAACAACTACCATCTTCAAAATCTTAATAATCTCAAAATAGCTACTTGCGAAAAATTAATAAAATTCGCAAATAAGACGCTTATAATTAAACGCAGAAATAATCTCGAAAATCATCAAGCTCAAAAATATATTCTTCACTTTGTTAACTAGCATGGCGATATAAAATAAAAAAAAATGATTTCTATCAATTATTCATAATCAGAAAATGAAAAATGACAAATGTCTTACTTGCAGCCAGGCTGCCGCGCCGGTCGTATAAAAATGTTACCTGCTTAAAGGAAACAAATTTCATTACGACAATTAATGTTAGACCCAAACAAGCACTTCAAATAATTTTGGCTACCCTAATAAAATCAATCTTGTAATTATCAGGCATTTGGTTAACCCATTTCTATTAACAACAGTTCATTTTATGAAAATAGAAAGTAATTCTAAATTATTCCCGAAAAACAATTAATTGTTTAACCAAGAAGCCGTTGCTTATAGTTAAATTAAAGCTATTATTTAAATAGAAACGTGATACATCCATCGGTTAAGTGTGCTCATTCGGAATTATAACCGTTTGAAAATCAAATCTTTAACAAATGATGGAAGCTACGGAAAGTAATATTCACACCAGACAAATTTAAACATCCGTCTTCTGTAAAAATTTGTGCCGAGAAATGGATTTTTTGATGTCTTCCTAATAAATAAGATTTAAATCGGTTTTTAAACTTCACTTATTTCAGGTGATCGTATACCCTCCTGCCACTCTAATATGAGAAAAAAAAAAAAAAAAAATCAAAAATATGTTGGCCTCCAAGAAACATCCAATTCAGTGGCGAGGTACTGATTAAGATCCCTTTCTGAAAAAGTAAAAAAAAATTCTTATTGCCATTTACTCGCATGTTCCGAAAATGTCAGAAAACCTGTAGATGATTGCTGTCTGATCACCTAAACCGGGACCGAAAGCATTTTATGAGCGCTAAGGTCAGTAAAGTTAATTCAGGCGCCAAAGCAATCAAATCAATAACTATCAATTTTTACCAAATTCGAAAAATTTTACCAATTTGAGCTTTCGCCTAAGTAGCTTAACGAAGCACAGTATTCAAGTGATTTGACGACTGTATTTCAAAAAAGTTGTACTACAATCTTCTCTTTAATTCGACTAAGCTATCAAATGGCTAAATATGTTGCTGAAATTTTGCGAGTAATATAAGAATACATTTTCGTCCGTATGAGGTGATAAAGTGTTATTTTCTGAAATACTCAATTCCTGCCAAACTTCTGATTTGTCCGCTTTAGATCAGAAACTATTACCCAAACTTGAGCATTAGATAGCTTTTGTCACAAAACAGTGACATTTATAAAAGATTGTTTGCTTTCAATCTTTAAATAAACCTCAAACCATTCCAACTACTTGGATCAACCGCTTGTAGCAAATAGAGTATTCGTTTTTATTCCTAGTGTTACATTTAAATTTGTGTCCCACATTTTATATTTGGACTCCGATGGAAATGGAAAGTGTAATTGGCGGTACAGCCGAGGTCTGGCCATTTCCATTTTTAAAATCAAACTCTGCTTTTGGCATTATGAGCATGAATTGCAAAGTTGAGTTCGTAAATTAAGAGTTTTACTAACTAATTCTATGACTAAAACAAATTGATAATAAAGAGAAACACAATAGTAAAATTTTAGTATTCATTTCAAACTGTAAAATATTCAAACTGGCTTAAACCGCAAATTAGCATGATATTGTGGAGATATAGGCAATTCAATATTTATTAAATTCTTTAAAGCTTTAATTGTCCAAATATGTGTAGCAAACGTGTCATTCACTTTACACTTGTTTCATTCAAAATGTTCTGTGAACGGCTGTAAACTATTTTATAACAATTATCAATTAGTCACATTTAACCATAACAGCAACAGGACCAAATTTATTAAACTCCTGTCAAAAATTACCAACAATTTTGTTGGTCCAAAACCAATTTTCTCGAAGTCTTAAAAGTTGCTGACTCTTGCTGGCAACTTGTCAATCCCTGTAGAATGTGATTTGTCAACCGAACGAAAAAGGCGGTAATCGTATGTTATTTACTTTTCATTCCCAGTAACAATATTGACCAAGAAAGGATGATTTTTTGTCATCAGAGTTTATTAATGGTAATCGACATTATGTTCACCTATTTGTTTTCAGTGAGAGTATATGGTTAGACTCCAAATGTTGACACATTCCCTAGTTTTCTCAAGGTAACACCACACAATCTGTATTGAGCTTATCTGCTAATTCTCGAGCTGTTTGACGAGGGTTTCGCTCGACCATAATTTTCAATCGTGTGTCGTCCACAAGCATTATATCTCCTGAACGTAATTAAGTAAACCAATTTATCACTGTTAAACACTGCATATTTTTCCACCTGTTGACCAAGAAATGTCTAAAATGTACTTTGTAAATTTTTATTTCCACCAATTATGTTCAACTTCCAAATTCAGAATGACTAATCCATACCTACTCTTAAAACAATCACCCCAAAATTATGATAAAAATTAATTTGTTTTAGAAAAATAAATAGTCGATGTCTTCTTGTATAGCTTATGGGTATCACCGATGTTTTCTACTGTTCTAAAGGTTTTGATATTATCTTCAAATATTTGTATATTATTGTTGATGAAACTTATATAAATACAAGGCCCAACAATAGAGCCTTGTGGTACCCCTGAGGTAGCATCAATTAATTCCGATTTGCTATCATTAGGCTCGATATACTGTTTGCGATTACTCAAATATGTATGATTTAAACCACGCACCAAACTGTTGAGAAAACCGAGTCTGTATAACAGTTTCAATGCTTTATAATGACTGATCAAATAATAATGTAATGACGGAGTCAAAGGCTTTCGCAAAGTCGCACAGTATATCAATTTGCTTATGCTATTCAATTTTTTAATGGTGGAGCTGGTAAATTTAATAAAATTTATTGATGTTGATCTTCTGGGTAAAGGCAAGCTGACACTGTGAGATGAATTGAGAAACGATCTGAATGATCTGAATGAGTTGCATACTACCAGTTCAAATAAATTGGGCATTGAAGATATTCATGTAATTCCTCTGTAACAAAAAATAATCATTTATTGCTCCTGTTTTAAAAATTGTTGTTAAACTGGTTAAATTCCAGTTCTTTGGAAATACTGCCAGTTTTAAAGATTGATTAAATAGAAGACACAAAGGAAATGCCAATTTCGTGAAATCCTTTAATAATGAAGCTGGAATACCATCAGGACCACATCCATCTCCGCATACTTCTAGAGCTCGGCGAATATCCTCTATTTCAATCCTTGGTTAACACCAAACATACTAATGTATGGTTACGTTGGTTTTTCCATACTTAGCGATATCGTTTGGCTGTAATACGGCTTGCAGTCTTGTTGTTTTTACTTCTACAAAAATTACTTCTAAGGCTTTGTGGTAAATATTACTAATGAATGGTGATGGCGATTCATTTACTTTAAATAGGTTTCGTTCATTTCTAAAAATCAGGTCTAAAATTTGGTCTAAACCATTTTGATCTCGCAAATTTGGCTTAGATTTATGTCAAAACAGAATCGATGAAGACGTTTTGTTGATGGCAATTTTAACAAATAATTGCCCGATGAACATGTTGGATATTTCAAATAACTCATTCGATAATGATGTATCGACCGCTGGGTACTCCTCCACCAGATTTTTTTAGTACTTGTTTGCGGTGAACGGTAAAATGTATAAACCACATATTGGCTGGGAAAGAATTCAGAACTCAGGATTTCATTGTTGAATGGTGTTTCACAGACATTCTATTAATATTTTGGTAATAAAATAACAGGTTTATTATTATTATTTTTTTTGGTTCGGACATTGTTGTAGTGTAGAGCTCTCCTGACCCAGGTTCTGTTGGTTTGTAGTTAAGGTTAAAATTGGGATTTGGCCGAGTCCAAATTACGAAAATTTTGGCGAGGTGGTCTCCATTCGAATTCTTCCACTAATAGCCCAGGCGGCCACATTGCTGATTGTAACCCAGTTGTAAATTGTTCGGCAGGTCAACTCACACAAAATGATAAGTAGTCGTTAAGCAGGCCTTCTACTTCTTTGGGTGAGATTTGCCACAGACAGCTTCGTCAAATTTCATTTTATTACCGAGTTTATTTACCAAGTATTCCTTGCGAGCGGACGTGAAAATTGTTTTTTTTCTTCGAAAATAATTTTAAATCCATATAATTTCTAAATATTATTATTATTTTTTTTTGTGGGTTACATGTGTCTATATTATTATAAATATTGTTTAAAGATGTAAATAGTTAATGTAGATATATTACACTTTAATATATATTAAAAACTAAATTGAATATTTTTTTTTTAACTTTTTGCGTTGTGTTTTGTGTTTTGACATTCAATTAAATGGAGTGTGACAAGTGCAGTTTGTTAATTAATATTGACGAAATATCCTATTCCGGGTTTTGTAATGGTACGTTCCATTATAGCTGAGCTGAACTCGATCGGGTGGCATATAAGCAATGCCTGAAATCCAAAAATTTCTTGTGGTTTTGCAATGAGTGCATTGACCTATTAGCCAATGGGTCATTTCGGAAATTGTATGCTAAAGCCAATTCTTTAGATCAGTCTATTTTTTTGGAATTGAAACATGGATTAGAGTGTAACCGGAAGCTCACTGAAAATATTATTCAAAAGCTAGCTGCTATGGAGGTATCAATTGTTATGTCGGATGAATCTTCATCGCTTCCTACTGTGCCGCCGATTACAACTTTAACTAGTTTGCCCTCGTGTACAATGCCTCCTGCTGTTGCACCTATTGATACACCATTACCATTTTCTATGATTTCAACTGGCTTGACATATGTTTCATGTGTGGCATCATCTACCCCACCTGCAATAGTTAATTCGGATTCCAGACTGTTATCAGACATTCCTGCAACTGTACCTTCGGGTACCTATAGTTTAGATATACCATCTGCTGCAATTGATGTATCTGCTAACTCTGATGTAGCAATTAAATCACGGAAGATGCGAGTATTACCAATTTGTGGTACCAATAAGTTGCCGGTTAACCTTACTATCAAAACGATTGCTCCGAAGTTTTGGATACACCTCTCCAAATTTGACCCAGTTACTAAAGAGGAAGATATTTTATCTATGGCTAATGCTTGTTTGGGAATTAATAGTTGCAGGGTTGGTAAGTTGATTCCAAAAAATAGTGATATTAAAGATTTGGAATACATTTGCTATAAATTGGGTATTAATGAGGAACTTCGTGAAAAGGCACTAAATCCAGACACCTGGCCGACTGATGTATTAATTCGACCATTTCATTCATCGAATTTCGGCCACCACGAGCCAAATTGTGAACACCTGCTGCTACAGTGAGAACCGGAATGATTTAAATTATAATTTTGTAAATAATATTAATATTTCAGATGTTGCTAGTCCAGCTATTTCAAAGAAATTGCATTTGCCCAATGATAATATGTTATACTTTGGTCATCTCAATGTTCGTAGTGTGTCTAAACATTTAGATGAACTTACAATTCTATTACATCAATATGAGTTTGATTTTCTTGCTGTATCGGAGACCTGGTTAAATAATAAAATTTCAACCAAATCTGTTAACATTAATAATTACAAACTACTTAGGTCTGATCGGAATGCTCGAGGTGGTGGAATTGGATTATACTACCGATCCACTTTAGATGTTAAAGAGTATTATCCGCCGGGTTCTATGATAAAGTTGAATTTATGGCGTCTGAATTATTAGGTAAATTTGGGAAAATTATGATTATTGTTTTTTATAATCCTCCTCCTGCTTCAGATGTAGACATTACTAATCTTAATTCTATTTTTTCTGAATTCCTACCAGTATATGAAAAAGTGATCTGTTTAGGTGACTTCAATTTTAATATGTTGAATATCAATTCGTTGGGGGAGTGTTTTCGTGTACTTAATCTGCATTTTTTACCTTTCGGTGCTACAAGATTAAATAGTCTTTTAGATTTAATTGTTGTGTTTGAACAAGATAAGCATAATGTTATCAGTTATGGTCAGTGTTCTGTTCCATCGATTTCAGATCATGATTTGATCTTTGCCTCTTATAAATTTTGTCGCACAAGAGATAAGATAACTCATATCACTGTGTCTAATTACAAGCAAATTAATTATGATTTTTTCATGATTAGTTTTTTTGAGATAGACTGGTCATTACTTTATTGTTGTTCTGATGTAAATACGGTCGTTGATATTTTTAATTCTAATTTATTATAGTTGGATTCGGTTAGTGTGCCTCGTAAAGTAAGCATTAATAAATGTCCAACTTCACCATGGTTAAACCATACGATAGTTAATTTAATAAAACAGAGAGATTCGGTGTATAATATTTATAAAAGGTCTGGCTTGGAGACTGGATTATAAAAGGCTCAGAAATAAGACAACTGCATATATCAACCACGCTAAGCAAAAGCATTTTTTTGGGAATATTTACAATTCCAAAATGACATGGAATAATTTAAAAAAACTTGGTGTTTCGTGTTCTGTGGGTGAAGTTGAAATTAAATTTTCTGCTGATGATATTTTGAAAAGAATTTCTAAATTTCGTGAGTCGGTCATTGTTCTTCCTCTACCAGATACAAATTTTAATACAAATTCTGGGTGTAATGTTTTTGCATTTGTTTGTGTTGATGAGTTGGTTGTACTGGGTGCTATCCGAGCTATTAAATCAGATGCTGTGGCATATGACATGATTGACTTTAAAATATTAAAATTTTTTGTTGATCTTTTTTTTGCCACATATAACTTACATTATTAATCAATGTTTATTAAAGTCAGTTTTCCCAAATATATGGAAAGTTGCTTCAATTATACCAATTCCCAAGAAAGATATAGTTGTCAATATTGGTGATATTCGTCCAATAAGTATTTTACCAGCTCCTTCAAAAGTTCTAGAAAAAATTATGCAATCTCAAATGATTCAACACTTGGATAGCTTTAATCTGTTATGTAAATACCAATCGGGGTATAAGTCTGGACACAGCACAACGACTGCTCTAGTTCATATAGTGGAAGATCTAGCCTCAATGTTAGACAAACAAAACTCACTTGCAATATTGGTTTTGCTTGATTTTTCTAGAGCATTTGATTGCGTTAACCACACTCTTTTGCTTCAGAAACTCTATTTGTATTATAGATTTTCTAATTCTGCAATTACTCTTCTGCATTCTTATTTGCAAAATCGTAGGCAGTTTGTCAAGCACGGTTATGATCGCTCTGACATTAGTGATGTAGTTGCTGGTGTACCTCAGGGATCCATTCTTGGTCCTTTGCTTTTCTCTATGTTTATAAATGATCTTCCATGGCGAATTCGTCATTGTTGCTTTCATTTATACGCTGATGATTTACAATTGTATATACATATTGATGATTCAAAATTTGATGAGGGTGTTATTAACCTGAACGCCGACCTTAGGGGTATTTCATTATGGGCTAAACATAATTCTCTTGCGATTAACCCAGGTAAAAGTAAAGCATTGCTGCTGTCAAAAAAGAACTCACACTATATTACTCCGACACTTGTTTTGGAGGATGATAAGATATTATTTGTTCCGACGGTAAATAATTTGGGACTAGTATTGAATTCCAACCTCACTTGGAGTGATCATGTGAGCTCTCTGTGCCAACGGGTTAACTATAGTTTATATTCGTTGAGATTGATAAAAAAATTTTGTTCTGTTCAGTTACGCATATACTTAATTAAAAGCTTGATTTTGCCAATTTTTACATATTGTGATGTAATTTATGGTAATTGTGACAGTACTTCATCGCGATTACTTGAGGTGCCATTTAATAATTGTGTTCGTTATGTTTACGATCTTAGGAGGTTCTACCATGTATCGGCATTTAAGAGTTCCATACTAGGTTGTAATCTTCTAGAGTATTATTATTATAGAATTGCTCTATTTCTATTTAAGGTTATTTATTCAGGTTTACCGTTGTATTTACATGAGAAGTTGAGTTTTTCCAGGTCTCTGTGCACAAGAAATATTAACTTGCCGGTTAACAAAAGTGATGTATATAATGGTTCGGTTTTGGTAAATGCAATTACTGTTTGGAATGGCTTACCATCCGATCTTAAAGGTGTTAATTTGCTAAATATTAAAAAAAAAAACTTTGGTATAATTTTGTTCTTTCTAGGAACAATTAATTTAATTGTACGTCATATTGCTTTATATAATTATCTATGTTTATTAATTTTATGTATTATGTATATATGATTAGCGACATTTTCATTTTCTTGTTTTTTTTTTTTTTTTTTTTGTGTGCTCGAAGTACAAAAGCTTTGGCTTACACTTTGTATATATGTATGTATAATAATAATAATAATAATAATAATAATAAAACTACTGCTGATGAAGAAATCGGAAAATGATCAAATATTGATTGGGAACGTTTATTTTGTAAATTAAAATTAACGTTTTATTTAATTTTTTAATTCTCCTCGTACAATTTGTTATGATTTCAAGAAGGTGCTTTGGATTTTGTAAACCACGGCTTCTCCAGAATATCCTAATTAACATTTCGTGTTTCATAATTTTGAATTTTTTCAATTCACAACAGTCACCAAATTCCCTAAATTTTAAGCTATATCAATTTTATAAATTTTACTTTTAAATTGGCTTATCTCCATATTCTCCATGTTTAAGTATCGTTCAAAATTTCTAAAACAATAAATTTCTAATTTAACAAATTCAAAATTTCTTAAGGGTTGCATTGTGTAAATTAAAACGTTTTCAGTTTCCTAAATTTTGATATTTTTAAAAATATTAATTGATACATCAATCTAAAACTTTTAACTTTTTTATTTTCAACACTGATATAGAATTTTTATTATCATCGACATTTTGTCAATTTTTACACACTTTATCACACTTTAACTAAATATGATCAAATTTTATTCGTAAAATAAAATAAAAATCCAAAATTGAGTTTACGAAAAGCTTTCTATAATTGTGATAACTATTAAAATTTATTTATAAGTAGACTAGTTTCGAGCATTACCGCTCATCATCAAGTACATATTTAAAACTCTTGAGTTTTAAATATGTACTTGATGATGAGCGGTAATGCTCGAAACTAGTCTCCTTATAAATAAATTTTAATAGTTATCACAATTATAGAAAGCTTTTCTAAAACTCAATTTTGGATTTTTATTTTATTTTACGAATAAAATTTGAAAATATTTATAGAATTTTTAATTGTGAAATTCCTATATTTCCAAAATTTTAAAAATCCTACTGCCATGACAGTAAAACATCGCGCAAAACTTTTTACGGGTTTCAATGAAATTCAAATTAATTACAAATTATGAAGTTCTAAGTTTCAAAATCTCACTTTAAATTTTTAACAATCTTTATTTGAAAATGGCAAGTTGAGGTAGTACCTAACGAATTCCTATAATTTAAGCTTCAGCAATAATATAATTCCCACGAGCTTGATGTTTTCCCTAAACTTTTTGAAATAAAACAAAAATTAAATATTTAGGCAAAGTTTTAAAATCCAAATGTGTGTTGCCAAAGCAACCTTGATTATACAAGCCATAATCTAAAAAACGAAGCTTTTATAAGGGAATTAGAAACGAGGAAAAAACCAAAATTTCCATAGTAAAACACATAAAACATATGGGAAATCACTTTTTTTCCGAAGACAAATTTGTAAATGAAAACGTTGCAAATTCTTAATTATGATTTCTGAAATATTTTCATAAATGTTTGAATTTCAACATATATGAATATCGTTTAAGTAAATCGTGTTCATTTTCTTGTGATAATTGATTTATTTAAACCAAAATAAAAATAAAAGTTCATAACAACAGCTTTCTAGTCAAATTAAAAAGAAAAGCTTACTACAAATCGTGTGCATTAAGTCAATATACATAGATGGCAGTGGGCAGTAAACATTTTGAAAAATCGTACCAAAAATTACCACTTGGGGAAATTTGAGTTCAAAAGTTGTAGGAAAAACAAAACAAATTCACAAAATATTTAAGAACGTGTCATAATTTTGTGATTAAACAATCTTTTTCGTATTTTTCTGTATAAATCTGAGACATCTAACGTACACTAGTAAAACTAAAGATAAATTTAGCAAGTATTATTTTAAATCGTCATGGCCAACTTTGATGTATTTTTCAAATGAAAGTTCGAAAAATATATTTTAGAAATAATGTAGTTTTAATATTTCTGCAATTAATATTTGCTTAATACCAATATACCCTTCTTGTATATTGCTGCTAAATATATGTAGAACACTTTTGTATAAAAATTTTGTTACATTTTTGCTTTTTTCATTGAAAAACTTGAAGCTAAAAAACACCATTTTTACTATGGATTCCTATGGAAATGTGTGAAAAGTTATACCACTAAAAAAGCTTCTAAAAAATACGTCATAATGATTATGGCTCTATACTCTAGAAGGCTCTGGTGTTGCCCAAATATGAAATAAACTTTTGTGATTTTGTCTTGATTTAAAACCAACAATAAAATGTACCAAAAATACATCGTGGTATATTCAAGACACACAAATTGTGAAGTTATTTTAATAGATCTATGGGAATATGATGTGATAACAACTAAGATAAATTCAAATTGTAGGGCTAATCGCATTAACTAAACTACTTTTGGTTTTTTGGTTGGCCAAAAGTAAAACAAGCGTAGTTTCATGATTTAAATAAAGTGAAAAAGTTTTCCCAAATCACCACATATATAACGTAGTTTAAATTGAATTGTAAAAGTCGAATATTTTATACACTTTACTAATTTATATTCTGTTGGAAATTGAGGGCATGAAATATAAATCATCGCCCATTTATATCCACCGTTTATAGCTTAGGTACACTATAATACCGAAAGCTCTTAGCTACTAAAAAAATCAAAAATCATTTCCTCCAACATTTTTGTGTAAACCATTTACAAAATTGTTTTTCTTTGTTTAGTAAATTATTTTGTATTCTAATATCATATATTACCTGTAATTTCCAAAATCCGACGATTGAAAATGTTTAATTTTTAACACATGTCGGTCTTGCTTCGATGTCATTGACCGACGATCCGTTGGGTCCAATAGAAATGAATTTTGATACCAGTGCATCTGACATAAAGTTATAAAATACAAATTACAAATTTCCTAATATACTCCAATATACAATATACTTACATCTGATGAAATATCACCATGTACAGAACAACCCAATTCAACATCATATCCTTCGCTCGCGTGCACCCAAGATCGATCAACTGTAATTTCCGGCGGCGCTATAATTACAAATTAACACAAAACGTTTATAGATTTCGTGCGATGGTTAATGTTCTGGAAAATTATTTATTTTATGTTCCGTGCTAAATGCACAAAAATGTCGACAATTTATGTCCAAACGTCAAATTAATATACGCCTATGCTAAATTTATTGTGTTTGGAAACTAATTAAACAATTTCACATTAATTATGTAGATATACAGTATATAGTTATTGATAATATTAAAAATATAATTGAATTATAATCATGAAATATCTAAAATTTTACATACAGAAAAAAAAAAATGTTATGTTTTTATCTAAAACGTGTCAATAAATTTAATCACATTATCAAAATTGGTATCATATCAGGTGTGAGATCACGTGCGCATATACTCTTAGGTTTTTATATCGTGTTTACAAATAATAATAAGAATTGTTATAATTTTTTTTTTGTTGTATAAATGTGATCTAAATATATTATGGATTATAAGGAAGAAATGTTACTACGAATCTATTTAATATTACATATGCATACACAAATTATGTACATATTTCGATTCATTTCATTTATTGGAACTAATATATGGAATTTTATTAAAATGGATTCTTTTCAAAGGATTCTTATTTCTAAGAAAGGTCTGTACATTTTCTGTTATAGAGAGACTTGTATAATTGCTTTGATGTATTTAAATGTGTGTGTATCTGACAGGAAAAACCGACTAAAGTTCTTATTGAATTTGTTATCGAAATTGTAAAGAGCATATTGAATTGATTAAAATATTTTATCGGATTTACTGGTTTTTGCGGTAAGTTATTTTGTGAAGTAATCTATACGGTATTTATGGCAAATTTCACAAAATTCTAAAAATGTATATAGAATTGAAATATTTTAAGAACATGGAAAAATGCTCCAAAAGTATGCAGAGGTATTTTTCATTATAGTGAGTTATTTTTTCATCTAATTTTTAGGGTACATATTTGAAATATCCTTAAAATTTGAAAATATACCCATGAATAAAAATCCCGTAAACATTGAGCATTTTTTCATGTTCTTAAAATGCCCCAATCATTTACAATATTGTTTGGGGAAATGCATTTATGAATTGGGGCCTACACTGACAAAAAAAATTACAGCCTGTTAAAGACGATAGCTTCTTTAAAAACTTGATTAATAATTTCTTCACATAAAAGAATAATTAATTAATTTAAAGGAATTTTCTGATACACTAATATTTTTTAAATCAATATTTGACTCCTATAGTGAACTTTATATTAACTCAACACAATTCAATTAATTACACTGCGAGTTCAGTTTTAATGTAATTTGTTCTTATTTGAACTAATTGTTATACAATTAAGTAAGATTCATTAAACATTTTTGGGAATTATAAATATCTGTCATTAATATAATAACAATTTTTTATTTATTAAATTATAAAAAGTTAATAATATTAAATATTACATTTATTTAACAAACTTTCGTATTTTTAAAAACATTTAATTATTGCTTGGAATAAGAGATAACGAAGAACAAAAATATTAAACGTTTTTAGTTACCAGTAAAGGGATTCAGCGCAGTTTAATAGTACTAAATAAACTAAATTGTATTCAGTTTTTTCATCCCTTAAGGAATGATAAATAGTCATTATGACCAACTATGTATTAGAGGGCAGAGGCTTAGCAAAGGCACACTATATTTTATTACTATATTACAGAATACACGTCTATATCTCTAAAATTACAATCCATAAACAGAATTGGCATAATATATTTTATAAACAAGCTATTGGTAGAATTCTGTTCTATATTCTATGTACACTGTACAGCATAATAATTATTGAGTTTTTTAAACTGAAAAAGATCAACAGAAGATTAAAGAGTAAGTTATTCAGGATTAAGAAGACTAAACATCGGGTAACGGAAGCAAAGACGTAACGACAGAACTTTTAAGAAATTAATGATGATTACTGCTGTCTCTAATTTGTCCAATATGGTGACTAATTTTAATTATATTTGCTATACATACTATTAAAATAAAACCGCACATTTTACTCTCGTTTAGTTTCGTATAATAGGCTGTTCTTTATGATTTCTACACTGTACACAACCGTATACATATTTTTACAGCAATACTATTAGTAATACAAATCATTGGGCTTTTTTCGAAGAATTTTAGCAGGTTCTGCAAATAATTTAAAAATGTATACATATTACAATTAAGCTTTACAATTCTTTCTTTTATTAGCAAATTTTATTAAAATAATTAAAATTCATAAACAGAATTGTTGCATTAAAAAATAACATTCTTTAAACTTATTAAAATTGTTTAATATTCAAAAAAATTAATACTATTTATTAAAATTCGTAAAATATGAAAATGCTTTAGGGACAAACGTTCATTAAATTGAAGAAGATTCTTTAAATATAATAAAAATAATTATATTAATACAAATATTTGTTAAACACAAAAATATGAAGCATCGTTTTTGGTTGAAAGTTTTAAAAGTGATTTGAGTGTGTCTGTGCAAACATCTGTAAAAATTTAATACGTTTCTTAATTAAACTAAATTTAATTGTACTTGGTGTACTTTTTATTTAATTGAATTTAAATGGATTCAATTGAAAATATTTTCAAAGAGTGGAAAATTACGGAACGGATTATTCAAAAATTCAAATGTAAGTTTGCTTGTAATTAAAAAAAATATAATAATGCATGTATTTTCGATAGAATACAGTACTTTAGAATTAAATTGCTTTAAACTTTTATATTTTTAACAAAGAAGTACAGTTATTCTATCGAAAATGCATCGAAGCGAAAAACGTGATGGTTACAACATCTCACCCTAGGACTGAATGTTGTAACTTTCGACTTTCAATTCGGATTCATGTCTCGTTTTTCGAGTAATCAAGTATAAAGTTGTACTTGTACGCTATTTCGCTTTCTGTAACATTTTTTTATTGCGATCTCAGCCTACTCGTATGTGTATCTATACGCATTTCATCACTAAATATTTCGCTATTAGCTGTGTTTTTTTATTCGCTATCCGGAGCCGCTATCGAGAGCTACCATATAAAAATAGCTCTCGATAGCGGCTCCATATAAATAGGTAGAGCTAAATATTTTTTATATCATGTTTTTACTGAGGAATTGAATTAAAAATTATAGTTTAACGTTAAATATATTTAATTTACCAATAAATAGCACGTCAAATTTAAATTTGGGTGTAGAAAATTGACTGCTCCGCATAGCAGCTAACGGGAGCGAATAAAAAAACACAGCTATTGATACTCTATCCGCTCGACGTAAAAGGGATGGTATACAAAATTGTTCTATGTTGAGATCGAAATAAAAAAGGCATAATTAAATAAGTGGAATAGTGTTACATTTTTGTGAAGTTACAACATCCCAGCCCAAGAACAGTTTAATCTTATGTGATTAGAAATTATGTCAATCTAAGTATATAATTTTTATTCAAACATAATTTTCAATTGTCTCTCTCTGAATAAGTTTAGTTTTTATTAAAAAGTAAGTTAAATTTCAAATTACCATTTTCCGTTCAAGATAATAATATTGATAACAAAGCGCTATTAGCATTGAACTCGGAGGACATCAAAAGAATACTTAAAGGTGAATCACTAGGAAAACGCATTAAAATTGAAAAAAAGATTGCCGTTTTAAACTTAAAATTTGCATCAGGTATGTTTTTCATTTTATATCTACATATACGTATATAACCCGAATAGATTTATTAATATTGAAGCTTGTCTCGTAATTAACTTTGTTACAGGCTATAAAGAGTAAAACTTTTAATTCATCAATTAACTAATTTGAAATTCATAATAACAGCTAGTTCAAGGTACTTTAGTACGTTTTTAATATGATTTGTTTTGCTTGTCGTCTAAACGTAGACAATTTGTATATCCTCATAAATCATTTTAAATAGTTCCACAATTTTAAGAGTAATGATGATTAACATGTGCTGAAGAATTTTGTGGCCAAGCGTTTCAAAACCGTAGCAGTTTTAAACGGCATATAAATTACATGCACGTGACTTATAGTAAAAAAAACAGATTATTTCTGAGTGTAAAGGTATTCATAAGCCAATTGAAAATAATGGGGAATATTTAACCAATACTACACCTTTAACAAATACTTTTACAGAAGCTAAATCAATTGAACCAAATGAAACAACGAAATATATTATTAAAAAAGCTTTATTATTTACCTTAGATTTGCTTCACAAAAATAAATTTACCACAAAAGATGTACTTTCAATACAAAAAAGTATAGAAACAGATCTAATACACCCCATATTATCAGAATTAGAAAAAATTAGCAATCATTTTTCAAATACATCAAACATGGACATCAAAACTTTTATACAAACTTGTAAAGCTTGTTTTCAATACTGCAATACTGATTATCGGATGTTGCAGTACTTAAAAGAAAATGATTTACTAAAATAATTTAAGCAATTTACAATAAATACAGAAATTACTAATATTTATGAGCATGGTGAATTAACATTAGACACAATGAAATGTACTGGTGTGTTACTGTTAATGCCTTTAAAGTTTCGATTTAGAAAAATATTCGAAAAGGGGCATAATCTGTTAAAGTCTATAGAATTATGGAAAGTCATAAACCAAATTCAGAATATATCGAGAATTTTATACAAGGGGTCTATTTTTAAATTCAACCTGAGCGAGCAGTGCGATGTCAAAATTTTTCAAGTGTAATTGTAGAGAAAAAGCAAAACATTTAAAACACATATTTGACATTTAAAAACAAATATTTTTATTAAAACAGCTTATGATTAATTTATTTTTGATAGAAACATTTACGCTCTGGGTACACTGGACAAATTAACACTGTCTGTACTCTGTACTCTGTTTACACCGGTTGAGTGAGTATACTCGCTCGGAGTGAACTAAAAAATAGACCCAAGGTAAAACTTGGCAAACTAGCAAAGCATTATTTAGTGAAAATGAAATTTTGATTCCCTTTGATGATGTGGAAATAAATAATCTATTAGGGTCTTGCAGTTACCCAAAGTATTTCAGTCATTAAATATATTTTTTCAACTATTGAATTCAGTACGAATATGCAAAACATTTTTACTGTGGGTATAATTAAAGCAATAGACATGAAAACTTTTGGAAGCAACCGATGTTTTTATCCACTTTTATAGGAATTAAAAAGTTTAGAAACCCCCATGGAAATAAACACTTCAAATGGAAATTTTATATTTTACAATGCAGTCTCGAAGAAGAATCTTGTTTTGGAAATAGTTATTTGAAATATTAACACTAATGGAGTGTATGTTAAAAATGTGTTCGAGAAAGTACAAATACAATAAAACTACCACAGTTCGAAGAATTTTGCAAAAAATGGATCAATTCCCATTAGACAATTCCTACTAAACAAAAACAGATTTGTCTTCAAATTACGATCATTGTCTACTAAACTACCCTTGTTTTAAATTTAATGGACTTGGAATCCAAACGTTTTGCTAGATAATTGTGTATGATTTGAAAGCATGACTGTAAGAATTCGATATTAACTTTTAAATGTATTCAGTTTTGGTATGCATGTCAAAAGAAGAACAATATAAAAAATCACTGGCACATTTTAGTAGAATTGTTGGAAAGGACACTTCTAATTATTCAGCCATTTCGTCAGATGTTGGTAGCCCTCTTATCTTTAAAACTATGGACGCAACTGAACCAAATCTGCTAACGGAAGAAGGTATCGGCCGTTACAAGTTGAAGTAACTTAACTTCCTGGAATATTTTAACTTTTTGGATAGTCACCAGAAAAGAAATTTCTTTCCTATGGGTATGAAATACTTAACACTCCCAAAATTAATATGAAATATTACTTCACCGTTCAATTTTCTGGAAAAGAAACCTATAATTATGAAATTTTTCGGAAAATAAAGAATACAACTTTTTGAATAATTACAAAGATTTCGTGCTTTTTATAATTTTTGTTTTTTGAGTATTTTTATTTCTTATATTGGAAATTTATTTCACTATACAATAAATTACCAATATATTGACGATTTACTCATTTACATAAGGTTTGGTATATTATTTCACTCCTACATTGATATTCAAATCTTTGCGATATTCAAAAACCAATAGAAAGATTGAATTGGAGTACTGGATAATTCCAGATAATAGCCAGCTAATAATATTTTTACGAATAAAGTAGCAGTTCCACCCTGCAGCTTGATGAGGTCGCCGAGAATAATTTTTGTAATAAACCTCATCATATCGTATTTGAAATTGCTGAAGTGTCTGCGATAATTTCATTTTTCGTAAAAATAATTGTCTGGCTAGAAACCTGGCATATAGCTACATAAAATAATTAATTAATATGTGTTGCGTTCATATATGAAAAGTATACAAATTCGCTAAGTGTATGGGATCGGAAGGCTTATGTTTTAGTTTTATGATTTTTATAATTTGAATGGGGAGGAAGAGCTGAGTAAAAAATAAGATGTGTGAAACATGGTTCTGTTGTTGTTTTTTTAAGGTACACTATCTCAAATATTTAAAAATTTCATTGTTGTATTTATTGCTACAGAAAAAATTTATTATCCGAAAATTATAAAGTTGTAGCATGATAATCTACTAGTTTTTTATATCTCAAAATAAGATTTATTACGAATTATTAATTAAAATATTTTATTGCAAAATAAACACAAAAATTTGATAGTTATAAATTAACTTTTATAATTTTTATTATTTCAATATTCCTTACAATTTAAGTAGCCTTTCTTTAAAAGAATCTTCTGAAAAATTGCCTTTTATAAAGGCCCATGAGCGTTTGGCATGAGAAGCAGCATTTAAATATATACCTTAAGAAGTTGTTTTCCCACATTTAATGTTCCGTAGGACGATTAAGGTCTGTCTCAAATAAATTTGGTTATTCACCCTCCTAATATGTATAGGGATTGGCTTAAAATGTTTAATGTAGATAGAACATTTATCCCAATTTAATTCCATGTGAACTTAGTCGAAATACAGACAGTTCTTAAGCACCATTAAGTAAATTCTGTAACAAATAAAATAATTCAAAACACATATCAATGTGGTCGCGGATTTTGGACATAAGGTCAAGGTTATTTTTGGTCTCCATTGGTAGCTTGTCTTTAATTCTGTTGAAAAGTCCTAATTTGTTATTCATCCGTTTGGCTAAGTAATCCAAGTGCTGGTTAAAACTTAAGTTTTCATCAATGACGACACCGAGATATTTGTATTCTTTAACTCGTTCAAAGATTTGGTTCGCAATTACAATATCTGAGATACCCTTGTACTTGGTTTTGTTTGACAAGAAAATATATTTCGTTTTCGAAATGTTCAATGACAATTTATGAAACATCAACCATCACCGTAAATTATCAAAATCTTCGTTGACTTTTTGTACTTTTTATTGATGAGTTGGTGCCGAAATAGTAATTAATGTATCGTCCGCAAACATATTAATTTGACAGTTCTTTATAACATCTACTATGTCATTTATATACAAAATAAATAACAATGGTCCAAGTGTTGAACGATGATGTAAAGATATCAACTTTTGTATTTTGTTGTCTCCCGTGAAGATATTTATTGAACCATTCAAGCTCTTTTCCTTCTATATCGTACTTGCATAATTTTTGGAAGATTTTCCTATCTATAGCTTCAAAAGCTCATTTTTAAAAAAAACTGCTAGGTATCACTAATTTATTTTCGTCTACTTGAGCTTTCCATGTGTTCATAAGATTTAATGCTGTTTCAGAGGAATGCAATTCTCTAAAACCAGATTATTGATCCATTAATATATTGTTATTAGCAATATGATAACCAACTGTTTCTTAACTACTCATTCCAGTAGAGCTTCATAATTTGGGAGCATATTTATGGGGCGCAGAAATTCAGATGTGGTTGGTTTTGTGGTTTTGCAATTGGAACAACTGTTGATATTTTCCATGAAGCCGGTACTACTCTTTCCTTTAGACTTGGATTAACTAAATCTGTGAAATATTCAGAGAATAAGTGATTCTTCATCGCACCCAGCATGACCATTCTGTTTATGCCATCAACTCCACATTGTGACTTTATTTTACTTATTATTTTAGTTATCTCATTGCGAGTTATTTTTTGAAAGCTGAGGTTTTCAAAATTATTATCAACCTGTGAAAAATTCCAATCCTTTATCTCAGGGATGTTCTTGTGAATATCTATCACGCTGGACACAAATATCTCATTTAGCACTGCTGTTAACTCTTGTTTATCGGTGAGTGTTTTGTTGTTAAATTGGATACACCATTTTGTCGTATTTTTAAACTTGTTACTATTTAAGCGTTTTCCACAGTTCCTATGGGTTGTATTGATTTTCAAAGAACTTGTTTCTGAAGTATTCAGATTGTTCCTTTCTCATCGATTGTTTATACAAATTTCTAACTTTCCTGTAGCTTTCGCAAGTGCCATCAGAATTTGTAATTTTAATAACACTATAACTGCGAATTTTTGCTTGCTTCAGTAATTTCAAGTTTTCTGAGAACCAAGGTATTGTATTTATATTTTGACTAGTTTTTGATTCAGTTAATTCATTAACCGCCTGTTTTAGATTCAATAAGAAGTTATCAGCATACTTATTTAGGTCACTCTGCGTTCTAAATTGCCGCAACCGGTGATTTATAATGAAGTAATTTTTCCATGATTTAATTTCTTTCATTCTGTATTGAACTAATGACTCCGATTATTTACTGCTTAAATTTGCACTTATCATATAATGTTCGCTTATTCGTTGTTCTTTTATAACTTTACATTGAACGGTATTCGAATTTAAACCAACTTTTGTTGGTTTGCGTGATTCTGATGTATTATCCTTGACTATTTGTGTCAATCTATAATCCTTAATTAGCTGATTTAATTTTAAACTGTAGAAATCGTAAAATGTAGTTAAATGTCGAAAAATTTGTTGCCAAAATTACATTGAAGATACTTAACACTTTTGGGCTTGCGCGAATACCTGCTCTTTTCAATAAAATAATCAGATTTTAACAACAAACTATGGACAACATGCGAGATGTAACAGAGACGTAACAAAAAGGGACGACCACGAACATTCAAAACATAATTAACTAAATCACAATTTAATTGTACAAATAATTATGTTAACAACTAAATTAACTTTAATTTTTTTCTAGAAAAATTAAAAATTGACAACAATTGTTATCTATAAAAATTTGAAAGTGGTTTGTTTTAAGTTGCTATAAAGATTTGGCTTAAATTTTATGCAAGGGAGAAATTAATCTAGTAAGAAAATAAATGGTGAAACGTTCTGTTTCAACAAAATGGCACTGTTTCAAATATCCGCTCCTGTAGTAAAAGGCCCCGTTTTACATATCTCACCCAGCCCAAGAACTACAAGATTTTAATGTAGTTGCTTGCATGTATAATCTACGGCTTGCTTCTGGCTTTTAGCATGCATTGTTATCGAAAACGTTTTCCAACTAAAACCTACTCATATAAAATTTTGCACATATCGAAATTATGCTCCACATATATTCAAGAATAATGAACATCAAAATTGTTTTGTATAGTGATTTAGAAATTTCAATTTATTAACTCGAACTGTCTCAACCAAAAAATAAAAGACTCTAGAATCCCCCAAAAAAAATTCGAATTTTATAGACAATCAAAAACAATTTGAATAACGGTAACCATCCCCTTTTAAAAATACACCATAACAAAATTGATTTTAGACAGGTTCCCAAATATTTTCAAACTTCTTTCTCATAAAAAATGTTGCATAAAATGCCTATATTTTCGTCGTTGATTGATATTTCATTGTGTCTCGAAACTTATTTTTCACATTATTTTGGGCCCAAACAACAAAACTTTTGTTGTTATTCTTCATTCCATCGCACAATATTGTTTTCCCTCTATTAATCAACAGCCGAATCAAACAAAAAAAAAAAAAATCCGATTTTTTTTTGCTTGTTACGATAATACAAAATCACTTGGGAATTTTTAATTTAAATACTACCAAACGAAAAAAATGTAAAAGTTGATCGTTTTTCCTCCTCGCTATCATTTATTATTATGCGATTTGGAAAATAGCAAAAAATGATTGAAAATAAAAGATAGACAGACAAAATCCGAAAATATTTTCGTTTTAATATTTTTCTTCTACAAGTCCTCTTCCTATATGAATAGATAAAAAAACAAATCTTAATTTTCCCCATTTAACGTTTTTTCTACTGCTCTTTGTGATTTTCCATTTGAAATGGAAATTTCTTATCAAACAAATAAATATTTTTTATTTTTTTTTGTTGTATATTCATAAATTATTAGTATTCCTGTTTTTGTTGAATACTTTGCTTGCTGAATAATTTTTGTTTGTGCTTTTCTTGTGTAAAATAAATGATTCGAAAAATAAAAATACGGGAAAATTATCTTAGATTTGCTCTAATGTCAATTCAAAGTTTGTTGTGTATAGTATTCAGGAGTTTTTATTTTTATTTTGTCGTCCAGACAACGGGAATACAGCATAATGGTGACAAAAATATTATGTATAAATTGCAAAAATATATATATTTGTTGAGATGTTCGTGCATCGTTGGCGTAGGCAAAAAAAACTTAGCATAAATTATGTTTCCATTCACCTGAGCTTTTATATAAACAGCGTCCCATGATTAATTCCGATATTAATAACGATTTTCTTTTTAATATACGTTTACATTTTTTTTTTTGTATGGTGTATAACAGCAATCAGATAACAAATGAATAATTAGGGCCTCTACTTTCATAGCCCGTACACACATACATATATAAGTTATAAACTTAAATAGAAAAAAGATAGAAAGTTGAAATAAAGCAAAAAAAAAAAAACTTTCTTAATTATTTTATCGTGCTTTTTGTGTTCAATTCTAAATTCTCGTAATATTCATTTGGATTTTTTTTTTTGTAAATTATCTTTTCTTCTCACGCAATCACCATTAAGTAATCTTCGTTGTCTCCAAAATACAACAAAAAAAAACGAAAATTATTATCATTTTATTCTTCCTCATTTCTTGTGTACACAAATAACTTCAATATTATTTTAAATGGAAAATTGGTATGAAAAATCTAATCAACGTTTTAAATAATATAATGAATAAAAAGCAAAAAAACTAGAAAACGGAAGGAAATTTATATATTTACATCGAAAGAAATGAAAATAATGATTTTATGAATAAAAACCAAAAAAACAAAAAAAAAAAACGTAGATACTGAAAGAATAATGAAAAATTCTGAAAATTATTTTAGCTGGTGTAGTGTACTATATACAGTGGAAATGTAATGCAAACAAAAGAAAATTTACTTTCAAATATTTAAATTTAATTAAAAAAAAATAATAATAATTAAATAAACATTAAATATTCTAAAATCAATAAATTTTAATCATAATAACAAATGAATTTGGGGAATTAGAAATGTAGCTAATGTACTGTTGGGGAAATATTAATGGTTAATAAATTTGTTATGTTTGTTTTGTAATTACGTCGAAAGTAAGACGGTTGGAATTTCAATAGAATTTGCTTAACCTCAAAATAATATAACAGGACATGTATAATAGGTTGACAAAAGCATGGAATGTTTCTTTATAGGGCTTAAGAATCAACGATCCCCTTCATAATTCGCTTTAACATACTACCTAGATTATTTTGCAATAAAATCGAGGATGCACGGTCATAGATTTGTAATTAACTTTTATCTTGTAGAGCTCCTTAATCCGATTTTTTACTAATATTGTATAAGATTGTTGAGGTATGATAAGTAATATCCTGGGTGTAGGTCACCCAACTTTACTACAGGTAAGCTAAATAAAACTGGAGGGAGCCTGGTATCCAGAGTCTATATACTTGTTAGGACTGATTAACCTATCAGCCATTCATCCATCAGCATATGCTGTTCCACCTTAGATTAGGGTTTTTTGTCAAGGATGTGCCCTTTAGCGCCGTACTTAAGCCTGTGCCAAATAGCCCAAATGCAACAAAGGACCTTAGTTACCAGTGGTTGTCACGAGGAGGCCGGACGTACACTTGCGAATTGTGACCAAGTTACCCCTTACACAATTGTACCCATCACGCAGTGGCCTAAAACATGACCAGAACAGCTAAGGTGATGCGCATCCTACTGGAAGGTCAATTGAGCTGGTATTTTGATCTGCTCAATTTTGCCCCCCCCCCCCCCACTCTCCAAAATACGTCAAGTCACCAGTATTAATCAAAAATTGCAATATTATTTAACTTAAATTGTTGGTCTGGTTTGAAGAAACTACAAATCTTTCAGATTGATCTGATTAAATTGAATCATAATTTTGTTCCTCTTAATGAATAATGAACATTTTCAATCACAAATCTTCTATCATCTAAATATAAAAATCAATTGCCGTGCATTAGTCTGGCAAAAACTCGATAATGGCTCTACCGATTTGGATGATTCTATTTTTGTTTTGTTCGTTTCACTGAAGTGGTTTAGAAAAAAAGAAAATTCGGCAAACCCAAAGGAAAACTTGGAAAATCGAAATAATCCGAAAACCGAAATTTGCGTTCTTCAATTCTTTTTTTGTTTTATTTGTCTCAATACTGGGGTGGTTTAGGCAAAGAGAAAATTCGAAAAAACCAAAATGAAATGCCAGAAAATCGAATAAATTACAAAATTCAAATTTGCGTGTATATGAATTTTCTCGCAACAACTCAAGAACGGCTCGACCTATTTGGATGATTCTGTTTTGTTTGCTTCATTTTAATACTGGAGAGGTTCAGAAAAAAATAAGTTTCGGAAAAACCTAGTGGAAAAAGTCGAAAATCGAATAAAAACGTAAAATCGAAATTTGCGTTTTATATGGGAATTTTCTCGCAAAATCTCAAGAACAGCTGGACCAATTTACATAATTCTATTTTTGTTTTGTTCGTATTAATACTGGAGTGGTTCAGGAAAAGAGCAAATTCGGATAAACCAAAAGGAAAAACAGGAAAATCGAAATTTGTGTTCTTCAATTTTTTTTTTGTTTTATTCGTCTCAATACTGGGGTGGTTTAGGAAAATGGAAAATTTTAAAAATCCCAAAGGAAAAACCGGAAAATCGAAAAAATCCAGAAATCGAATTTTGTTTTGTTCTCGTTGTTGTTTTTTTATTAAAAAAATAAGATAAACTCCAGGGTTATTCGTTTGATAATTTGTTTAATATGCTTCTAAGCTTACAAAATGCCACTAAAAATTCTCCAACTCTACACAACACGCTCTACACAGTACATACTCCATGGATTTCCGTATACACCCATACCTCACTTTGCGACGATAATTCGTTCCATAAAAATGCGTCTTGTAAATAAAATTGCAACATAATTAAATAACCTTGACGTATTTTCAGAAAGAAAACATTTAAGTAACGATGCAACAACTAATTTAAGCGACGCAAAACTGAAATTTGGTAGTGACAAATGTACCGTCGCAATTCGAAACGTCGCAAATCGAGGTATTGGTGTATAAAATTAGATGGAATTAATTGCATTTTAATTTAGTATATCAGTTCCGCCACGCTATTTAATTGGCGTCCTAGTCAATGTGAAGCCAAGTTTCGCTTATGAAGAGCTACATATTTCAGTTTTTTTTATTTTATTTTAAATCAAATTATACGTTAAAATACTCTTAGTAATAACGGAAATTTAGCTTTAAATATTTAAATAAATATAATATTAAAAATGAAACATACTTTACTATGAAATTGAACTAATCAATTATGTAAATACATATTGATAGTCTAATACAATAAATTTAACTTTTTCAACCTATCGATTGCGATACATTCACTAAATAATCTATTAGACTTTAGCTCGCTATCAATATCCTTATCAATGAATCTATCTCGATCTAAAACTTCATGGATTTGATATAGTCTGCTATAAGAAGGTTCTAATTTAAGACTAGTTCCTGTCGCTACTGGTAGACATCGTACCATCACAAAATCACCTACAATAAATCTTTCACCTTCCCGTCTCTTTCTATCATAGTAATTTTCGTGTTTTTCTCGATTTCTATATATAAGGTCTGAAATTTCGTCCAAACTAACTATCAGCGTGTTTCTGACTTTTTCATTTATGCGACTAATCTCGTCTGCTAAAGAGTAACCGAATTGTTAATAGACCACTTCACCTGTAACAATACCTTATCCCAATCATCGCTGCTCATGTTTGTCGTCATCGTTTTTAATCCTAATAAAATTTGCCTATTGATCAGTTTTCCTACAATACTATAAAATGCAATCGAGTGCATTTTCCCATCTGGCTGCAACTGTGAAAGTAATGCTAAGCCCAAGAATCCCCTCACACTTCTAACATTTACCGGTATTGGATAGTTCATTAAGCTTTTCATTTTTTCGTGGCCTAGTTGTATGCCTACTTCACTAATCGCGAATCTTAAGTATTTAGCTTTTTCATTAAAAATTGACATTTCTTTAAATTTATCGTCAATCTACTCATTCCTATTAATGTCTAAAACATTTCAAAGATTATTTAGAGCTTTTTCTTGTGTTTCGGTAGCTATGAGCATATCAGTCGAGATATGCCATTGCAACCGAAAATCGTAAATTTCCTAGTATTTTTGTTAATGAGACGCTGAAATACTGACGGAGCATTACATAGCCCGAAAGACATACGAAGGAATCGATACTGTCCATTAAGGGTTACAAACACTGATTTGTGCTTGCTTCTTTCTGATATTTCTACCCGGTAGTACCCTGAAAACAAATCTAAACTAGTGAAATAGCATTTATTACGAAATCTATCTAGCTAGTCCTTAATTCGTGGTATCGGATAATGACCCTTAACGGTTTCCTCATTTAATTCCGTGTAGTCAATACAGAGCCGGAAGTATCCTCGACTATTCTAGCGTTTTTTAATACGTTGACCATTTCAGCCACCAACTTTATTTCACAATAGCTCATACTATATGGTCTAAAAAATATGACTTTTTCAGAATTTTTTAATTCGATGTTCAATTTTAATTGATATGTAAGACCAACCTGATCCATTTTTCGGGCAACGAGTTCTTTATACTCGTTTAACATAAATTCAGTTGTATCATTCTCGCGGGTTACTATTTCGTCTTAAATACATGACACTTTTGATATTTTCACTAAAATTACAAATATCATTGTTTCTTTATATACGTATTTTCCTCAAATACTTCTGCTCTTTTCAAGAGTTCTCCTTCATCCCAATGAGTTTCACTTCAACTGGTATCACCGCTGTATTAGCATTATTAGTGGTAACGCAATTTGGTATGATTGTTCCGTTCCCTCTAATTTTCGAATCGATGTGCAAGTCTCGCTTTTCAAACTTGTTGATACATGTACAATTGTACATGGCTCACGTATCCATCCAGAAACGACTTTGATACATTAAGATCTGTTTTATATTGCTTTCCTACTTCCACATCGCCTAATCGTTGATTTTGAGCCACAAATGTGGCTGCTCCGTAAATGGAAGCTCAACTAATAGTGGAAGAGTCTGATGTTCCGGAACAACTATGTAAACTCGTGTCCTGGCATTGGCATCATCAATGCCTATATTTAATGTAGTGATACCTATGGGTTGGTAAGTATGTATGTTTAAATTCGTATTTTCGTAATAGTTATTATTACACTTGTCAGCTACATCCCTCCGCAAAATGGTGCAACTGCTTCTTAAATCTATATAGCATTCGAACTTCTTTCCCAAAACTAGCGCAGATTTAAATTATTTTTGATGTGCATTGCTTGAGATATGTCACTAATCAATATCCCATTAGCACCATTTGCACTACCGTCAAATGTTAAACTCGCCTCCTTTAGATCTAGCAGCAATTGTGCAATTATGAACCATGTATGCCTTGTTACACAGCGCAAGCTTTTTGTAATAATATATTGAGGTATCCAAACCACGTGTTCTTTTATAGCTCTCTGCTTTCTCTCGACGAATAGTTATTACGTTACTACTACTTTCCACTCATTCCACGTATTTTTAACGTCTCCTAAACTATCTAACCGTTCCTTTTCCATCCCAGTCAACTTCAATAAAGCATGATGACGTATGCCATTTTCACTCCGTACATTTTGCCATATTTTTCGATTTTCGTAATCCACTCATTAATTGTTAACATGTCGTCAACCGGATCAAATTCTGGTAAAATTTGTTTCAATTTCATTTTAATTTAGTACATTAGTTCCTCAACTCTTCTTTGTTTTATTCATCTCAAAACCAAAAGGAAAAGCCGGAAAAACGAAAAAATTGAAATTTGTGTTTTGGTTGGAAATTTTTCTTTCTTCAAATACTTTTTTTGTTTTGTTCATCCCAATACTATGGGGTGGTTTAAGAAAAAATAAAATTCGGAAAAACTCAAAGGAAAAGCCAACTTTGCGTTCTTCAATTCTTTTTTGTTTTATTCGTCTGAATACTGGAATGGTTTAGGAAAAACGAAAATTCGGTAAAACCAAGAGGGAAGCCGGAAAATCGAAAAAAAATTGTAAATTCAAAATTTTCGTTTTGTATGGAATACCCCATAAATAAACTTAACACCGCCAATGAGGATTGTATTTCGACAATAAGCATTAAGCATGGCGTACTGCTATGTTTTCAGGAAAACTAACCTAAAAATAAATCATAAATAGAAATAAAATAAGAAACATAAAAATATTTTTTCTAATCCTTTTCTCCAACAGATAATTAAAACAAAATAAAAACCCTTAAAGTTAGGATAAAACTCACGAAAAATTAAGAAAAAGCGAGAAAAGAGAAAATCAAGTAATATAAATACGCCAAAATACACCTTATTTAGGTTAATTGTAAAAAAGAGTTATTATTTTTTGGTTGTAAAATCAGTTGTGTTGATTAAAAATTTAAAATAGTTTAATCGAATTGTTTTTGGCAAAATAAGGTTAATGAAATCAGTTGTTATTTTAAGTAGTAAATATTGAGAATAAAGAGTTCAAATTAGTGAAAGATAATAAAAATCAGTAAATTGTTAATACTTAAATAAAATCAGTTACATTTTACAGGGTCCATTACAATGCCTAGGGCTAGCATAGGTTAACAGAGTCAGTCAAATGCGCGGCGATCTACTCACGTGCGAACCGCTCTCATGACTAGCTCGGGAAGGGTAATGAAACTCCTGGATTGTGTTGCGCAGATAGGAAAGTGAAATTCTCAAAATTGGTGACACCTCCAGAACCATTACGATCATTTTTTTTTTGGAACAAGAAATGATTCTACCCATTTCCTGGCCAATATCCAAAAATGACCTTGGTTAGCGCAACGCATATTGTACGGGTCGTTGCATCACAAAACACATTGAAATCATTTAACACAGTCAACGTTGTTGACAGAGTTCAACATAATCTAATAACAGGTGAATGTGATAATTTCAATAATTCATTCGTTGATTTTTATACAACGAACCGTGGACAGAATGTTGAAAGATTTTTGTGACAATGAAAACATTTTTGGTAGAAGCACGATTCTGTTATACGTTGATTTTCGTCAGACCCTTTCTGTTATTACAGGTTCAACTGCAGCTGACGGACCAAAAGCATGCTTCAAATCATCAAATTTGTGGCGGCATGTGAATACCCCCCAATTGACGACTAACATGCGAGTGTTTTTGCAACAAGATCGAACTGCAGATGTGTTTTCAAAGCAATTGTTGGACATTGGTAAAGAGGAAATCGCAGTTGTCATCTCGACCGGATTCATCACATTGCCCACTGATATCGGCGAGTTGACCGAATTGATGTGTTTTTTTACACAAGGATACAAGGACAAGACTCATATTAAAGCATTTAAATTTGAAACACTTTTGGACCCATTGATTAAGGATTTGAACATTTTTGAAACTCAAGAAAATATTTCTTGGCAAAGCCTTTGCAATTTGGATTATTTTAATACACTTACGATTATATTTCCTAAATTTTTTCATTAATTCATAGTGGTACAAATGTGTCGTCTTATTTGTGCAACTTAAAAATTTTATTGATTATTTAGTTAGAGCAAAACTAAGCTTTCCAAACTTGGAACTAAGATCAAAACACCACTACGTGTATCACTATCAAGAAGTAATCCTCAAAATTGGTCAACTGCGGGGGCCTTGGACTATGGGTTTTGTATTCGCTCGCACAAAGTTATCATCAATATCAAGCATTTGTCTCGGAAGATAGATACAAACTGACCATAATCTCGGCGGAAGTTATGGGATTTTCCAAAATATTTATAATGTTATTGTACCAGAAAAGAAAATATTTATAAAGAAGATCAATATTTATCGACAAACTCGGAAGAGCAAGTCACTACATATTGACATCCTAAAAATAAAAATCATTTCTATAAATTATTATTATGGTAAAGCAATTATATAAGGTTCGATGATAAAGTGTTCGCACCATCAATATACACTTTTATATGTTAATCTTTAGTATTAAAGAATACAGATCGAGAAGAGGAATGGTTCTCAGAGAAACCGCTGATATAGGTATTGTTCGTAAAGTGTATCGCCAATAACAGAGCAATCAACAAAATCGGTTACCTGCATGTGGCTAAGTAATTTATTCAACTTGTCTAAATAGTCCAGAAACGTTGATGAGCCCTGGTATCAGCTTCTCCGATTAAAACCCCAATCAGTTTATTCAGTGGATTTACTAAAAAAAAAAAATTGGGATGTACATAAATTAAAGCTTGATCAGTAGATGTAGCCCGAACAAACCCTGACAACTACAACAAACTTATATCTTCATTCACAAAGATTCTGGTTTCGATGATGCGGAACCTCAATAATTATTTAAATTTTTTACTACACCAATTTGACCAGCCAAACGTACCAATAAATAAAAGAAAAACCGTATATGCTTTAAAGGATGTCGCAAGTAGCAACCTGATCTGAGATTATCTGGTGCTGATATGGGATTAGTCATCTGGGGAACCCATAAAACCACCGTCAATCAAGAACAAAGAAATTTTTGCTACAAATTAAAATCATCCACAAACAACACATTATCATTATCATTAGATAACAGCAGAATGACGGGCTTAATAAATTAAAGAAATTCTTGCTAATAATCAACGGTACTAAATTCTAACACTAAATAGCCAAAAAGCGTCACATTTTACCTTTACAATAATTAAATCACCATATGAACAATTCAGATTCTTATGCTCTCTGTCACGAGGAAACTCTGAGTAGCCTGATGGGAAATACTATGGAAACTTAAAATCACAATTCAACCAGCTTTCGGCAAGAATGTCAATATCGTAATCATAACATAATGGTCATGAGTAAATTGCATGAGCTTTGTTACGCATTCCGCTGTTGATGTGGTAATATACATGTAAACTATTGTTGTACCGACCGTACTTATCCACTATTAGCGGCCCGTGATATTATACCAGTATAACTGAATGAGGAACAAAAAAATGGTTTCGAAGATTGTCGACGAAAATTCTTAAATCAATACACCTGAAAACCATAATGATGAATCCAACGGCTGAACAATTTCTTTTTGTGAACAGCGGGATCCTTATTTCATTTTATTCGATTCAAAACAGATTTAATAATTTAGAATTCATTTTTTATATACAATAGCATATCATCATAAATAACGTGCTTTCATAGACGAGAGACCATCTTTTTTAGTGGTTTAACAACACATAGTGTAGAACCAAGAGCACCACTATTTATTACAAACAATAATTCATGAAAAAGGCTTTCACAAGCTACTATTTATTGCCTTAAATAACAAAGAAAAGAATTATTCTTGCTGTTTATCAGAAACGGTACGTTTTTTGATAGAACTAGTCTTTGTAGAATATCTAAATTTTTATAAACGCATTATTTATTTAAGGAACCTATTTGTATATCTAACCTTACCCCTGCAGATTTTGGAACGTTATCCGAAGGACTAGTTTCATGTAAATTCCGGATTGTATTCTCCTGCTTCTCATTCATAACCAAGCAAAAAATATCTAACACACCTGTGTTTCGGTTTTCAAAAATATAGGAATGGCCTTCATTTTTGTATTGCTAGACCTTAAATTCAAATACCTGCTTCAAATTGGAAACTAATTCTTCAACATACTCTAATTTCTAAATTCAACTTTTTACTTTAAATTCTAATACGTAGAATACAAATTCTTCCCTTAACTTCAATTAATACATATTCACTCAACTCCATACAATCTAAAAATGGGTTATTTTGATTAAATTGACTTTAGCTGTGAAAACAATTAGTAAAGCGGATAAAGTAGCCTTAGACAGAAGTGTCGCGTTTTTTTTTTATTTTCTGAAAATAAAAAAATTAAAAATTTTTCAAACTTTTGGGGCATAAATTGGGGCTTACGGTTAAGTATTGTTCCTTTGTTTACTTTTTCTTGACATTTGTTACATTGGATCGTTTTTTTTTGTTTCTTCTCGTTTTAGATTTCCAGTGATTGGAGTTTATTTTGAAGCTGGACGAAGCGTTTCATAATTTTATTTGTAAGTATTGCGTATCAATCACGCCCACGTCGTGTGTACGCTAAGTTTTGATTTTTAGTTTAGTTATGTCGCTTAATCCCAATCTAGTCCTGAAATCCATGTTAGTTGATAGGTCGTTATTGAATGTAGCCAGTCTAAACGTCCAAAGTCTAGTCCCAAATATTGTTGAAATTCGCCACATTTTTAATGACGCTTTAGTGGACATACTTTGTTTCTCTGAGACCTTTCTAAATCCAAATATCCTTAATTCAGCTTTTGCTATAAAAGGTTTAAATATATTTAGGAAAGATAGGACGGTGCCTCCCCTTAATTATGGTGGTTTATTTATTTTTGTAGGTGATCACATTAAGGCTAGATTAGTTACCATACCTTCTTCTATTACAGAATTGTTAATATCGGATTTAGAGTTTTTATTTGTCAACGTTTTCATTATTGGTCGTAAAATCTTATTCGGTACCGTCTATAACCCTCCAAAAACTATAGTAAGAGGTCGTATGCCCAATTTAAAAACCTAGAAAGCTTGTTATTTCTCTTGTAAATTCGATGAAAATGTATATATCAGGTGACTTCAATTTCGATATACTCCAAAATTCCGGCTTCCCTCGTGATTATTTGAATCTTTTAAATACATAGTCTTAATTTATCCGTAGCGGTGCCTCTTATTCCCTTATTGACCATATCATCTCTTTTACTGATAAACTCTATTTGTTTTTTCAATCAGTTATCTCTCGGTATGGGATCCATCATGATCTTTTAGTTTTTTCTGTGAATTGTTACTCTCCACATAAGCCTAACAGTTTTAGCTTTAGAGATTTTGCTAGTATAGATAATTCCCGCCTTTTCTTAGTTTGTAACTCGGTTCCTTGGGAGGATATTTTTTGCCTTAGTTCTGCAACTACCCAATTAGAATTTTTCAACTCGTATATTAGTTGGTCTTTGATAGTTGCGTTCCGCTTAAATAGGTTACTTCAAAGCGAAATCTCCGCCTTGGTTATCTCAGAAAGTTTGGAATGCCATAAGTATTAGAGTTAGTAAATATCGTTTATGGAAAAGGTATCCTAATAATCAGTCTCATTTAGATTATAAGCAGGCTCGTAATAGAGTTGTAGGGTTAATTCGGATTGCTAAACGTAATTATTTCAAGGACAAGTTAGACTCCTCCCTTCCTTCACAGGTTTTTTGGCGTAATGTTCGAAATTTAGGCCTAGGCAGATGCAAGAGTAGTTCTAGTGGGGTGTTTAAACCCAACAATATCAATAGTTATTTTTGCTCTAGTTTGATCTCGGGCAGTAGTACCGTCGATTTGTTCTCTATTGCGTCCTCTAATTCGTTTTTCGTGTTCAAACATTTCTCTCGAGGATTTACAGTCTGCCATTTGGAATGTTAAATCGAAATCTTCTGGTCTGGATAACGTCAATTTAAAAGTCGTTAAACGAGTTTTCCCTTTCGTCTCAAAATATTTGTTAAATATTTTTAATTTTATTCTCACATCCTCTTCTTATCCAGTACAATGGAAGCTAAGTAAAATCATACCCATCCCAAAGATAAGTAATCCTTCAGAGCTATCCCATTTGCGGCCAATTAGCATTTTAAGTTCTCTTTCTAAAGCTTTCGAGATAGTTGTTAAAATTCAAATTCAATCGCATCTAAATAGCAATAGTTTAATTAGTTTCTTCCAATCTGGGTTTAGAAAATTTCGTAGCACTTCTACTGCATTATTAAATGTATGTGATGATATTAGGCGTAATATGAATAATAGGGAATTGACTTCTTTAACTTTGTTAGATTTTTCTAAGGCCTTTGATTCTATTAATCACAGAATTCTTTTTAACAAACTCTTATCTCAGTTTAGATTTTCGGTTTCCGCTGCCAGACTAATTTTTAACTATCTTTCTAATCGTTCTCAGGCAGTTTTTTTCGACAATTCTTTGTCTGATTTCCTTCCTGTAATTTCCGGCGTTCCTCAGGGTTCAGTGCTGGGTCCTCTATTGTTTTCTATGTACATTAATGACATAGAATCCTCTATTCACCATTGTTCATTTCACATTTTCGCTGATGACGTCCAAATTTATAAAAATAGTCGTATAGATACGGATTCAATGGAAAGGAATATTTCTCTGATAAATGAAGACTTAAGTAAAATCGCTAGTTGGTCGGTCTCTAATCGGCTCGTTTTAAATGCGAATAAATCTCAGTCGATCATAACTTATAAAAAGTCGTTAGACACCTCGTCCTTTCCTGGTATTTTTCTGCAGGGTTCGCTAATTAGGTATTCAAATACTGTTAGAGATTTAGGCTTAGTTATTAATAAAACTCTTTCTTGGGGTGACCATTTAGTTAGTATTAGTAAGAGGGTCTTTGGTATGCTTAGTTGTTTGTATAAAGTAGTAGGATTTTCTGATAGTCAGTTTAGGAAAAAAATGTTTTTGTCTTATCTTCTTCCTCATTTTATTTATGGTGACGAAGTTTTATTCGGTATCCTTCAGATATGAACGTTCTCCAAAAATGTTTCAATGCTTGTACTAGGTTTATTTTTGGTATTAGGAAATTCGATCATATTTCTGCCTACTCTAACCTTGTTTTAGGATGTAGTTTATCTACCTTTTACGAATTTCACGTTTGTCTTTTTATTTTTAAACTTGTTATCTTTATAGGAAGTTATTGTTTAGTAGGCTTCATTCCTCAAACTTTCGCTTGATTCCGGCCAAAAATTGTTGTAGGTCGCTAAACAAATCCTTTTACGTTAGGGGAGTTTCTCTTTGGAATTGAATTACATATAGGAAATTAAGAGATTAGGATCAGCCAAATTATTTAAGTTAAAATTTTTGGAGTGGCGTGATTGATGGGCAATACGTAGTTTTTTAAATTAATTTTTAATATTATTGTTATTGTTATTATTGTTAATTTTTAATATTATTTCACCTCTTGCTGTACATTGTATTATAAATCAGCTATTGCTCAAAATAGAATGTGTACACTGAAAAAAATCCTACATCATTGTAGACAAAAACTGCATTAATAGTACGAAAAATTCGTTAAAAAGGAGCCAATACGACCCTTCATTAATAGTACGAAAATCATACGTTAATATAGTGAAACACATAAATTTTTTTTTGTTTTAATCTTGACTACTTACGTTGTGGTATTTATGAATTGATTCATATAAAATACGAAAAATTTCATTATTTTAATGCAGCAATTTGCATTTGTGGATGAACAAATTCATATTATTAACGTAAAAAAATAAAGATATCATGAATTTTTTCATAATACTAATGAAATGTTACATCACATTAACGAATAAATTCATACATATACATAAGTTTAGAAATTCATTATTTGTATTTACGAAATTATTCGTATGTAACAAGAATGGAATATCCAGTGGTTACGAATAATTCACAAATATGATGATTATTTTCATAAATACACTGAAAATAATTCATAAAATGTAGGAATGGGTTCATAATTGATACACAAAACTACTTATTATTTATATGTAGGTATATGGTTAAATGTTTGGGTTGTTTGAAGAATAAATTCGTGAAATCTAAGCACCTCAGATGTAAAGAAATAAAAAACTTAAAATTTCATTAAAAAAATATATTTGGATCAAAAATATTGCTCCTGTTACATAAAAGTTAACATAAATGCCGAGTTGACCATATTTCAATTTGTGATTCCTCCAATTTTGGTATTGATGAGTGATGAGGCGTTTTTTATGTTGAACTGCCCGGGCTCTTCTATAAATTTAATAAATTAAATAACAAACACATGTAGGTTATTTTCTAATTTTTATTACCTGATCTGGTCCAATTCCAAAAACAATTTCAATTCATTGTCTTCTCATGGGCATGGTTGATATTTTTTTGTAAACAACTATAATAAATTAGAAGTATTAATAATGCAACAAATTTTTAGTCCCGCTTAAATCAAATAAATTATAAATTTACACATGATTTATGTAATGAATTTTAGTATTTCCATACGCACAAAAGTAATCGCGGAATTAGAAAATCAACCATTAGGCGATGATTTTATTTTATTAAAATAGGAACACGTGCAAACGAAAACACTTATGTAACACTAATATAAATTACCATATTTACCTGATTTATTTCAAAATAGCTGCAAAAATGCCTTATTTTATGCCTAACGAATTTTAAATGTTAAGCGAGTCCTTTCAAGCTGCATGAGATTTGTTAATTATACGAATACAATTTATTTACTTTTGTTGTCCCAAATATGATTCAAGTTTACGCAATTTTCATAAATGCTACGAATAACTTCATCAATATTAATAATATGAACAAATTCGTACACATAGTTTTATTCATAAATAGTACGAATTGTTCATAAATGTATTTTTCTAATAAAATCTTGTAAGTTACACTAATACACATACAAAAAGTGAATGTATTACACGTTTAACACAATAAGCTAAACCATTTTTTAGTTTATGAACTAGGATTCGTACTATTAACGCACAAATGTTTATAATTTTTTTGTAAATTTTGTTTCTTTACGTAAATATAGCAATTTTTACATTAATAGTACGATTTGTGGTTAACGAACGCCATTCGTAAATAGAATGCACCAAATTTTTTTCAGTGTATGCATGAGGTGGAAATTGTTTGAAAATATTTAAGAGGTTTTTCTGCCTGATGGAAGCAGCTTCATTATTTTTTGTTTTTTTTTTATTTTTCGTTTGTTCCGTTTTCTCTGTTTCCATCTGTGATTTTCCTTTTAATACTAAATTATTGTTAAAGTACAATAAATAAATAAATAAAAATAAAAAATAAAAATAAATAAACATTGAGTTCTGTGAAGATTTAATTTACAACAACTCGAAACCGGAATCGTTTGTCCGCTATGAAACAATTCCTCTTGAGATTTTGGAAGTAATATCTTCATTGAAACCGTCCAATTCGACCGGCAATGATAAAGTTAGTAATTTTTGGGTGAAAAAAATTGCGATATAATATTGCTGACGTTGATATGGTTATGCCTTTGATATGGTCAATCATTCAGTGTTGCTACAAAAACTTTATTTTGCTAGGTTTCGTGGGGTAACACTAAAATGGTTTGGTTCTTATCTTTCAAATAGGTCTCAGATTGTCAAAATTAAAGATTGTGTAAATCAAAGCAGATTAATTAATGAAGGAGTTCCGCAAGGGTCCGTATTAGGACCTCTGTTATTTTTAATTTATTTAAGCTCCATATTTTATACTGAGTTTAATTCCGATTTGGTTACTTTAGCTGATGACCTAGTTTTTATGTACAATGAACAGAACAGGATTAAAACCATTGAACATATTATCCAACTTGATTTGCGTCTGTTAAGAAAATGGTGTGTTACTCATTCAATGATTTTAAGCTCAAATGCAAAACATATGGTTTTTAGTCTTAATAACATTTACATTGGTGATCCAATTATTGTTTATCATGAGTTGCAATGTACCCGTAATATTAGTTCCAAAAAGATTAGATTTTAAATGTTTTATAAATTTTTGTAACAAATCATTATTCCTTCAGGTGACCTTGGGAGGTCATGGAAAATACATATTCGGAGGTACAATTGATTGCTCTTTTCGAATCCGATGTCAAAAATAGGGGTTTCCTTATAAAAAATGACCTTGACCTCAAAATGACCTTGAAGATGATGGCCAAGGTCACAACCAAGCTCACCATTAAATTCCTTGTTGAAAATTACCTAAGAATAAACCTAGCTCATTTTTTTTTTGACATAGGTTAGGTTAGGTTAGGTTGAAGTGGCTGCTATCGCACACTTAGGCCAGCAATGGCCCGTTGTGATACCACAGGATCCCATCTCCCCATTACTCCCGTTGAAACCAACCAGAGCTATTTATATAGCGTAATAAATCTCGCACTCCACAGTCCGCGAGTTCCGAAAGGCTGTCCATACCGTACACACCCAAATACTTATGCCTTCTGTATGATAGCGCCGGACATGAGCATAGGAAGTGTTCCAAAGTCTCCTCCTCCTCTTCGTCCATGCAACTTCTACAAAAGTCATTTTTTGACATACTCCGCGAGATTTTTAGGTAGTTTTTCCTTGCAATGTAAATTGCTTCAGATGACCTTGCGACTGGGAGGTCATGGAAAATACATATTCAGACGTTTAATTGATCTCTCTTTTCGATTCTGCCATTAAAATTAGGGGTTCTAATGTAAAAAAATTCCTTGACCTACAAATGACCTTGAATATAAAGTTCAAGGTCACACCCAAGTTCACAACTAAATTCCTTGTTCAAAAATTACCTAAGAATAAACATTGCTCATTTTTTTGACCGAACTCCTCGAGATTTTTATGGGTTTCCATACTTTTTCCTCACCCTGTATATGTACGGCAATCGACATGTTAAATATAATAAATAAATAAAATGTAAATCAATAATCTATAGTCATACAAAAACTAGGTTCAAAATTACGTCCATAATTATTGAAGAGTGCATATTAACGCATCCCGAAATTTGAGAAATTGTCTAATACATAGTTAGAAAAATTACCATCTGAAGAACCTATAAGATCGACGTTAATCCAGCACTAAGAAATATTTGGTAGATCAAAACCCTCCACACACAGCACATGATGATTTTAATTACTTAACCGTAGAATAATAAGGTTAATAAATTTAAGAAATTCATCGAAAACATAAACAGTACTAAACTACAACAACAAATAGCAAAAATGAGCCACAATAATAGACCATGACAATTATTGATCCACTGTAGGTAGAATAATGATTCATTTGAACAAATTCAAGGTTCATTATTCACGGCAATAATGACACCACCACGAATGAGATTGATATTGTTTTGCTCTCAATAGTAAGAGGCAACTCGGAGTAGCCTGATGGGAAATACTGCTCAGACTTAAAATCAGAATCAACCAGGTCTCCGCAAGAATAACAATGTGATAATCATAACATAATAGTGATTAATAAATTGCATGGGCTGTGGTATGCTTTCCGCTGTTGTTGTGGTAATATAAATGTAACTTATTGTTCGGCTAAATGGTTATAATAACAGTCTAATTTTGATTACGAAATGACCGTGCTAATCCACTATAAGTGGACCGTGATATTATACCAGTATAACTGAACGAAGGGCCAAAAATTGTTTCGAAGATGTTAGACGAAAATTTACAAGTTCTTTAATCAACCTTAATCAAAATCAAAATCATGAATCCAACAGTTGACCAAATTTATTTTCGGGAAAGGCGGGTTCCTTATTTTATTTAATTCGAACCAAAACAGGATAATATTTCTCGAATTTATTTTTTATATACAATAACATATCAACATTAATAAAGTAATTGCAAAGACGATAGAGACAAAAATCCATTTTAGTAGGTTTACAGCGCACAGTGTAGAATGAAGACCAACACTACCAATAATAATTTTAAGCGAGTCGAATTTGTTACGAACGGTAATTCATGACAGGGGCTCTTAAATAACAAATCTAAGAATTATTCCTGTTGTTTATCAGATACGGTACCATTTTTGATATAACTAGCCTTTGTAAAATATCTATATTTTTATAAAAGCTATCTTTATTCGTGATCCTACGGACTAGTTTCATCTAAATTCCGGATTGTAATCTCCTATTTCTCATTCATAACCAAGCAGAAATATCTACCGAGTCTGTGTTTCGATTTTCCATTCCAACACTTTTATGGAATGGTCCCCATTTTTGCTTTGCTAGACTCAAAATTTTAATATCTGCTTCAAATTTAAAAATAATTCTTCAAGAGACTTTGATTTCTAAATTCAACCTTTTTACTACAAATTCTAATATATAGAATTAAAATTCTGCCCCTAACTTCAATTAATATTCATCCTAAACAAAAATTGAAAATATTGTTTAGCCAGATACTTCTAGTACTTTATGTGACAAGCAAAAAGTCGATTGGTGCGGCTTAAGAAGCAACAATAATTGATTGGCTAACCCACTCATATTTTTTATTAAACAAAGAAATGATTGACTAACAAAATAAACGATTTTTTTTTATTGTAAAAATTAAGCTTAAAACCTCATTAATTAGACGAAATACGTAAGTACAAATAATTAATTTTAATCGAAAAAGTTCAATGAAGCGCTTAAATATAATGTTTTCAGACTACTCAAATATAAATTGGGTATAGAGACTAATAAAATAAAATGTTTTAATGGCACGTACATAAATCAGTCATTGTATATTTAAATACCATTATTATCAAAATTGAACCTATTCTAGGAACTATACACAAACAAAATGTGTACTTATTTGATACAAGCTTTAAATAAATTATTTTGGGAGAAGGACACATTGCGTCTAGACACCAGACAGTTACGTAAATCATTGGAGTGTAGTCTTCCAAATAAATTTTAAGAACGTAATTTATTTAGAATAAAGTAATGAGGCTAAAACCAAATTGATTGCGATAATTTAAACATTATTTTATTACCTCTCTAAATGATGAAGATAAGATTTTTTTTGTTTTCAAATTATTTTAGCATTTTACATTATACATATATAAAACTGCTACGCTTGTAGTTATGAAACGTTCACACGTTCTAGATAAAATCACATTTGAACCCAACATTTAGCTATGGATAAATAAATTAATAAAAAAAATTTATAACTTTTAAAATACATTCTTATTAGGAACAAACAGCAACAACAACATTTTTAAAGATGCTATATAAAAAAATTAAGTTTTCCAAATTAGTTTGTTGTTCGGTGTGTATTCTTCAAACAAAGCGCGCAAGTTATATAATTCTTTTCTTCCACATTAACTAGATATCTGATTTTTTTTTTATTCCTCGTTATATACCAGCTCTCCCGTATTATACACCGAGTATACAGAGATTTTATTACTTGTAAGAACCAAAACTTTTTTTTTTTTTTTTTTCATTACATCCCATCGTAACCCGTCTCGGCAACAGCATACAAAACTAAATCATACAATATCGTACGTATTCCAAAAACTATATCAATTTATATATCTGTTTTTTGTTTTTATACCGTTATTTCAACGTCTTGAGCAGTTTACTACAAGCAGTGAGTGAACAAATAAAAATAAAGACGTAGGAGTATTTACAGAACAAAAAATAAAAAAAAAGTTTGCCAATTAAGTTTATATAAAGTTCAAAAATGAATTGTTAAAACGAAAAAAGATAAATTTGCTATGGAACGAACGAACGAAAGAAAATTAAATTAAATTAAATTTTTTATTTTTACTAAAACTTAAAGAATTTTTTTTTTTTTTTTTGGTACTTGTGAAGAAAACTCAATTTACTTGTACTACATACACATTTTTAATATACTTACATAAGACATTCAATTGAATATCAACTGAAACTGGTTCACGTACACCATTATCGGCTGAACATTGATAAATTCCCGAATGATGTCTATCTACTTTATCGATTATGAAGGTTGAACTTTCTGATAGATGGGTTGTGGATGGAAATGCGTCCTGTAATAAAAAAAAAATAAATAAAAAATGTAGAGAAAATGGAAAATTTAAAATTTTTAGCGTTGGATTACACAAATTAATTTATTGTGACACATTTTGGTGCGAAACGATAACGTATTTTTGTAACAGTTTAATTTAGTGATTATTAAAATTAATAGCTGTCTTGTTTTTTTTGTTTTAAGTGTTATTAATACTGGATATCCGAGTAATTTAATTATGTAATTAATATACGAGGAGATTATAATTTGAGTGGAGTTAATTAATTTTTTTTTTCAACAGCGATTGATTTGAGTAAGTTTTTGATATTTAGGTCACAATGGGATTATGTGTATGGTATATATTAGCAATTTTTTATTTGTAATTAAGCGATGTACCCCTAAAAAGCGAGCAGAAATTCTTATATTTCTTTATGAAAATAAATTTTCCGTCGTTTCCACTCAAAGAGCATTTCTATTGAAATATCGTTGTGGCGAAGCGCGAAATGAGAGGACATTAACACTTTAATCGGAATCATTCTAAGAAAATTGTCTTTGTTACAAATGCAAATTGTAGTGACAAATAACGTATGGATCGGTCAAGCGATTAGCAAACTAGACGAATACTTCTATATAATCCTATATAATACGGAGATAATATTGATTTGGAATATATTATATCTGAAGCAAACTCATTAGAATCGGTAGCAAGACAAATGGAGAGAACCGAGGAGATAAAAAGCAATTCTATTGGAGTGAAAAGAATCATGACTGAAATAAGGGAAACAATAATACAGGCACACAAAAATAAATGTTAAGACCCAGAGGGTAGAACCCCTACCCATCCATTTTTGGAGTCACTGAAACCGAATATGACCATAAAAAAAATTTAACTATCTACTTCCCCGTTACCACCCCCCTGAGGGTCGAAATTTCAATTTCCATACAAAATTGAGATGGAAGTACATTTCTATGTTTTTTGGGCCCTGGAATTGAAAATGGCAATTAAAAGTAAATTTGACACCTCCATCATCCCCTAGCACCCCCTTACTACTCCCAGAAAGGGGTTGAAATTTCATATTCATGCTAAATTGAGATGAATGTGCATTTCTATGGTTTTTTGGGCGCTGGGCTTGAAAATGACAACGAAAAGTAAATTCGACGGGGTATACATGTATATATACTACATCAAACTCAATTTTGCATAAAAATTTAAATTTCAATCCGTTTCTGGGGGCAGTAAAGAGGTGCTAGAGGGGTGATGGTGGAAGGGTCAAATTTACTTTTCGTTGTCATTTTCGAGTTCAGCGCCCCAAAAAACATAGAACTGCACGTCTAGCTCAATTTTGCAAGAAAATTGAAATTTCAACCTCTTTCTGGTGGTGGTAAAGGGATGCTAGGGGTGGTGGAGAGGTCAAAATTTTGTTTATTGTCATTTTCAATGCTAGCGCCCCAAGAAACATAGAAAAGCATATCCATCTCAATTGTGCATGAAAATTGAAATCTCAACCCCTTTCGGGTGTAGTAAAGGGGTGCCAGAGGGTGACGGAAGGGTCAAATTTACTTTTCGTTGTCATTTTCGGTTCCAGCGCCCCAAAAAACATAGAAATGCACTTCCATCTCAATTTTGCATGAAAATTGAAATTTCAATCCCTTTTTGTAGATAGATATGGGGTGATAGGGGTAATGGAGGGGTCGCTGTAAACTGGCTGTGTGCATGTGGCGTCACTACGCCAAGTTCGTTCGTTCTTGTGTCAAAAAGCCGTAATGTTTTACACCAGTGAGTCACGTTTCTTTCTCGAGAACAATTCGAGTGGTTTCGAACCCCCTGTAATGACTGTTTTGCTTATTGACAGTTCCATTAAGATAAAAGTACGGTTCTATGCTCATGATTAGGCTTAGGATTTTTAGGTTCTAAAAAATCAAAAATATGTACCTAAAATATGTGGGAAAAACAGGTAGTGAAACTTTAAAAAAAAATCAAAACTAGACCTTATCTTAAGAGGATTTCAATTCACTCATTAACAAAAAAGTATTAAGTTTTTGGCTATAAAGTTGGATATACTAACTCTCCTGGGTTATCATGTGCTGAAGAAGCGGTTTAAAAATTGTTCTATACACTTAAATATTTGGACTGGTAAGTGATACTTACGCCGCCCCGGTGGCACAATGGCCAGCATGCTTGCTTTAAGCTCCGGAGGTCAAGGGCTCGATTACCGGCGGGTGATGAAAAAATTACGGCTGGTTAATGTAAAATAATGATTACGATACTTCATAATGAAGCGCCAGTGCAAAAAAAAGAAAATTCTCGAATCATTTTAAAATGAGAATTGAAGAAATTGAACTGTAAAGTGTGCATTTTAAATTTCACTCAAAATTATAACTCAATTCCTCCTTCAATTTTGTCAGTTTTGTTTCAATCGAATTTGGAGCTTAGCCCATTTGTATTCAAAATATCACACAATTTCTATCTAATTGCAACCAAACCTTTTAGAATTCAAATTCAATCTTTCTCAGAATTTTGCCCTCACTAGACATAAACTTTTGCTCAAACCAATTTTATAATTGTAACTTAATGTTTAACTTTTCTCTTACTAGTTCAATTCGAAATATAAATTCAACTTTTAAACTAAAAACTAAATTACAGTTATGTTATTGCTCTGGTTCACTTCTATACTTACTCAGATTTCTGTTCAAAATTCTGATACAAATTTAACAAACCGTTTGCCCTAAACCAGAGTTTTAAATTCTACTCTAATTATAGGTTAGAAATTTTACTTAATTTCTAAGCAAAATTTCTAGCTTAATTTCAACATTAAATTTGGAATTGAAACTGAATTTTTAATTATTTTTTAATTAAATTACATCCAAATTTTTGCTCAAATTCTCGCTCGATTCGATTGAAATTGAATTTTTAGTCCAAACTTTGTTCAAATCTTGTTTTTCCTAGTACTAAATAAAAATTTCTGCTCGAATAATTTTAGCTAAATTTTCAAATTCCCTCAAACTGTTATTAAAGGCAGTCCGGATTCCAGAATTAAGTTTTAAGCTTTAATAAGCTCATGTATTTGCTAAAATCAAATTTGTAATTTAAACTGTATTTCTAATGTAAGTTCCTAATTAAGATTTTATTCAATTACATTTCTATTATAAAGGAAAAAGCCTTCAGGTTCTTGCTCGATTCCTGATTTTCTATAGTTGAACTAAAAAATTTGTTGGAATCGTGTTTCGAATTTAAACTCAGTCAAATAAAGTGCATTAAGTATTTTGCTAAAATAATTTTCAAAATGTGTTTCCCAAATGCAATATAAAGAAGAGAATTTATACTTAAAATTTCACTCAAATTCATTATATCTCTTAGTCGATCTTTTAATCAATTTCCTCTCTGTCGAATCCTGCTGAACAATTTAGACTGTATTTCGTATTCTCAATTTCAAAACAGCTTGGAACGAAGTTTCTGATTAAAAATCTTAATTTTTTCGAATCCATTTTGATTTTAAACTAAGTTGCTAGTCTGAATACCACTCACATATTAGAATTCCTAACTATTTGTTAAAACCTCAAATTTCACTTAAGTTTTTATTTCAATTTAATTCAATGAACGTGATCAAAATTACAATCCATATTCAAGCACAGTTTGGAAGTTAAATTAAATTTCGGATTAAAATGTCACTCAAAGTTTATTCAAATCCAGATGGAATTGTAATTTAATTTTATTCTGGATGCATCCAAGATTTTATTTGAATCCATTAAAACGATTTTCTTTTCCAGTCGAATAGTTTGATCCAATTCAAATTCGTTTCAAAATATGTATTTTTGAGTTACCTAGGCATATCTATTCGTTGCTCCACCTAATTTGCCGTCATTTTTTTTGTTTTCTTATTGAAAATCAAATAAATTTCTCAAATATATTTCTTTTAAAATATTATGAAATCAAATTTCGAATTGTAACTCAATTCCTATATTTAATTTCATCAAAGATTTTATTTGGTTTGAAATGCCAAAACCATTTTTTTAAATTTAAAATCCAAATTTCACTCAAAATTGGCGATACAAATTTCAAAACTAAATTCAAAACAAATTTTGTTGGTCGTTTGAGATTAATCAAACTATGTATATACCTAGATTGGAACACCAAATGTAAACTCATATTTTTGCTCAAAACCAAATAAAATATCCTAATTAGTTTTTAATCTAAATTTTTACCCAAGTAACACTGTGCAACAATTTTTTCTATTTGAATTCCATGTAAAATGTAGTTTAATTCAGAACATTTTCTTAATTTCTATTTTAAATTTCACACAAAATGTTGGCGTCATGGTTCGAATTGTAACCCAAGTAAAATTGTATGTTAAAACTGAAAATTTGTGGATTTAACACCGAAATTTTTTTTAAATCAACTCAATATTTAGTAAATTTCAAGAAATTTGTATTCAAAGATTAGAATCCAAACTCTGTTTATATCTAAATTTCTGCGACTAGCTTTTGATTTATATTAAACACAAGATGTTATTCAAAATTTTTAAGTTTTTAAATCTAATTTAATTACCTATACTCAATAATTTATTCTATTACATTTGGAATTCAAAATCTCATTAAGTTTCTTGCTCGAAATTCTGATTTTATATTCGATATGTTGAAATTCATAAACTTATGTGACAAACAATATGTTGACTTTTCTCACGTAAATGGCACTCAATATTTACTAATATTCTTGTTTGAATTCTCAGTTTATTTCATTTTAATTTATTTTCAATTAAATTTAAAAATTGTACCTAATTATTCTACTTAAACTTCCATTCACAATAATTACGCCCAATTCAAAATTGAAGCTAATTTTGTGACCTTTAGTTCTCCATCTAATTTTGCTCAAAATCATCGTGTTTTAATTATATTCGAAATCTATTCTACCATTTTGCTCAAATATAATTTACATTTAATAAAATACTTTACATTCAATACTTCCCTCAAACATAAATAATTTGGAACTTTTCGGATTTAAAATTAATTTTCGTTTGAGCCCATTTTGAATATGAATAGCTTTAAAACTGTTGCTCAAGTTCCCCAATGGGGTAGAATTGCATTTGCTACGGTTTGATATAGTTTAGGAATTTTAACGCTTGCTTGATTCACTTACATACCGATGTATTATTTTACATACATTTCCATATTATGCCCTCATCAGATAAATGTCATAACGTGGATTATTTAGTTTTTGATAGGCACATACGTTAACGAATAAAAACAAAAATCAAAATCTGATTTTCTAGAAGAATTCCGGATCGTCAAATAATGTGGAGTGAACTATTCAGATATTTTAATTTGATGTTTATTTTGTACTTAATTTATTTATCTAACTTAGCGGAGTACAGGCTAAAGCTTTATTAAATTATTAGTTCTGGTAACTTTAACCTCCTTATACCTACTAAATTAATCGATTACCATCAAGTAATCGCCACTAGGTAACGTACCTAGTAGTCGATTGCAGTATCCACCCAAGGTGTTGTGGGTAACAGACGACGTTTCATTGCATCTGGGAGATTTGGAACGGACACCAACGTACAACCCTTACAATCTGGAATATACTTTTTAGTATCATGGTCTATTTTTGGCCCCAAACTTTGGTACGCCACCGTGCTTTTATTTACATTATGGTTGGTTGACCTTGATGAGCTCATAATAAAATATTAATATAACATAGAAGCTCAACTCTGTCTCAATAATTTTATAATTGAAACCCGATTTAACCCAATTTTGATTAAAAACCCCTTCCTTAACTTTCAAAATCTCACCGTCTTGGTTTGAATATTTATCGATTTTCGAAATCGGACTGGCAACCGGCCTTGCATATTCTACTATCTGACGAATATAGTTTCAGGATGATAAATTTAAATCCTCACCGATAGATGTATTAACACATAGTCCGGACAAAAGATTCGCTATATTTGATTTTCCTATCAATAGAGCGATCAATACCACAATTGGTACAGGCTTTAGTAATCGTAGCAAATGAAGTACTAACAAAAGCTCATGCAATACCCAGAAAAGCACCCATAAGAAACTTTTTAATATTGAGGGACCTTTCAACCTTAGGGGCAAGTTCATGTAGAGCAGTTTCACAGGGCTTACCAACTCTGTAAGCATATTGCATGTTACTGAGTGGAAAGAGCGGCAAGTAATGATCTCTAATAAATCTGTCGACGATCCTTTCTAAAGTCTTAAGGAAAGTTGAAGACAGACTAATGGGCCGAAATGACTTTGGGTCCGTGTTATAAGACTTGCCAGCCTTCGGGATAAAAAGAACTCTAATCTTGCTTCAACAATGTGGAGCAATACTATATGCAACGCACGCATACTGAAAGTCAGCAGGGAAAACCTCATCAGGACCCCCAGCTTTATACGGTGCAAATGAGAACACACTCCAACGCAAAGCGTCGTGATTGATCAGCTTGTGAGCTAAACCCTAATTAGGAGTTTCAACATACAAGTTAGCAGGCTTGAGTACGACAGAATCAGAACTGAAGTCACAACCGGGGAAATGAACGGAAAGAAATAACTCATCGACCTCCCTATTGGAAGAGGTTAGCTGACCATTCGGTCTAGGACCAAAGCTTTGTTAAGTCTAGTTACAGCCGATAGGCTGTTAATTTCCTCACAGAAGTTAATCTACGATATTCTGTGAGCTTGCCTTAGACTTCTTTTATTATCCTTTTGAGCCACTAAGAAGTGAATTTTCTTAACCTTTTAAGTTCAAAACTCCAAAAAAGGGTTGTTCCAAGACTTCTGGTTAGTAATAAGAGGACAAGATTTTTCAAATGCAGTCGAAATTGCCTTTGTAAGCAAAGATGCTTGTAATTCAATATCCATAGCAGACCGAGATGGGCTCGGTGTTAATTTCCTGTTACGGTATGGTTTAAACGCTGGTCTTTTAAGTTTAATAGAATAAGATATAAACATATGATCAGAAGTGAGAATATCGTTCGTCACTTTCCAGTTAAAAATTAAATCAACAATTGAAATAGAGCACAAACTGATGTAAATCACTACTTTCCGAAAAGAATTAACAAAAGTTGGGTCACAGCCTTTATTGAGAATTTCAAGCTCAGAGGAGCTTAAAAAATTGAATAGAGAAGCCCCTCGATGGTTAATGTTTGGGCTACCCCACATTGAGTGGTGAGCATTAACATCACAACCAATCACCAGGGGGATATGTTTATGCTTACACCACAACAACAAGCTATTAAACTCAACCGAAGGAGGAGGTAAAGCCAAGTCATAGGGAAGATAAACTGATGCAAGGGCCAGTTTAGTACTAGAACTGGCAGAATCAAGAGTAATTAGCACAGCTGTCAGATCAGCCACACTGCACTCCTCAATAAGCGAAGCATTAATATTGTTACCAACAAAAATGCACGTTCGACTCCTAATGACAGGAATCTTATAAAAGATTCTACCATTAGTTGAATTCAAGCCAGAGACAGGACCATCAAGAAGGTACTGTTCCTGAATTAGGCAAACATCTGCGTGCGCTGTGCGGTATAGCAAGCAACTCTCTTAATGCAAATGAAGCCAAGAACAAAAAAAAAATGATTACGGTCCCGAGAGTATCTTAAAAGAGATTCTCTTCAAAACGTATTGCAACAACGAACCGGAACCAGTAATGCATTCGAAAGATTTCAGGTCCACCCGAAATACAATCGATTGGCTATTCGCCTCACGCTTGCAACGGGCAACCTTATATCCTTTTATCAAAAGATCTAAATTCATCATTCCAATGCTGGTGATTACTACACGAGGATCCTCTGGAGGGTCCCCAACAGCTAGCTGGCACCCACTCCAAATGTCTATAATTTTGAAGACTTCCTCATAAAGTCATACGTATAAGTTTCATTGTTATTGCACTTGCAGATGAAGACGTTATCTAAAAAGTAGCACCCAAGCATTTGCAAGACACCAAGTTTCTCCTTATCTAGGCTGTTTATTGGATTAAGGTACGCGCTTTCTTGGGCGATAACTCAGGAGTAGTGTCAGTTATTATTCTGGTTCGCTTAGATCTAGAATGAAAGCTCGGTTCCGATATGGAACCGTTATCAATTGTATTCAACAGAGCTTTTTCTATTCCCCATAATACATCAGAATTGCAACCAACGACAATATCGTGGTCAACAAACTATATGTCGGAATCCTGAGAAGGCTGCATCGAATAGCTATGATTAGGTAATAGGTAGCAGTGGAAGTTGTACATTTAATTTTAATTTATATATTCTCTTCCTGCATGTAATTCATTAACATGCATAACCAATTTTGGATTTCTAAGATGAAATGAAAATATTTAACGAATATATTGTTACCACACTACGGTGACACCTAGGGTAGAATAGAATGAATTATTTAATAGCGAAAAGGTTACTGTACTAAAATTTAATTTGTTACAATTGGCTATCTTAAGGACTTTCTGTGTCAATTTTTAGTACAAAGAAATTTTTTTTGAACAATTCGTTGTGGTTTTCTAATGTGGTACTCCCCCCCTATTCAGCTTCAAGATCATGACGTTTGCTGTAGTTCATTGAACTTGTTTGTTTACCCCTTTATGTGTTTTTTTTTGATTTTCGGTTTCAACCTGTATCAAGATATTTATGTATTTGGTTTAACACATAAAAAGAAAAAGTAATCGGACGTTTTTTTTTTTTTTGTATACGAGATGATTGAAAATCAGTTTTGTTGAGGCCACCGTAGCTAAGTGATTAAAAATAAAAAAAAAAAAAATTATAATAATAGAATCCTAACAATAGTGCAAAAATTGTGCAAACAGTTTAGTGAGTAAATTTTGCTAGCTATAGATTCTATAGTTCATCCAGCAACGACAATAGTTCTAATATATTGGTAACTACTGGTTACAAGTAATAAATTGTTGGATAATTACCATTTTGTGGGTAAGAATATATTGTCTTGTTTGGCGGTGAATGTTTCTATTATAAAGTTTTTTATTTTTATTATTATTGTGTTTAGGCCATGTTGGAATGATATGCAAATTTGTGACCACCAGTTATCAACGCTCACTTAGATTTGCTTGAGGAAGTTGGCTTAGCGAAAATAAGTCAACAGGCGGCGGGCCTCTAGAATTAATTTGTTTGTTCGAGAATTCAAAAAATTTGTTCTGAATTTTTTTTTACCGTTCTGATAATTTGCCAAAATAAAATTGCCTGAAATTATCAAACGGAATCGAACACAAACAAGTGATAGAAGGAGTTTAAGCGGCAGTGTGCCCTATAAAGCAGCAGTGTGGAAACTCATATATATATATACATATACGGTTTATGGAAAACCGTGATTGAATTTTCTGGCGACATAATTATGATAACGGTGTTTCGGCTGTTGTATTACATATAAAGTTTTTTTTTTCAATTAAATTTATCTTTATTTTTTTTGTCTAATTATAATTGTTTAAAGTAAATTAGTGCTTTCGTTTATTTCTATTTTTTTTAATATTTTTACCTTAAATAATTAAAAGTCTTTCTTGTATAGAATAACATAAATTACATAGTGTAGTGAATGTGAGTGGATTGATTTTCTTTTAGCTTACAGGTATCCAGCCATAGAGGACTAAGAGTACTCTTCGTAAACTTTATGGGTGAGTTTTTTTTTATTATATTTCATTACTAAATATTGAATTGATCCACACATACATCACCACATAACAAGTTTCTTCTTAAAGTAAAATCAGTCTTTTTGTAAATAATTATTTTTTTTTTTGTTTAAATGAATAAAAATAGTAATTAAATCATGAAATAAATCCTCTTTATTATTTGGTGATGATGTTTTTTGAGTCCGACGCAGAGTAGTTTTAATAACAACACGAATATTGTTTGTTATGCCTTGTTCAAATTATGGCGGCAAAGAACCCCCCTATAGCCACTGAAGTACACCCGATCAATCGTGTTGGCCGCTCATAAGAGGCAGTAACAAAATGGCGCCGAAACAGGGACCGTTAGTAGGTTTTTGCTAGCGGTTTATAATACTAGATAAATTCACATGGCTAGAAAAGAAAATGTGCTTTTTCCGTTAACTTCATTTTTTTTTTTTTTTGCTTTTATAACGTAATTAAGGTAGCAGCAACGAATTAAATTAAATTTTTTTTTTTTTTGAACATTTTGATCGGTTTTTTTTAAAGTAAATTTTCATTTTTATTTTGTACTCTCCAATTTTAAGGTCAGAGATTGTGAATTGAGTTTCATATAGGAAAATTTTCTATCGACACTTGGTGACTCCAGGATTTCTGGTTATTTTCCTTATGATTTCTACACAGGTATTCTCAGACTAATTATGGATTTCCTTTCCGTTTTTAATACTCCTACCGTCAGGTAAGTGACTGAGTTGGGCATTGATCGAGCTTACTGTAAGAATTTCCTCGGTAGAATACACAGTGATTCTGTGATTAATCCCGTTGATGCTTATATGTAATGTCTCAATGAATTAACTCTCTCATATACAATCCTTTCAATTCCTAACAGTTAATAATTATTATTATTATTTTTTTTTTGTTATGAGAAGCATTTATATTTCACTCTGCGTCGAGACAATGACATCATCACCGAATTTCATGTACGAATTCATATTTAAATTTTTTTTATATACAAAGAAAGCATCTAATTATTATTATCATTATCACATACATACATATAGATATCGTATATATTTTTGTTTTTTGTTTTTTCATTTCGTCGGATGTTTATATATTTATAACTAAGTATTTGAGCATATTATTTGTTGAATTTTACTCTTTACAATCTGTCAGATAAACCAAATACTTATATTTATCGTTTGTTTTTTTTTTTGCGTTATACACGTGAGATTATTTAATTCCATTATTTTCAATTTTTTTCTATATCCAAATATACTTTCGCAAACAATTCTTATAATAAAAATAAAAAATTTCATAATGGAACCAATCGATTATTTACAAAATCTTTCGCCTTCCGAAATTGAGGTGGAATACCAAACGAGAGGACTATCCAGTATGGTTGCTGATGCAAATAATTTACTAATTAATAGATTATCAGCTGAGAATCGGGACAAAAACATGCAACCAATAAACACTCATGCTGTCGCAAAGCCTGAAGACGAGTATGAATATTGTAGAAATAAATTCGAAGAATTATCAAAGGTTACTTCACAGCATGGAGTGTCGCCACCTAGTAATGTTATAATGCGCGGATTGGCCCAATCTATACACTATAAAGGGAGAGCTGAAAGACTTATTCGTACGTATGGCGAAAATACTAACCTGCGTAGTTTGTATAGTAATTGGCGACGAGAATATAATTGGTATTTCAAGCTATGGAAAGATGTTAGTAATAAATCAACTCCTAATGCTGTTGAAATTGATCTTCTTGAGCTACAAAAAAACTTAGCATCTAGTTCAGTTAACGAAACCCATCAGAATGACTTAAGTGATAACCAATTGAGTAATTCCAAAACCAATACGCAGACAAAATCCTCTTCTTTACAAAGATCAGACGATAATGTTCTTCCTCACCACAAGCCCAATTTTTTTTTTAATGAGCAAACAAATTTAAGGGAATCAGTTGCAGATTTTTTCTCGAAGGTAGAAAGACCGCTAGTTCCACAATTGGCATTAAACCAAACTGATCCAAACCAATTTAAAAACTTAAGGGTTCCTAACCCAAATTTTAATCGTAATAATTTTCAAGAAAACATGAACCCTAATTTGAATGTGAATGTAAATCAAGCACAGCCAAATCAGTCACAAATAAATTTTCACAATTTTTATAAAATTCGGCAAAAGTGGAATTTAAATTTTGACGGCAGTGAAGCGCAAAATGTGCATGATTTCATTTACAAATTAGAACAAATGGCCCGTGATGACGGAATAAACGAAAATAGTTTGACTAAGGTAATTCACCTGTTTTTGACTAAGAAAGCCGAAGACTGGTACTGGGTCTATAAGTTAGATAATCCCGAAGTGATATGGCTAACAATGAAGAAAGCAATGTTATCTTATTTCAGTAGTTATGATTTTGAGGAAGAAATAAGGGAACAGATCCTGCGCAAGTTTCAAGATCATAAAACCACTTTCACAGATTTTGCTCTAGGAATACAAAAACTCAATGCTCGTCTTCAAAATCGGCTATCGGAAAAAGAATTAATATACCGCTTGAGTCAGAATATGCACCCAGCGTTAAAAAATGTGACATTACCCTATCAAAACACAGTTAGATCAGTGGAGGAACTGAGAGTTTTGTGTCAACGATATGAGAAAATGTGGGAACAAACCGGCTACGACCCCAGGCGATTTACAGATATTTATAACCGAAGAAGAATTCAAATAAATGAACTGGAGTTTGGGATGCGGAACCTAAGTAACGAACCACAGTTGCAAGTTATTGGAGATAGTCAACCGAATTATTATCGAACGAGTCAACCGGAGAATTCTTTATCTCATCAAAAAGCCTCTACACCCATGAATAATAAAAGTGAAAAAATCGAGGCATTTAATCAGAATCTCACTCAAGATCGAGCGTTATATATCTGCTGGAATTGCAGAGATATTGGACATCGATACCAGGATTGTGTCAAACCATTTGTGGATATATTCTGTTTTGGCTGTGGAGCGTCCAATGTAAGGAAACCATTTTGCCCGAATTGCCAGAAACATAATCCGGAAAACTCGAAACCGAGTGTGAATCAGTTGAGGGGATCACGCTCCGGACCAAATCAGCAATCAACTTCGAGAGATTAGATCATTCCCAATCCCTCAAAAATATATCAATTAATAATATGACTAGACCTACCTGTCTTCTACAACCAAACAACAATACATCAGACGTCATAAGACCATCTTCTTTCAAGAAAAATATATACCGTAGCATTAAATATTTTAAAGAGAAACGCGCCCTTTTAAAGAACTGTATGGCAACTCTTATTAAATTTATTTCGAAAACTGATCCACGGCCACATGTAGACGTAGAGATAGCTTCTAATCAAATTACAGGTCTTCTAGACAGTGGAGCATCGGTTAGTGTCCTTGGAAAAGGCTCGTTAGATTTTTTAAATAGTGCTAATATCACTTTCCATAAACTGAACTCAAAGATTCAGACAGCGGACGGAACCTCTAATAAGATAGAAGGTTTTGTGTGGTTGAAAGTTAGGTTTGGCAATCTCACAAAGAGTATTCGATTTTTTATTGTCCCGACACTTCAATCTCCCCTATATTTAGGAATTGATTTTTGGCACAAATTCCGAATAATGCCAAATATAACAATAAGTGAAGTTATTGATCTCCCTCCGAAGAGAAATAATGAGAATTGTTATGTCCTTGATGAGCAAAACCAGACAAAACTAGATAAAATTATTGATATGTTTCCCTCTTTCGAAAAGGATGGTCTTGGTAAAACGATGCTTCACGAACATGATATAGAATTGGTTAAAGGCTGTAAGCCAATAAAGCAACGGTACTACCCAGTCTCACCTGCAGTACAGAAGGACCTATACAGCGAAATTGACCGTATGTTGAGTCTAGGCATAATAGAAATAAGTAAAAGCTCATGGAGCTCGCCTGTTACCATTGTGAGAAAAGCAAATGGAAAAGCTAGATTGTGCCTAGACGCACGTAAGTTGAATTCAGTGACTGAAAAGGACGCATACCCATTACCAATAATCGACGGACTTTTGGGACGACTATCGGCAACTAAATTCATTACGGCACTGGACCTAAAAGACGCATTCTGGCAGATACCGCTTGCGGAGTCGGCCAAAGACAAAACTGCTTTTACTGTACCGGGAAGACCTCTCTATCAGTTCAAAGTGATGCCGTTTGGGTTGTGTAATGCAGCCCAGTCAATGTGTCGCCTAATGCATAAGGTAATCCCTCACGAACTCCATGATAAAATCTTCGTGTATCTGGATGATTTGTTGATCGTTAGCGGCACATTGAAGGAGCACTTTGAGCTGTTAGAGAGTGTCGCGACTCTACTGAAGACTGCCGGGTTGACTATAAATATCGAAAAAAGCAATTTCGTTATGAAAGAAATACGATACCTGGGATATTTAGTTGGAGAAAAAGGTTTAAGGCCAGATCCAGGAAAAATCGATGCTATAGTCAACTTGGCGACGCCGACGAACGTAAAACAGATTCGACGATTACTTGGAATGGCTGGGTGGTACCGGAGGTTTATTGAGAATTTTGCGAGCGTTACAGCTCCTATAACGGAATGTCTTAAAAAAGGAAAGTATCAATGGACCGAAGGGGCTCAACAATCCTTCGAAATATTGAAAGATTTGCTGACATCTGCTCCAGTCTTAATAACACCAAATTATGACAATCCCTTTTTTATTCGGTGTGATGCAAGCACAGAGGGAGTCGGAGCTGTCCTTTACCAAAAAGATTGCGATGGAAATGAAAGACCTATCGCTTATATGTCGCAAAAATTAAACAAAGCGCAAAAGAATTACTCTGTGACCGAACTCGAGTGTTTGGCAGCTATACTGGCAGTCAAGAAGTTCCGGGCGTACGTCGAGGGTCAGGAGTTTACTCTAATTACTGACCATGCGAGCCTAAAATGGTTGATGGGCCAGAAGGATCTGAGTGGTAGACTGGCAAGGTGGAGCTTAAAACTCCAAGGATTTCGTTTTAACATCGAGCATCAACGTGGTAGGGATAACGTGGTTCCTGATATGCTGTCTCGCATTCATTGTGATGAAATCACTGAATTTATTGAAAGTGTTCCAAAAGTTCTGAACCAATCAAAATTTGATTCTTCTAAATTTAACGATAAAGAGTATAACAGTTTGCGTGATAAAATCCTAAGCAACCCTGAAAATTTTCCTGCATTTAAGATCTCTGATGAACGTATTTTCATAAGAATTGAACCGAAAAGGAACAGTGAACTCTCAGATTTGTCAATGTGGAAACTATGGGTTCCCCACGATTTGAGAATTACACTGATTGAACAAAATCATGATAATCCATTGTCATCTCATGGTGGAATTGGCAAGACCCTGGAAAAATTGCGAAGATACCACTTCTGGCCAGGTATGTCTCGGCAGGTTAGAGAATATATCTCAAATTGCACAGTTTGTAAAACGACCAAGGCACCCAATCGTTTGACAAAACCACCAATGGGAAAACTATTTCCAGTTGAAAGACCTTGGCAGCGAGTTTATGTGGATTTATTAGGGCCATATCCGAGGTCAAGTCATGGTAAAACGGTAATTGTAATAGCTCTTGACCACCTTACAAAATTTGTGGTGCTTAAAGCACTGACCAAGGGAACTGCGTCACAAATCACAGAGTTTCTCAAAGACCAAATTTTTTGTGTATTTGGAGTACCGGAAACTATACATTCCGACAATGGTGTCCAATTTAAAAGTCACGAATACACGAAACTTCTTAAAGAATTCGGTGTGACTGACTCAAAGACTGCCGTGTATTCTCCCCAATCAAATGCATCTGAAAGAGTGAACCGTTCTGTTTTATCTGCAATACGTTCCTATATTTCTGACAAACATAGCAATTGGGACAAATATTTAAATGAAATAGCGGCCGCACTACGCAATGGGGTGCACGAAACAGTAGGGTACTCACCACATTTTCTCCTGTTTGGTTACCACAAGGTAAATCATGGGAGCGACTACAGAATACTAAAGCAAGTTGGAGATATCGCAGAGGGAGAAGTTTTATTACCCTTACCAGTTAGATTATCGCTCGTACATGAAGATGTGAAGAAGAATATTCTAAAAACCTATGAAAAAAGTGCCAAGCGGTATAACCTGAGAACTCGACCTATAGAATACTACGTTGGACAATCAGTGTTTGTTAGAACCCATCCGCAGAGTGATGCAGTAAGGAAATTCTGCGCAAAATTTGCACCACAATTTGTTCAAGGTATAGTTTCAAGGAAAGTCGGTACAGTGAATTACGAGATCAAAGATTTAAGTGGCAAAACCCTCGGTGTCTACCATGCCAAGGATATACGTCTCTAGGTAATGCCTCATTATTTAGTAAACGTTTTAAAATCATTAAAAAAAAAAAAATTTATAAATGTAACATTGCTTATGCTGATTTCTAATTGATTTTCAGCTTCTTTCTTCCATGCCGATGGCAGAACAAAAGAAGCTGCCCTGTTACAATTGGCTATCTTAAGGACTTTCTGTGTCAATTTTTAGTACAAAGAAATTTTTTTTTGAACAATTCGTTGTGGTTTTCTAATGAGGTACTCCCCCCCTATTCAGCTTCAAGATCATGACGTTTGCTGTAGTTCATTGAACTTGTGTGTTTACCCCTTTATGTGTTTTTTTTTTGATTTTCGGTTTCAACCTGTATCAAGATATTTATGTATTTGGTTTAACACATAAAAAGAAAAAGTAATCGGACGTTTTTTTTTTTTTTGTATACGAGATGATTGAAAATCAGTTTTGTTGAGGCCACCGTAGCTAAGTGATTAAAAATAAAAAAAAAAAAATTATAATAATAGAATCCTAACAATAGTGCAAAAATTGTGCAAACAGTTTAGTGAGTAAATTTTGCTAGCTATAGATTCTATAGTTCATCCAGCAACGACAATAGTTCTAATATATTGGTAACTACTGGTTACAAGTAATAAATTGTTGGATAATTACCATTTTGTGGGTAAGAATATATTGTCTTGTTTGGCGGTGAATGTTTCTATTATAAAGTTTTTTATTTTTATTATTATTGTGTTTAGGCCATGTTGGAATGATATGCAAATTTGTGACCACCAGTTATCAACGCTCACTTAGATTTGCTTGAGGAAGTTGGCTTAGCGAAAATAAGTCAACAGGCGGCGGGCCTCTAGAATTAATTTGTTTGTTCGAGAATTCAAAAAATTTGTTCTGAATTTTTTTTTACCGTTCTGATAATTTGCCAAAATAAAATTGCCTGAAATTATCAAACGGAATCGAACACAAACAAGTGATAGAAGGAGTTTAAGCGGCAGTGTGCCCTATAAAGCAGCAGTGTGGAAACTCATATATATATATACATATACGGTTTATGGAAAACCGTGATTGAATTTCTGGCGACATAATTATGATAACGGTGTTTCGGCTGTTGTATTACATATAAAGTTTTTTTTTTCGTCTAATTATAATTGTTTAAAGTAAATTAGTGCTTTCGTTTATTTCTATTTTTTTTAATATTTTTACCTTAAATAATTAAAAGTCTTTCTTGTATAGAATAACATAAATTACATAGTGTAGTGAATGTGAGTGGATTGATTTTCTTTTAGCTTACAGGTATCCAGCCATAGAGGACTAAGAGTACTCTTCGTAAACTTTATGGGTGAGTTTTTTTTTATTATATTTCATTACTAAATATTGAATTGATCCACACATACATCACCACATAACAAGTTTCTTCTTAAAGTAAAATCAGTCTTTTTGTAAATATTTATTATTTTTTTTGTTTAAAATGAATAAAAATAGTAATTAAATCATGAAATAAATCCTCTTTATTATTTGGTGATGATGTTTTTTGAGTCCGACGCAGAGTAGTTTTAATAACAACACGAATATTGTTTGTTATGCCTTGTTCAAATTATGGCGGCAAAGAACCCCCCTATAGCCACTGAAGTACACCCGATCAATCGTGTTGGCCGCTCATAAGAGGCAGTAACAAATTTTCCATGATAAAACTGTTCTAAATGTTTCTAGAAGATTCTGGCTTAAAAAGTCATGAAATTTTGGTTTGAGTAGATGAAAAGCCAACGAGTTCAAATTAGATCATTCGTATGTGGAACGCGACAGTGTAAAGATTAAAAAATGAATTAAAAGTGATTTAAAAAGTGAATCAGTGCGATATAAAATGTATAAGTGATTAGTCAAATTTGTGCAAATATATAAAAAGTGATTTTGTGAATTATTGTTAATAAATTGTGTTGAATTAATTTTTGTGTTCAATAAATAAATTCGTTCGTAACAAATCGAAATGTTTTGTTTTATTCACAATCCAGTGATTCAATTCTTGATTGATATGGCAAGAACGTAATAATATTATGTTATAATTTTTTGTTGGGTCACAGTGGAGGAAGTGAAAAGATATTATTACGGTACTAGGACTGTGTTCGAAACATGTTAAAAATTTGGTACTAAAAAATATTTATCAAACGTTTCGAATACTGTATAAAACTTTAATTATGTATCACTGTTGATTAATTACATGCAGAGAGAGAATTTATTTAAACAACTTAGCTCAAACGAATATATTTTACAAACTTTTACCATCAATCGTTCGGATTTTTGGATAATATTTATTAAGTCGCAGGGGAAGATCGTTTAAAATATGAGAAAAAGATGTGTCTTTGTGGACAACCTTGAGACATATTATTATCTGCAAATTGTAATAAGCCCGAATAAATATTATTCAATCAAGAAAATTCAGAAAATTAATTTGAATACGAAAATGATACCTTATTTACTATAATTGTTTTGTGTTTAGACTCTAATATTTATATTTTACCAACAATTATATAATTATTAACTAATTTTGCACATTATGATATATGTAACATTACCAGATATCTTAAATTATTATAAATCCCTAAACTGAAACTGAAAACAAAAATAAATATTTTACTGAACCCAATTTTAAATAGAAACCCAATATACCTTTAAACATAAAATATGTTTGGCCCAAATGTACCTATTTGATTAAAAAAGGTCAACATAATACTAAAATATTAAACCCTCAAAGATTCCCAATTATTTTGAAAACATCATTTCTATTCATATCCCATACTCATATAAACTTTCATTGAAAATTAGTAAAAATTGAAAATCCATCAATCAAAATGAAATATTGAATTGACGGATACAATTTTTTATAAGTATGATTCCCATAAATCTGCAAAATTTAATAGAATATTAGTGTTAAACGATTAGCATAATTTTGTATGTATATATGTTCGTATATTGTCATTACAAATTTATTTGTGTTGTTCCCAATTAATATCACGTGCCATCAAATATAATTATCAGTGCGTATAATGATCAAAATTACGCTAATGATTTATGTAAACAAACAATCCATCTATACGGGATCATAATAGCATATATGTACATTATTCAGACCTATCTAAATCCATCAGCGTAATTACAAACAAAATAATACGCGGGGACTTTAACTGTTTTTTGAATTAAACTAAAAATCAATCAAGTAAACTTTTCAAACTTTTAATGATAAAAAATGTATACCTGTCTAATTGGTTATTTAGGTATGCGCGCGTAATTGAACCAAAACAATTAAAATCAATATCAGCATTACGTATTTCATTTACATATTAATTTTTAATGTATCCATTTTCATCCCAAATTTTTACTTTTGACGTCCTCGTCCTTGTCGTAATTTTGTGTTACGATTAAATAAAATAAAATTTTACGCTACGACAATAATTTCATTGTAATTAATGTCATTTTAATCGAAAATCGAATTAAATAATAAATTTTGTATTATTCAACTTTGTCTATTTGTACACACACAAAAAAAATTGAGAAATACTTTTTTGAAGTTGAGCTCAAATATTGTGTCCGAATAACATGAGAAACGTCTCCCTATGAAGTAATAGAAAATGATGTCATTAGGAAAGGGATAGGAAATGGGTAAAAAGAATGTTTAGATAGCTGAGTAAAAATACTTTGACGATGTTAAACGTTTGGCAAATCGTTCTGGATTTGTTTAAAAGTTAATTTCACAGTATTACTTCGGTCTAGAAACACCAAAATATTGAAATCCTGTCAAAAATGACGAAAAATTTGATTGGTCCAAAATCACTTTTCGCGACGTTTTGAAAGTCCCTGAGTCCGAAAAAGCAAACAAAAAAAAAGTCCGTCCGTCTGTCTGGATGTCTGGATGTCTGGATGTCTGTACCAGTGGTATCTCGAGAACGGCTTGTCCGATTTGGATTTTTTTTCGGCAATCAGTTTCTATATGGCCAAGGTGGAGATTTGAAAAATTTTTGGAAACTGGAGAGGAGACCATACGAATTGACCCAAAATACCTACCTGGATTTATGAATATTTACGTTTTTTTCTATAATATGCTGGTTTGATTATTGAATTGGGCATTGAATTGGGAATTGATTGAAGGCTAAGTTAGGGGTCAATTTGCGGGTTTAATTGAAATTGAGTTGGAGTTGAGTTGGGGTTGGATTAGGATGTAGTGAGTAGTTAACAAATTGTTTCTATGATGGAATTTGCCTATTTATCAACCGATTAAGATGAAATTAGACATGTGAGTTGAAAACGGGATTCTAAAATGATTTTTGGATGAAGTTCTGGAATTTGGAACAAGTATGATGGAACTTGACTATTTCTCATCACATGTGCGTTGAAAATGGGCTTCTAAAATTGTTTTGGATAAAGTTCTGGAATATGGCCAAGTAGGATGGAACTTAGCTATTTCTTAACCATGAAATTTGATATGTGAGTTGGAAATGGGATTCTAAAATGATTTTTGGATAAAGCTCTGGAATATGGCCAAGTATTATGTGTAAATAGGGTTGTAAAATTATTTTTGGATAAAATTCTGGAATATGGTCAGTTACACGGTTAGAAATATCAGTATAATTTTGTATACTACTTTCGGTATATAGTTCTAGAATACGATTTTTCGTGTTAAATTGTATGCCTGTACTCATGTTACTGAAATACATGTTACTGTTGTTGTATAAGTAAATAAGTGTTGGTTAAAATAAAAATCAATACTGCCAAAATTGTCACACCAACTTTATGACACAGGTGAATGCTATCTCCATTGAAGATACCAAAGACCGAAGTACTGATCACCTCGTGAGGTTTCAGCCCTTTATATTTTTGCGATTAGAATTAGACAATGTTTTTACAATAATTAAAATTGGACATAATTTTTTAATTTAAGTTCAACATTTTTTGTGTAGCTCGTGCCTTTTTTCATGTTGTTTTAGGCAAACCTCTTTTTGATTTTAAACCTTTTGCAAAAATTTTAGATTTTTTTAAAATAAATTTTACTGCATTTTGAAATTAGATGTTAACAATATTTTAAAATAAAATTAGACAAAAATTTTAATTCTAATTAAAAATTGTTGGTTTTGCTCGGACATTTTTTCCTATCGTCGTGAACAATGCATTAGTGTGTATCTACAAAATTCACCGAAATCGTTTTTTTTGTTTTTTCGACAAGAATGTACATGTTTGCTTTGTTTTTTAGTATCAGTGTTGATCGCATCGTGCCTAGACATAAAGAAAACTCAATTTTTCGTTTGCATTAGTGTGTATCTACGATATTTTGTGGTGGTTGCTAGCATTGAGGTAAGTTAAATGTTAAATAAATCTGTAATTTAGTAGTTATTTACAGTTAATCGTATAATTTTAATTAATTTAAGCATTTATTAACGTAAAAATGTTAATTTTGTTTCTAAATTATTTAAAATTATAATTAAAATAGGTAATATTAGAATGTGTTGTAGATAAACAAAAGTGTAATTTCAAAGTATTGTTTTCCTGTTTATACCGGGTGTTTCTTTTAAACTGAGACGATCAAATATCTCGAAAAATAGCCACTCTACGGAAAAAATGTCCATAATCAAAATTTAATCATACCGCGGGGGAAATACATTAGTGCAAAAAAATAGTCCCCCACCCCCGCTTTGTAGGTGGGGCGGGGGTAACTTTGAAACTAAGATAGGAACCCCTATTTTTTATTGCAGATTCGGATTCTACGGCTAAAAATACGTAGGATTTGACTGAAACATTTTTATCGATTCATGATAGATGGCGCTGGAAATACATTAGTGCTAAAATTAGTACCCCCACCTACAAGGAGGGGGTGAGGGTACTAATTTTAACACTAATGTATTTCCCCCGCGGAATAATTCAATTTTGATCTCTATCATTTTTTTCGTAGAGTGCTTATTTTCCGAGATATTTAATCCGAGATAAAAATTGAATATCGTCAATTACAGCGCCATCTAACATGAATCGAGAAAAATGTTTCAGTCAAATCCTACGTATTTTTAGCCGTAGAATCCGAATCTGCAATAAAAAATAGGGGTTCCTATCTTAGTTTCAAAGTTACCCCGCGCCCCACCTACAAAGCGGGGGGTGGGGGACTATTTTTTTGCACTAATGTATTTCCCCCGCGGTATGATTAAATTTTGATTATGGACATTTTTTCCGTAGAGTGGCTATTTTTCGAGATATTTGATCGTCTCAGTTTAAAAGAAACACCCGGTATACATAGTTATGTTTGTTTTGTAGATAAACGAAAATGAAATATCAATTTTTTTTTTTTTTTTTTTGTGGATATTGTAAAAGTTAATTTATAAAAAAAGTAAATCCTTGTAGTTTAAATTAATTTTTTAAACAAACTTTAAATTATGGGAGAAAGAGGAAAGTTGCCGGTTAAACTTGCACTGGAAAAAATCCTATAAAACCGATCGCAACCGATTCATTAAAATCGACACTTGTTGATATTACGCCGGCAAATGACTCGGCGCAATCCAGTTTTGATAACGCCAAATTTATCCTGATCGAGTGCCACCAACAACGGAAACAATACCCATTGAAATAAAAGACAGCAACATCAACGAACCTTTTAGAAATAGCCAAATTGCATCCGGCTCCGTCATTATACCAGAAATCGATTCTGCGAGGAATACTTCGGCAATATTTTTGCCACCTAGCTCCGGACAATCAATTTTTGATAACGCCACATCTATTTATGATAACGAAATTCAGTGGAGCTGGAAAATATTTTACCACTACCCGTAATCGAGTTACCACCAACAAAGGGATCGATTCCATTTGAGTTAATCGATAATTACACAAACACCGCTGGTGAGAGTAGCGACACTGATTCCAGTGATGATTTACCGGAAACCGATTCTGAAGATACTTCGACGACAAATACCAGTTTGTTGGACCAACCAAGTGTCGATAGTAGTTCAAATATTGCTGCTAATGATCCAATAAATACGAGTATGAATGAAGCTGAGAATGGAGGTAATGAATATTCAAGAAAAGAAAACTAGAAATGGAAAATCGAATGCTTGGGGAAAGTACCTAGGTTTTCGGAAAATTTAAAACGACACTGGAAGTTTAAGTCAAATACAGGACGTGGTTAAACAAAACCGTCAAATCGGTCCTCGATGCACTATTCAAAGCTGCAAAAAGTTTACAAAATTTAGTGAGCATTGTGGAGCGGTAAGCGAGGCAGATCGGAGCAAATTGTTTTGTAGTTTTTAGAAATTAAACTGGAACGAAAAAAACAATTATATTAGCAATTTGATATTGGAAAACCAAACACAAAGGGCTACTATATCTGATCCAACAACCTCAAGGCGAACCTTTCCTCTTAAATACCGAATCAATCTAAATGATCGCCTTGTCGAAGTGTGGAAAAAAATGTTTTAGCAACTTTCGGAATAAAACAAGGTTTTGTTTTGAAGTGTGTTCGTAAATCACATTATGGCATTGTACTTGTACAACGCAATGAAAAAAAATCACGAGTTCTATCGAACGTAGATCAGGAGTTCATGTGCGAGTTTTTGGATTCATTAAATAAATTACCGAGCCATTATTGCAGCAAAAATACTAATAAGTTGTACTTGGAGCAAAAATTCGATTCGAAATCATCACCTTATCCAGAATATGCAAATCACTGCAAATCATTTGCTAAACAATGTGTATCAAGAACTTCATTTTTGAATGAAACCAGAAAAAATTGTGCTTTGTTTAATCCTAAGAAAGATTGATGTGATACTTGTATCCAATTCGAAACAGGAAATGTTCCAAAACACGAATGGCAGACTCATATTAGTGAGAAAAATAGGGCAAATGTAGAAAAATCCAACGATTGTAAAAATGCAATTATCGTTTATGCCACCTTATTTTTATGGACTTACAGGCTGTTAAAATTTATCCCGTTATTAATACCAGCAGCATGTATTTTAAAACAAAACTTGCTTGCCATAACTACACAATTTTCAACAAAGTAACAAAAGATGTGGCACGCTACTGGTTCGATGAAACACAATCCGATCTTCAAGCGTCAGTTTTTGCATCATTTTTGGTACATTATTTAAAAAATAGGCTGCTAACTGCTGATAAATTACCAATAATCATTTGTTCGGATGGATGTACTTACCAAAATAGAAATGCAATTCTATCAAATGCGTTGCTAACTCTGGCGATGCAATACAACGTGACAATTATTCAAAAATTAGTTAAAGGCCACATCCAAATGGAGTGTTCATGCCAAAATTGAGCAGAAATTAAAAAACAAAACCATTGAAATTCTTAACGATTACCATCGAAGCAAGAAAGAAACCGTTTTCTTACCGAATTGTTTCACCAGAATTTAATTTTTTCCAAAACTTTTCATGTAATCAAATGTACCCGTCTATTCGGTCAGGTCACGATAATGTCGTTACTAGTTTGCGACAGTTGCAATACACATCAAATGGAGTAATATCGTACAAAAGTATGAAAATTCACATCCATTAAAATTATTGGGGGTTTTATGATAATTTACCGCACGATTAAAATGCAATAATTAAATTTCTAGACTGAATTCTATTACGTTAAGACTGGTTTACAAGTTTATTGTTTTTTTTTTGTTAAAGTTTATTATTTGTTATATTTTCTTTTTTATAACGTTTTTAAGAAAAATAATAGTGCGTTTATTGCATTAAGGTGTTGAAATATCTGTGATTGTTTTATTTAGTCAAATTGGTTATTATTTATAATAAAAAAAATACAAAAAAAAATTGTTGGTTTTACCTCTATTATGATGTAGATAACTCCTAATGTATTTCAAATTATTTGTTTCATAAGTGAGTACATATTTACATTTTTAATTATATGGATAAATATTTTTAAACAAATGGATCTTAATTCAATTGTTGCTTGCAGACTAGAGGCAACAACAGAACTAGGAACCTGCATCGTAGGTTCCCGCTTCTATTCTCCAGCACCTTGTTGAGCAAGCTAACAAGAACCATTCATTGCAAAATGAATGAACACTATCCTAGAAATTTTAAGCCGGATAATCGGAACCTATTGAGAGAAATAAAAAGGATTAAGTCGGTCATATGTGATAGAAACATTGTGCTGGAGAGAGCTGAGGGCGCCATTATGGACCCTGTCATTATAGCTAATAGCGTAGCTGAGTCTTACAAGGAAATTTTTCAAAAATCAGCAGGAAATCATGCTCCTGAAACTCAACAGATAAAATCATTCACTTCTTCCCACCCCGCTCCTATGTCAATTACTAGATCAGTTCAGACAGACGGTCAGTGTGGATGGTATTTCCAACAAAACCCTACACGCTCATTACAAAATCTGGTAATTGCATACTTGATTTTCTGGTTTTGCAAATTCTAGTGAAAATCTAGTGAATTTCTAGTTAAAAATCAAGAAAAATGAATTTTCTAGTAAAATTTAAAAATGAATTTAACCGATTTCTAGTAAAATTGCAATCAAAACCAGATTTGAACTATTTTCTAGTTAATTTCCAGTAATATTTTTAATTATACTGGAATTCTAGTGATAATCTAGCAAAAAAAATTACTAGAAAAATACTGGATGGTTAGTTTTACTTTCTAAAACGGAATATCTAGTAAATTAAATGAAAATCACGTAAATTTTATTACCAGATTTCCAGTAATAATACACATTACTTGAATTCCAGTTGAATTTTTGCGTCGCCATATTTTTTAATGTAGTTACCTGAAACCTAGTAAAATTCTAGTTAAATTAAATTAAATACAAGATAATTTCTGTTTGCTTCTACAAGGAATTTCTAGTAAATTAAATAGATTCTAGTAATATTATAGTCAATTTGAACATAATATTAAAATATTACTAGAATTCTAGTAAATTTAGCCGTTTGCTCAGTAAAATGTTGAATTTCGTGGTGTGTAGTGATGAAATAAAAAAAAAAGTTGTGCTATTTTAAAATAAGTAAAGTGAGTATTGAAATATTACAAACACGTAGTTTTAATATTTTATGCAACAGCTATACTGCCGTACATATTTATTAATTTAAATTATTTTATATTATTTTAATTTTTTTTTATTTTACTGTATATAGATCAACAAATCGATGAATCTGCATTTATCTGCCTAAATAAGACGGATTTTGCAGAGATGCAAATTAAAATAGGACCACATTAAAAAACTGGATGCACTACATATTTTATTGGCACCACAATTATCGTGCAGTAATTATCCATCGGAGATTGATTCATTACGTAAGCTGTAAGTAAGCTGTGCATTAATATATTTATACAAACTATATTAAAACATTTTACTTTTCAATCAACCTTTATTATAGTTATCCTCAACCTACTGACAAAATAAATTGTGCGAAGGCTTATTGTTATCCTCAGTTTAAATGTATCCCAATGAACGGCTTACCCGATAATGTAAGTTACAAATTCATCATAATTTTATCAATATTTAATGAAAACATTTTATTTTAAAGTTTATGGTTTAATCCAAAGGGATCAATATGCCAAAAAAAGCGAACAGGAGCATTGCATTTCATCTAAGCAGTCAAGTACAATTTAAGTGGTACATGCAGCTACATGCCTTACTCATTTGGACCCGTCCCAATGACACCCTATATATCCATATCTGTATTTAACTGGGCCAACTTTTGGTATGAACACTATACATATATTGTATAACTGAAGTTTGTATTTGAATCACTGAAATAAAACATACCTGATATATAATTAAAATAAAATCCCAAAACTTTTTATTATTTGAAATTTATTTAGACGGTAATCTAGTATAATCAACGGATAAACTAGTAAAAAATGATGACATAGGATTAACTAGAATTCTGCTAGAATAAATACGGAAAATCTTATAGTTTTGCAAGAAAATCTAGTATTCGATTTTACTTGAAATCTAATTAAAAACCCGTATTTCTCATAATTTTACCGGAATTCCATTCGTAAAATCAAGTAGAATTGTTTACTTGATTTCCAGTACTACGGATTTGTATTTCAAGTAAAACCGCCATATTTTATTACAACCAGAAATCTAGTATTTTTAATTTTACTTGATTCAACTAGATTGTCTAGTATGCTCACATCTAGTGAATTTTTATTTACCGTGTACAACATATCCCTCACTCAACCACCGACGTTATTGCAAAAAGTTCAGTTATTGCAAAGAGTTCGGTTATTTCCTAAGCATATGGAAGTTATCAGAGATACTGGCCTTTTCAAAACCAGGCAAGCTATTCACGTCAGAAAATACCACACCCATCAGCATATTAAGCTCAATGAGAAAAATCGTAGAGAAGATTGCTGCCGATAGGCTATGGACATTCATAGAATCAGTAATCACAGAGGAACAATTTGGATTTGTCCCCTAAAAATCTACTTCCAATCCCCTAACCCGGCTGGCAAACGATTTAAAAGAAAAGAAAATACGTCGGATAATAAAAGCCGTGACCTTTCTTGATATTCAGAGTACGTTCGACTCAGTATCGAAACGAAGGCCTTTTGTCCAAACCAACCCAAAAAGGCGTTTCGGCCAATATAAAAGTGTTTCTGTCATCATACAACGAACGGAAGTTATTTATCTCTATAAATCGACAAAACTCAGAATTAATTAAAATTGGAATTGTTAATAAAACATAAAGTAATTAGAACAGGCTTCTTTACGTGATATTTTATTTTACTAAATAAGTACTATAGTTTCGGACATTCTCCCTTTGTCAACTTTATTCTATGAATACAAATATGGCTTGGTCTATTTACTTTATGTTTTGGAATTTATTAAAATTTTAATCTAATAACATTGTGATATTAGCCCACAAAAATGAACATAATCCAAAGTAATACTAAAATTCAGAAACACACAGCAATCGTGCTGGAGTACCTCACGGTTCGGTTCCAGATATTCCAAAACCCCAGACAAAGGAAACAAAAATTCAGTTTTACGAGGACGATACTACCATCTACTGTACAAGCTACAGCGAGTTTAAATGGTAAGCGAAAAAGTATTTATGGCTTTCAACTCGCTGTATTCCTTTTTAAATTCCAATAGTAAACTAAGTCCCAAAAACCAATTATTAATTTCGGTTACTATGTGGTAGATTTTCGTACGTATCGCAAGTTAACAAATTCCGATGGTTAAAGATGGTGGATTTGCAACCCTTTTTTGAGTTTGCTAGAAATAGCATTCTCAATACATCTAGCAAATCCGCCATATTACTTAATGTTCAGCAAATTGCTGAATTATATATTGACATTTAAATAAGAACATAACCACAAAATTAAATATTATTTTATGTATTTCAGTATATATTTTACTTTCGCCTTTTCAAATTTGAATTAATTTATGGAAATAAATTAAACAAAAAATATGAGTAGGTATCAAACTTCCGTGAGGGGTAAATAATGTACTACCTGAATATATTGGAAGCCCGAAAAAATTCACAATTACAGTTCGTGCAAAATATTTTACTAATCAAAATCGCAGATCTCGCACAACTACGAATACCTATTTTTAGTACTAATCCTGTAATTTCCCTAAAGTTGATTTACATATAATTAAAATTTAAATACCTCCTTAATAGTTAGACAATTGAAAATGTCATTCAAAATATTTTTTTTCCTTTACACATTTTTTTGTTTTCTGTTTCGCGAGTTCAAAAAGTCACTCGAAATTTTTTTTAATTTTTTGCTTGCTAGGAAGTCGCAAGAACCTTCGAGCATACCAAAATATCATTTTCAGCTCACAAGTAGATAATTTGCTTGCTAGGACGTATCCAGCATCTACCCTTATTTCTGTACGAATGAGCTTTACAAATTAACAACTCGTCTGATTTATTTACTCCGAATTTATTCTGCTTTGTATTAGATAATGTTCTCACTTACTTTTGTGTGTTTATTTTTAGTTTTTAATTTTCTTTATTTCAAATTTGCTATGTTTCGGTTTAGTAGGTGTCCGAAGCTTGTGATTATATTTTTGTTGTAATAATTTTGACTTGAGTGAAATAATTTTCCCTCACATATTTTGTTTTAAGTTCATTTGCGTCCGAATACTGATATAATTTTGATATAAAAATTTTGACATTCCAAAATAAAGAAGCGTAAACATTTTGAGCGAGGTTTTATTAAAATTAATAGAAAATAATGATTGAAGTGGAGTTTTATCCAAATATTGTTATACATAAAATTTTAATTTTATTTTATATGAATTTATTGCGAAGTAACCGGAACAAGGCACGTCATATATTCCGTAATTTTCCTTTAATAAACTAAATCGGGTTTTCTTTGAGGAATACAATTATTAGGTTACGGCTAAAATATCTACTAAGAGTATTTATGAAATTATTCCAGAAATGTCAAAAATGACAGAACTGTCAAAAATGACAGAAATGTCAAAAATTACAGAAATATCGAGCAAGCTGATAATGATAATATTATTGATAGAATACGAGTATTACAGAATTTTTATTGCAGCACAAAAACGAATAAACCGCCCACAATATAATTATATTGGACAGGATAAAGCCTTGCATGATCACATTTACGAACGATTATAAATTTATTGGTCGTTAATTTAATTTCATTAATGCAAAAATCTTTTTACTAAAATCAACAAAAAATATTTCGGGAACGTCAAAATTATAACATGTAGTCGCTGTAATATTTTGGTTGCATACAAAATTCTGTCATAATTATTAAGGCTGAATTATCACAAATTTCGGACACGAGCTTAATAACAAAATGAATGTAATTTAGGTCGGATCCGAAATTTGTGATAATTATTTCAGCTGTTATAATTATGATAGAATTGTGTATGCAACCAAATTATTACAGCGACAATATGTTATAAATCTATGACCAATAAATTTATAATCGTTGGTGAAAGTGATCTTGCGTGCCTTTATTCTGTCCTGTTTAATCATTTTGTGAGCAGTTTATTGGTTTTTGTGCTGCACCAAAAACTGTGTAATATCGTATAAATAATATTATTATCAAGCCCTAATTTTACCTTATCAGTACATATTTCCAAAATTCCATCAAAATTGCAAAAGAAAGTTGCAAATTTGTAAAAATTGAAAAAGAAACTTTCGATGGCCATTTTGAAAAAGAAGAAATAAAAGATAGTACCATTTTTATAATTATTTTGTAATCCCTATTCTCTTATCTTTAAAATGAGCCCAATTTTATAATTTTCGGTTAATTAATTTTTTTCTCTTTAGCAATAAACACAACACCAAGTGCATGCATTTTTTAAATATTTGACACCCTGTATCTTAATAAATAACATCAACAAAATTGTTTTCCTTAAATGGTTTGTTTAACTAGTGCTATACATTCAAAACATAAAAATCATAAAATTAAAACATGACTTCCAAAAAAATGTGATTTGACGTATTTTTTTACCACATATAAAATTTGTCCTGTTCTACTTACAAAATGTAACGAATTCTATTTGGTTAATATTTAATATGTTTAGAGGATCGATTTAGATGAACTACAAAAAGTTTAGATTTATTAATTTAATCTTAAAACTCAAAGCTAATTTTTAAGGGATAGCCGACGTTTCAAAATATTTCATTTAACTTTACAAAAATATCTTAACTAATACGTAAACTATAGCTAAAACATGCTAACAAATGAAATAAGTAAAAAACGTTTTTCTATAATGATATTTAAAATATTTAAATTGTATATTTTGTGCTACAGCTGGGCTAGCCTTACTAACAATATTTTAATATATTTTACTACATCATCGGTGTATTCCTAATAATTTATATATACTAACACCGCATGCAATGGGTATTCTGAAGTTTTCGAAATGCTCTCATTTATAAATGTACATAGCTGTGAAGATAAAAACATTATCATTATTGCAGAACAGTATTTAGTTGGCATTTCTGCATCGATTTAAATTTGTATTCTGTATAACACAAAACTTTGGCGAATGGTTCCCACAGGTATAATAAACAACTCTAGACTGCAATATTAAACTTGCTTATAGTTTGCATTTGCTACTCGAATATTCTTTGTACTGTTGCAGCTATATGATATAACAAAACCCTGGTCATAAATTAGCTTTGTCCTTAATTTTCACTCAAATAAACCATTAATAATATACGTAATCGTCTCTGTCACTAATTATTTATTTCTTGGACTGGATAACTCAAACATTTACAAATGAAAATCAATAATTATAAATTGTATTCTGATTTCATAATATAAACAAATATGTCATAAATATAGAAATAAATAATTAATCTTCCTGTTTAAATATTTATAGGACGCACAGCCCTATTTTAATTGTAGGACATTTTTTTCATTTTTTTTATTCATCGCGACTAATTAATAATTAATAATTATTTGTGTTTTGCTCTGTTGTTAAAATATGCATGTATGCGAAATAAATATGTACATGTTCTACAAAATATGTCATAAATCACGATTGCAAAAAAAAATAATAATTCAACGAACGAGTACAACCACAACGAATATTAATAAAAAAAAAAAAACTAAAAGTTTTTATCACGTCATTACTTTTCAATTACCTTAAATAAAATAAATTTTATCGTTTTTTTTTTTTTTATATAAATAACAAAATATTGTATATATAGAATATATTTTCCAAATTGATAGTAAAAAAAAATTGTTTGGAATATAAATTACAACCAAAAGGCGTGACAGCGAAATATAAATGCATGGAAATTATATTTTTTTGTGTTTTTTATGTTAGAAAGCTTGTTGTAAAAAAAAAAAAAAAAGCTCCGACATAAAACAGCTTTTCGTTTATTTATTTCTCTCTTTTACTCGCGAGTCTGTTGTTGTTATTCTTGATGGTAATTGAATATTTTCGTTTCTCAAGAAAAACAACAAAAAAACATAAATTGTAAAACGCGAACAAAATCGTGCTCTTGTTAAAATGACAGACAAATACTTGGTGTGGTATGTTTTTACAACTCGTTTATTAGTTATAATTTAGAATGATTTCTATAATTAGAAAACTATTAATGTTGTTTTTATTGATATTACTGTTGTTGCTAAATTATTAAATTTGTTAGAAGTACTTGTATTATATAATTTATATTGTATTTTATGATGAGTTGGTTATTAAACTTTTAACAGCATTTCAATCAAATTTAATGACATTTTTTTAATTACATTTAAAATAAATAAATAAATAAATAGACGATGGTAGACGTGTGCGGCAGGTATATTTAGGAGACAACAATACTGGGTATATTCAATGTTGTGGAAAATGTTTGAATTTGATGAACACAAAATTAAATATCTGGATATATGTTAGCTTGATTGATGGTGAATGAACTTTAACAGGTGAATTGGCAAAAAGTGCAATTTCATTTAAAGGCAACATGCAATAGAAAAATTATGAAATTTGATTGAAGTTTGCATTATTTAAAATCGTTTTTGAAAAATAAATTTTAATAACTAGAAGCTTATTCTTAAAAGATTTCCAAAACCTTTTTTAGCTTCTTATGGTTTTTATTTTAAATTTCGAGAACTTGTAGAGATTAAGGATCCATGCTTTATTTCGGCGTGAACGAGGATAATTTGCACACATCGGTAGGTAAGTATTATTTCTGACTGGAATCAAAGTAATCATTTTGTTTTACTTCGAGCTAAGTTGAGTATCGAGCGAATAGTTTTGCCGAGTTTCCCGAAAGTTTTTTTTGTCGACCGTGAATTCTTGAATCGTGCTCAGTACGAAGAGTAAAATTTTAGTGCTATTTCTAACTTAAGGCTGACACCCAGAATAAAGCTCCCTGTATTCAACGGCGACTAAGGCGAACTTAATCGGAGAAGCCGCCTTCTTACCCAAATCAATTCTTCATTCTCCCATGAGTTATAATCAACAGCAATTTACAAAACTTTCGAATTATGCCAAAATAACTACGGGAATCCGTCTACTTCCTCATGGTGTTGGCAATTCCAGTTATCATTTGGGATTCTTGATTCGTGGTCAACGTAACACCGATACCCCGCTCCCGTCGTTAAATCAGAACTCATCATTATCGATGTAATCATCAAGATGAATCACACACAACTCGTGATCACAACACATACAAAATCGTCAAACGAACGTTGACGTTCGATAACAGATTGAATAACAGGGCCCAAAGGCCGAATGTCGAAAGGGCGAATGTCGAAACGCCGAATGTCGAAAAGCCGAATGTTGAAAGGCCGAAAGGCCGAATGTGTAGAAAAGGCGAATGTGTCGAAAGGCCGAATATCGAAAAGCCGAATGTAGAAAAGCCGATTGTGTCGAAAGGCCGAATATCGAAAGGCTGTTTATTTAGAAATTGACATTTTTCATCTTTTTATGAATGAACATTTTCAAAATTTTTATTTTTATGAAAACCAAAATTTATATTTTTATCTAAATTTGTGGATCAAAATAGCCTTAAATATTAAAACCTGCTTACGTTTTTTTTTGTCATATAATTAAAAATTAATTAATCATAATAAAGAGTAAAAACAAATAAATTTTGAAATCACTACATTTGCCTGAAAAAAAAATCCTGAAATTTTTAAATCCAGAATAGTTGAAAAGTTAAAATCCAGAAAAATAAAATCCCCCAAAAATAAATCTAGAAAATACCGAAAAAGCAATCCAGAAAAATTTCGGGTTGGTATTGTTATCCAAAATAAAAAAAATCCCTTAAAACTAAGATAGGGGCTGCCACCCCAAACCCCCGCCCATCATAGGATTGCACCATTTTTGAAAAATTTGTATTTGTCACTAATAATTCACATACTAAAATAGAGAACTTCCCAAAGCCGCATAGCCTTGGACTCTTTGCCCACCGATGACAGGAAAACGTCAGAAAAATTTCAAAAATGTTAGCAATTGTAAAAATTTTTACGTTTGTATTTCACATAATAAAATATAAAACACCTCAAAGCCGCTTAGCATTGGTCCTTTCCGCTCAAGGATGAAATGAAATTATGGAGATTCCTTTTGTTTTCACATTTTAGTTTTCAAAAATTTACTGGGGTCTTCCATTTCGATGGGGCAGTTTACTTTGTATTTCCCGGTATTTTTTTGGGGTATTTTTTCGTTCGGGAATATGATGGTATCTTGAAATTTCCAGAAAAAATATTTTGGGTTAAAAAAATAATGCAGAAACTACGCAATTATCAAAGTGTGGACCAAATTCAAATTAAAATTGGGTTGGGTATAATATCTCGACAAACGTTATATCGAAATCAAAATCTCGAAACCCGAATCTCTAATTTCAAAATACTGAATTTCAAAATATGGAAGTTTTAAAATCTCGAAATCAAAATCTCGAATAATCTCGAATCCCGAATAATTAATATAATTTTGTAAAGCTATTTGCGGCGCCGCAAATAACTTTACAAAATTATATTAATTATTTGGGATTCGGGGACAAATGTATGATTCTTTTTACGTGAAAATTAACAATAATAATTTTTACTGCTGTTATCAAAAAAAAAATCTAATGTGTGTCAGGGAACTACTAGTACAAAACTAAGTATTGAAATAATATTATCAGAACCGCAATCATAATCATAAGCCTAATTCTTAGGAAGTTGAAGTGTGCCGCGCTATTTCCACCTTAAAACCCTAGCTAAAAATTACAATACAACTCCGTCTGTAATCATTAGTAATTCTGTAGTGTAAACATCCACAGATTTCAGGGGACATTTACCTGGAAAAATGCGCAGGAGGCCAAAATTTATCGGACGAGATTCGATCACTTCACTGAACCAAAATATTTAGAAGACATCAAAATATGATATGAAGTACTACTATGAAGGTGAATCATTCATATTGAAAGAGAAAAGGTTAAACAGCGAAAAGATAATTATTCTGGAAACAAACTTCAGCCTTCAAATGTTGTTTTAGTTCGATGGTTAGATAATACGGGACATATCACGTAGTGCCAATAAATATGCGACAGCTATTCACAATTCACCGAAAAATTGAAACCGAATGTATTTCCCTTATTGTTTGTTTGATGAGCATTGAGCAGCATGGCAAAAAGTTATTATTCTCAATTCTTTTATAAGCTTTTCAAACTGGATTGGGATTGGCATATTAAATTATCACCAATCAGAGTAATTTCTGATTTTGGAAAAATATCAAAAACGCTGCTCAAGTATACTTTGCTCAATGGATATCCGCGGGGGTTTGTTTCATTTAAGTCAAATAATTTGGAGGAAAATACAAAAATAGCATCTTGCTTGCAAATATGGCACATCCGAAATTTTTTTCTTGCAGACCAGAATGCTAAAAAGTTTATCATTTGCGTCAAGTAATAAAATACGGTGGTATTTAAAATCATTTGATGACAGTGTCATCGATAAACACATAAAACGAGTGGTTATTGGTTCAAAACAATATAATAAGTATACAACAGAAACCAAAATAAATTGCAATATGATCCCGAATTTTGGTCTGTTGCTGAAACAGTCACTGAGAATTTCCCTCGTCCTCAAAATTCTTTGGAGGCATGGCATCATTTCAAAATAGGCTTTAATAAAAAAAAATTACAAGAATTTTAAAGAAAAAAGCAAAAATTGAAAAAATTGATTTGTCACAAAGAAAATAGCCCTCAATATTTGTATTTCGCTTAAACACTATGCTTAATTTCTTAAAGATCCTTAAAATTCATAAAAAAAATTTGCTAATTTATAAATTGGATTAAATTATATCTTTCTAAATTAAAACGATGAAAAAAAAAATTTCTACTTAAATTTAATTTTATTTTTATAAGATTTTTCTTTTGCATTTCGCGAATACAACATTCGAGAAATTCCTCGCCAATATTCTGAAATTCGATATTATAAAACTGAATCAAAAATTTGGTCGATATTTTGTTTATTCGATATATTAATTTTGTGAGATTTTAGCACTATCTCATTAAAATTCATATAATGTTTATCGAATTTTACTTTTTCCGTAAAGTTCTTAATATTAGCGATAATGAAAATTTGCTTCGCCAACCTTGCAGACACAGATCAAAGGAATTGTATCGCTCGTATCGCTTCTACTGATAGTTGTATACCACAAATGTTTCAAATGATACCAAAAGTCTAAAAATTCCTATAAAGTTGAATTTGTTTAATTTATTAAACAAATAAATTTAAATTTATAAGCAATTTCCATTATCGTTAATATTAAGAACATTACGGAAAATGTAAAATTCGATAGACATTTTATAAATTTTAATTTTAATTTGGTCTGCACATTGAAAATTTCGTTTCTGGATTTTAGTCTTCTGGATTTTGTTTTTCAGAATTTTTTTGTTTCTGGATTTTATTTGGATTTTCAGTTTCTGAATTACTTTTTTCTAGATAAGGTAGCCAAGCCATAATTTTTTTTTTGAGTTCGCTACCTTATCTAAATAAAAACTAATATAGAAACTGAAAATCCCGAAAAATAATCCAGAAACAAAAAAATTCAGAAAAACAAAAATTCAGAAAACTAAAATCCAGAAACGCCATTTTCAACGTGTGGACTAAATTAAAATTAAAATTTATAAAATGTCCATCCAATCTGAATTTTTCCGTAAAGTTCTATATATTAACGATAATGGAAATTGCATCGTCAACCTTGCAGACACAGATCAAAGGTATCGTATCGCTCATACCGCTTCTGCTGGTAATTATACCACACATGTTTCAAGTTATTTTGTGATTAACTAATTCGTTGGGTTAGTATGGCATCGGCGAATGCTTTGAAGTGAATTGCGGATTTAATGCTTCGTAAATGCTTCGCCAACCGTGCAGACACAGATCAAAGGAATTGTATCGCTCGTATCGTTTATACTGATAGATGTATCACAAATGTATGTCGGCCGTTTGACCCATTCGGCTTTTCGACAATCGGCCTTTCGACACATTTTCCCATGTGACATTCGGTATTTCGACATTCATCCTTCCAACCCATTGGCCTTTCGACGTTCGGCCTTCCGACATTCGAGCTTTCAGCATCGAACGGAATAACAAAGGCAGAACTAACGTTAAATTTCTGAAAAATTAACAAGAAAGCATAAACAGCTGTAACGATTCGCTACACTAAAATAATTTAGATAGCAATTCCATGCCTAAGTAGGATCGAGTATACATATTTTGTAGAGGAGGACATATTCCGAACATTAATAAATCTACGTTTGACATGTTCTCTTGTTCACGATAAGATGTTTTACTTGATATTACAAAAATATTTCTAAGATGCCTTGTAAATGGCCATCGCATTCCAGGTATAATATTTTAGTGTAACCAGTCGCTAACGGAAATTTAATTGTTCTAAGGTTTAATTTTGTCAATTTGTCAGAAACTTAATGCTTCCATTTTACGAGAATATTTTCAGTTTAGCTCACATCTTCCACAACGTACCCACTTACAAACGATAAATACATCAACAAACCCAACATCCAACAGGACAAAATGTAAATAAACACGTTTTAACAAACATAGCTTGCATTTGTTTTTGTAAATTCTATTTTTTTAATTTTTCGATTAGTAAATTTAGGAGTCACTTCCTTGATTAACACAAGCATTCATGAGGGCACGCAGCATTACCTCTTATCGGTTTCATATCACCGAAAGAGAAAAATAAGAGGTTTAATCGAATTTTTTGGGTTTTATAATCGACTTATTAAATATTCAACTGCACGCCCCAGCTACCATCCTATAATGTATTTTTGGTTCGCCCAGGAGAAATTTTTGAAGCCAATAATTTCTCTGAATTTTAAATTACCTGCTGTCAATCTTAGAATAAAAAATACATTACTGAGACTTATTGAAATTGAATTGAATGCTGTTAGGTTTATCCATTTTAAAATATGAGATGCGAATAAGCAATAAGGTGAAAAAACGGGTAGATGAACAGAATAAAAATTAATTGGATTGAAAATTAAGATTGTAATTTCTTCAATGGAAATAAAGAAAAGTTTTGGAGATAGCAAATGGGACACTAGCATTTAATGAGTAAGGTAGAATACTGCGCCGTTAAGATTTAATAACAGGAAAAAATTTCCGACAAATCGAATGCTATTTTTTGAGCATTACCAGACCGGTACGTATAGTCCATTGTTTAGTTTATTTTCTAGATAATAGAATTGGATTAATAATTCGAATGTTCGGGTTTGTTACCAACAAAAAAAAAACACCATTCCTGAAAGAATGAAATTGGTCAGCTGAATTAGCGCATTGTCAAAAGTGGCAAATAACAAGAAAATACGTCATTAAAACTCGCCAAATAAACTATTCGTACCTGAATCTTTGGCGGCAGATAGGGAATTTGGGAATTTTGATCAGAATGCGAGATCAACCACCAGTGGAATTAATATTTAGGCGATATCGCCAGTCCGAATCAGGGTGATGGAATGTGAAGATAAATTCTCTCTAAGTAGATTATAATCGCCCACAAGAATGATTTCAGCATTTAATGGTACCAGAAGAATTGGAGTTTTGTAATTTTCCGTAAAGGAAAAGATTATCGGTGTGGCGGTTTTCACATAAAGTACACCAAAACAAATTAAAAAAAAGTGCAAGTGCCCGATAAAATGTAATCTACATTAAACTGGTATCCAACTACCAGCGAGCCTTACGGTTGGGTAACATAAACTGGTCCTTCTTCTCTACATCTCTCAGATTCTTCAAAAGTCCCTGTTGTAACCTCGGGTTTTAGCAAATTTCGAAATTCCGTAGAAAATTCCGAAACAGTTCGGTTTTCTAAACAAAATTTTTTTTTAAAACACTAGACTTGTCTGTTCTTGGTTTCAAAATCGAAGAATTTTACTAGTTAATTATACTTTTTAATTGATACAATTCAAATCTTGATAAATTGTGTAGGTACATTTGTTTAAAGGTTCATATTGATTTTGATTTCAGTAATTAATATTGTCATAATTCACAGGTTTAGGAAGCAAAATATTACTGTGAAAGATGAAAAAGCTGCTAGGAATTCCTTCTAGTAAAATTTAAAGATATTAATGGTGATGAAGACTCTTTAGCAGTGGGAAAAAATCCAGAACTATCACTAAGCCAAATCCAAATTTTGACGGATTGCCATAATGAAGTGGCCAAAAATCTGAGAAAGTGTAGCTATGTCCAGTTATTGCTACCAGGAATCAACATGGAAACAGCTTTGACTTCACCATTGTTATGAAGAAGAAGTTCCCTATTTGTATACGTATATGATTTTACCTTATATTGTATTTTGAGACATACAACAAAAGTGTATTTTATACAATAATTAACTACCTTATGCGGTTCTTTCGACGCAATTTAAAGGTTATTTTGATATAAGGCAGGCATTTAAAATAAAATTTATGTATTTAACATGCGCAAATATATCTTTCTCGTGCTGAAATAAAATAAGGTGACACAAAGTCATAGCTATATTTAATTTTCCGAGTTTCGGTTTCAATTGAGTAGTTTCAATGTCAGTTATTATAACGTGGTTTACACATGTAGTACGAAAAGTAAACCATAAACTTAATCTTGGTGCAATATTTGGTTTCCAATCGTTAGTACAAAGAAAATTATTTTGATGTAGATTAGATGATATTTTTGATAAAAAATGCAACTTGTACCTTATAATAAAAAATACTTGAGAGAAGTGTTTTAGAAAGATACATCCAGCATTATATCTACAATCCTAATTGTTTCATTAACAACAAAGGAAAAACTGAAGAGTGAGCGCTTAAACCACAGTATTGACGGCCGAAATATGTGATCACTTTGTATCTGTTTCGGAACGATTTAAATCACTGGTTGCGTTCAGTATATTGCTGCAATGTAAAATTTCATAAAGACTGTTAGCAAAAACACTAATCTACAGCAAAAATAGTATTCTATTCTTTACAGTAAATATATTTGTTCCCAATATTTTTAATTGTGTATTTATAGTCGCTACTACAACTATAACTCTTCTTATAGTAATAGTTTTCGTATTTATTAACCTTCCTATCAGATGTGTTATACATATAATGTAACAACTAACAACGTTGAAGGTAAATTATATTGCTACAAAATATCTAAAACTATAAAATAAATTCGAAATTCGTTTGGAATATTTGACACGATTAATTTTCGAGAATCGTTGCTACAATAATAGCAATAGACTATAAATTCAGTCCTAAATTTGTTCTTAAGGTAACAGGATTCCCTATCAACTTGAAACATTTTAAAAATCAAGAGAATTAAAAAATGCAAATTTAAAGAAATGTTGAAAGATTTAAAGAATCTTAAAATTTTTAACAGTTTAAAAAATCCCTATAATTCTAAAGAATTTAAATTTTTTTAAAAATTGTTGGGAATTAAAAAATTTAAAGATTAATAAATTTAAATAATTAGAATAAAAGGATTTTAAAGAATTTAAATATGATAATTTAAAGGGAAAGGTTTAAAAATTCTAAAAAATATAAAAAGCCCAAAATTTTAAAGAATTAGAAAATTTATAATAATTATTAACCAATTTATAGAATTAATTATATTAAATGAAATTCTAATGAACATAAACATTTAATGTATTACTGAACTTGATGAAACTTATAGTATTTAAAGAATAATTAGAATTTATTTTTTTTGAGCATAAAGAATTTAAAAAATTTACCGAGAGGGAACCATTAAAATATTAAGCAATTAAAATATTTAAAAGTTATTAAACTAAAAGAAGTAACTTCAAAATATAAGAACTTCAAAAATTTCGAAAATTTTGAAAATTTTCAAAATTTAAAGAATTTAAAGAACTGGAACAATTTAATGAATTTATAGAATCAGATAACAAACATTAATTGAATTTAAGAAATTTTGTATAAAATTTTAGGAAATAAAAAAATGCATTCTTAAAAATATTTGCGAATATCAGAATTTGAATAATTTTAAGAATTCAGATAAGTTAGGAAATTTAAAGAATTTAAAGAACTAAAGGATTAAAATATTGGGAAGATTAAAGAATTTAAATAAATAAAACTATTTAATGAAATATTCGAATTCTTTAAATTTTTAAAATTCAAAGAATTTCCAGAGTTTAAAAAAATTAATGAATAAAACAATTTAGGGAAATTAAAGATTGTATGATGAAATACAATTATCACTATTCATCTAATTGTACATGAATTCTTCTTTTTAAATTCTATAAATATTTAAATATTCTTTCCATTTTTAGATTCTGTGAATTCATTAAATTGTTATCTTTAAATTTCATAAGGTTGCATACAATTTGAAGAATTTAAAAAAAAAATAAAAATTTAAGGAATTTGGAGAAAGTCTGGAATTTTCTGATAAAATATTTAAAAATTTATAAAATTAGGGCATTTAAATAAATGAAACAATTTCATGAATTTAAAGGATATAAAGAACCCAACAAATTAAAACGAATTAAAATGTTTTCCATATTTAAAGAATTTAAATAATTTAATAACTTACATACAAATTTCAAAGAATTTTGAGATAAGTAGGTACCTAAAGAATTAAGAAAATTTAGAGATAAGTTTAAAATTAAAAGAATTGAACAAATTAAATATCGAAAAACTTTTACTTACTTCAATGAATTTAAAAATTTGTTAAATTTATAGAAATGAAAAATCTAAATAATTTTAGAAATTTTAAGAATTTAAAATATTTAAAAATAATTTAGATAATTCAAGGGATTGTAACGATTTCAAAAATAAAAAAATTTATTAAAGTTAAAAATTTCAAAATTTCAAAAATTCAATAAAATTTTACAAATTATAAATAATTTAAAGAGATCAAAAAAAAAAATTGGAATTAATTAGGGCATCCAATTCCGGAATTCAGAATTCTTGTATTAAGGAATACCCATATTTTAGTTTCGATTATTCCGGAATTAAAAACATTAATTCCGGAATTATCGAATTTTATTTCTCGCATTAATTTAAGTAGTTACAACTTAATTTTATGTAATTATAGTATTTCTTGTAGTAGAAAAAAGCGAAACTTCTTTAAAGTGGCACTCAATAGTCGCTGAAATGTTGGTTACTTTTGGAGGTGGTTACTTTAAGGAATAAAGTAGTAGAATAAGCTCGTCCCTAAAAAATTCATTTTATCCATCCCTAAAATACACCAGTAAAATAAGTGTTTTATTGCTTCTTAGTTTTCAAAACCGACAAAATGTACTTTGTACATAACAATGCAGTGCCGTGTATAGCCAGAGCCTTCTGTAGTATAGAGCCATAATCATTATGACTATTTTTTAGACGCTTTTTTAGTGGTATAACTTTTCACTGATTTCCATATGAATCCATAGTAAAAATGGTGTTTTTTAGCTTCAAGTTTTTCAATGAAAAAAGCAAACACGTTACAAAATGTTTATACAAAAGTATTCTACATATCTTTAGCAGCAACATACAAGAAGAGTATATTGGTATTAAGTAAATATTAATTGCAGAAATATTAAAATTAAATTATTTCTAAAATATATTTTTCGAACTTTCATTTTGAAAAATACATCAAAGTTGGCTCTGACGAATTAAAATAATACTTGCTAAATTTATCTTTAGTTTTTCTAGGGTATGTTAGATGTCTATATAATTGTTAGCAGAGAAATACGAAAAAAATTATTTAATCACAAAATTATGACACGATCTAAATATTTTGTGCTTTTGGTTTGCTTTTCCTACAATTTTTGAACTTAAATTTCCCCAGGTCGCAATTTTTGGTACGATTTTTCAAAATTTTTACTACCCACTGCCATCTATGTCTATTGACTTAATGCACACGATTTGTAGTAAGCTTTTCTTTTAAATTTGACCAGAATGCTGTTGCTATGCAATTTTTTTATATTTTGGTTTGAATAAATCAGTTATTACTTTCAAACATTTATGAAAATATTTCAGAAATCATAATTAAAAATTTGCAACGTTTTCATTTACAAATTTCTCTTAGGAAAAAAAGTGATTTCCCATATGTTTTATGTGTTTTACTATGGAAAGTTTGGTTTTTTCCTCGTTTCTAATTCCCTTATAAAAGCTTCGTTTTTTAGATTACGGCTTGTATAATCAAGATTGCTTTGGTATAGCCCGCGTATTTAATAGAAAAGTTGTTCATTCCAAACCGTCTCAAACAAACAAATTCAGAAAGTTTCTCACCATTAAAATTCCGGTATAAATTTGATTAGAGCAATTGAAGCTCCTCGATGATACAACTGACGCATTCAATAATTTGGGACAGGACCGTTGTTTCATTATAAAATATATTATATAGTTCTTCAAAAACAAAAAAAATTCGCAGAAGATATCTAAAAAATTCCTTAAAATTGTTTTATTGATTTATCGCTAGAAAATTAGTAGCTAGTTTCTTCAATTCAAGTTGTGACATCAAATTTTAAAAGTGAAAAACAATTAAATTTTGTTAGTTCATTGTAGTGTTTCTGATATGGCAAATTTGCTCGTTTTTCCGGTTTCCTAAAAAAATATTAAAAATACGCTTTTGCATTCTGACTAGCGAACTAGCCATATGAAACAACGCTTTTCTTTGCATTTCGTAAAGGATATTATTTTTGGGAGTATTGAGGTGCCCTCGAGAAAACTTACCATCAATACGCATCGTACCTTAAAGAGTATATTTAGCAGCAGGAAACGCGCCACTAATGAAATAAAAGAAATTGGTTGTTTCTTGTAAAATTTTTATTTTTAATTTTTAATCAAAGATTATTCGAGAGCATTCAAATTCGAAAATTCCGTAACCAAATTTTTGGCAAAAATTGGATGCCCTAGAATTAACAGAATTAACGGATTTTAAAGAACTTTGAAAATAAAAGGGTTTAAAGCGAATAATTTAGCAAACTTAACAAATTCAAAAAGCCAGAATAGCTGCCCAAGAATAGATCGTATATTTATGGAGCAAATTTCTTTTAGGTCAATTTTTTCTCAGCGAATTGTTGAATGCAATTTGTGCCAAGTTCAATTCGCCGTTTTTCTTTTTGTATTTATACAGGATAAGTTGAGTAATTTGGATACAAATGTAAATTACAATTATTTTAAATTTACGATGGTGCTATTTGTGAAAATACCTTAATTAATAGTCGGACAAATAATTTTAATTTTAGAGGTATTTTGAAAATGAAAAACAAACTTAAAATTGTATAATTTGTTTACTGAGTAACCTACCTACATGTGTTGCAAATGAGCAACATTAAAATTATAATTTATTTCATAGTTTGGAGCTCTTAAAACCGCAGCATCTGAAGCAACCACCCTACTAGCCTTCGCAGTCATCCGCTGACTGGAATCCTTTTAAAATAGACACCATTGATTTTTAGGCTATAGGTATTTTAAAATTAATAATTATCAACAATAGTTACTATATTATTCAAATTACTGGGACTGTTATACAAATAATATTCGGAATGAACTTTATTATTAATTACCTTCATAAAAATGACACATTTTGTTACACAATTTTTTATGCGGGTGGGTACTAGCACAGAAAAGTTTGAGAGTAAGGGCATTGGTTATTAAAATAAAGTCAAATTCGAAATTATAGTCCATGCGAAAATCAATACGTATAAATACAAAAGATGTATTAGAAATATAAGGTTCTTAATTTTGATTACTTTCTATATATAGAAAGCAATCATGTAGTTCCTTAATAATTTCCTTAAAATCTTTACTAATTTTGCTCTTCGTAAAACTAATCTTCTGGTTATGTACCGGAAGAACCTTATATGTCTAACAGAATTCGTATTTATGCGTTAAATAAAATAAAATTGAAATTATTAAGAGTTTAATATATGTTGCGTGTAATTCGCGAATTTTTAAAAGTATTTGGTTCTGCTATACGGTAAATGTAATTTTTGAAAATCAAACAAAAGATTTAAAGTTACACGTTGTTAAAGGAAAGAAACATGCGGTATTAGGACGGGAATGAATTTCAAATTTCAAATGGGTTCATTCGCTAAAATCTTCAATCGGGGAAATTAAAGATGAGCCTGCTACTTTGGAATTAAAACCAAATTCAACTACAATATTTATTCGGGCATATCCCATTCCATTTGCAACTCGTGATACTCGTACTTGTAAAGGTTAACCATAGTAACTATGCTACACCAATAGTTCCCATTGTCAAATGAGAATATCCGAATCTGTGGTGATTTTAAACTCACAATAAATCCACAGTTAAAAGTCGATGAGACTCCTCTTCCATCTACGGATAAATTATTCAAAAATTTGGCTGGTGGAGAGAAATTCTCAATTGACTTCAGTACACACAAAGTTTGTACAGAAGTATCCGATTATTCTACGGAATAATTTCTGCGCCTGCAAAATGGCAAGGAAATATAGAGAGTATTTTACGAGGAATTATTGATGGAATCGAAGTTTTTATCAATGACATCCGATGCACGGGTCCAAATGATCAAGTTCGTTTAAAACGATTGGAAAAAATTTTTTCTTTTGGCTGAATGCGGTATACAAGTAAATTTACAAAAATACAGAATTTTTGAAAGATGAAATCGAATATTGTAGGCACAGGTTAAGTAAATCTGGAATGCACAAAGCCGATTCTAAAATTGGGGCTGTAAAAAATGCATCTCTAATAAATTCTCGATGAGTTTTTAACACATTATTCCGACAAACTTTCTTTTGTTTTGGCAACTGACCATTCACTAGTAGGTTTTGGTGCAGTTATTTCGCACTCGATGCCAGACGGCAGTGAAATGCCGATTCAATTTGTTTCTCAGACTCTGAACGAATCGCGAAGAAAATATTAAAGAGGACAATATAAAGAGGCTTATTCGATTGTGTTCGGATTTAGAAAATTCTTTAAATTTCTTTATGGTCGAGAATTTCTTCTAATCGCCGATCACAAGCTTCTTGTTCAAATTTTTTCACCGACGAAAGCTCTTCCACAAATGTTTGCACTTAGAATGCAACATTACGCGATATTTCTAAAGGGATTCAATTATAAAATTAAATATAAACGTAGCGAAAAAAACGACAATGCGACCCTTTCTTGCGATTGCTCTTCTTCCAAGGAACATATTTTGTTTGAGAAATCTGATGTACATGAGACTCATCAATTTGAATGCTTACCAATTACGTTTAATGAATTAGCAGAGGCTACAGCTGCTGGTAACTCGCTTATACCGCTACTCGCTGGTTTACGTAGTGGTAAAAAAATTTCACATACTGATGGATTTGGCCTAGACCAACTGGAAGGGATAGTGGTTATTCCAAAAAATATTAAGACCGGAGGCACTCGAATGAAAAGTGTAGGTCGAAGTTTCTTTTGGTGGCCAAATTTCGATATGGACGTCGAAAGCAAAGTAAAAAATTGTAATTCGTATTCGAAATTTATAAATGATCTACAAATAATAAATAAACACCAGTGGGAATACCCGCGACTACACCTATCGAACGAATTCACATAGAATTCACGGGACCATTTTGCGGTGTACATTTCTTCATAGAATTCATACGGTTTTAAGTGCATGCATTTCTCATAATAATTATCTTAACACCAACAGATGGTAATGATGAATTTCACACATTTAGGGATTATTTTAAAACCGTGACTTGGGGAATTAGGCATTAAAATAAAATTCAGTGAAAAATACATAACTGTACAATTAAGAGCCTTCATAAACAAAAATCATTAAATAGTAGATTGTAAGACTAAATATAATAACATTGAAAAATTCGAGATATTTTTCATAATATAATTGGCGCTTTAACGAACATTGAATTCAAGCTGGAAGCCCGTATCCATTTTGATAAGTAAAAACGAAAAAAAGCCGGCATTTACTTGGAAATTGTTGAAAAACAAAATTTACTCTGAAGAAAAATTATTGGGCGTTAAATTGCAATTAGGTCCTTTGAGCAAAAAATATCTGCCAAAGGAAAAGTAATCCTGGCATGTTTTAACTTAACTTTATATGAAAACAACAAAATCCAAATACAATTAATAATAAATTTGTCAATTCTAAAGAAACGTCTACAGAAAGTTTTATATCGTTGATCCAAGTAAAAAAAAATTATAAAACATTTTCCAAACAATTCTCAATTCCATATTGTTAATGTTATAAAATAAAATTAACCTTAAAACCGTTCCATGTTAAAAAACAAAATATTAAAAATTATTCTACGTATCGAAATGAATCGATCCTAGGATGGGTAATCATTATTATGCAAAATTTATGTACCTAAACATAAGATTCGGCGAAAGAGAAACAGATGTGCCTATTTATGTTAAATTTCAACTAATTGGAAATAACAAGCCATGTAAAAATACGTATCTGTAAATTCTAATTCAATCTAAAATGGAAAATATCACTCATTCCCGCACCTTGGAATACACCCACTAATAAAATTTATCAACCGTACCTTTTGATCAAATTTAAAATATTCTTCCCAAAGAAAACCAAAATAATCGTATATTTCAATCCACAATCTAACAGACCCATTTATATTCTCTTGCCAACAGCAAAAAAAAAAAAATAAAAAATCAGAATTTTATCTAACCAAACAATAAGTTTACACCTGATTTCAAATGAACTTTAAAATAATCAACTCCCTCCTAATTTAACAATAAAAATAAACACCACCCCTCCCCACATTCTTTAACATAATACTGTAATAAAAAGCAATATAATTTATAATTGCTGTACAAAGGGTTAAGATAATAAAAATAACATTCTTAGACTCTAATACACATTGCTGAACGTATTTATAATAAAAAAAAAACACTTTGTGTGTTTTCCTTTACCAATTTGTTAAAATGTTAAATGGAAAATGAACAGAGAAATATAATAATTTTCCTTTTATTTTGTTGTAGAGTAGTAGGTACTACTGTTATAAAAACAAACCGACGTTAACAAAAATAAAAATTAAAAACAATAAGATAAGAATATAAACTTTTCTTTTTTTTTTTTTTTTGTTCCTTTGTTCCGTACAATTATTTCCATTTTTCACAATGCAATAAATTTAATTTTCAGAATTTTTTTTTAAATAACCAAAATAACAACAATCCCATATAATATAAATAAAATACTAAACACCCCGTCACAATATTGTATGTATATAATATGTACATCGGTATGAGAGGTGTTAGAAATTAGTTTGGAAAAGGAAAATATAAAATGGAAAATTTTTGTTTATAAAAAAAATAAAAACTTGCGGGCACAAGTGGGGGTATATTGTGGCAGAAAATTATGTAAACAAAATCTAATAAAATATGTGTATATATTTGTCTGTGTATGTGTGTGTGGGTTACCTTTTTATACCAATAAATTGTTGGTACCGGATTTCCAGATGCTTTACATTCTAACTGTGCCGTTGTACCACGACGTACCGTTACCTGGCCGGTTGGTGGTACAGCACGTACTGTTGGTGGAACTAGAAATAAAAATAAAAGATAAAATTTAATTTATGGATTAATTAGAATTTATTTTTTTGTTATCAAACATCTTTAGAGTATAGATTACGACGGTTAGTGCGAAAATATGTAAGAATTGAATTTTAAAATTATACATCACGATTCGTCTTAAAAGTTTTTTTTTTTCTTTGTTAGTTTATCGGGTAAACATTTTCAAGAGTATTCGAATGCAATTGGAATATTTTAGTCAAGTAACATAAGTAATTGGTAATGAAGTTTCTTGGTCACGTTTCGGAAATACAAGCAGATTGATTAAAAAAAATGAAAATGCGGTTTGAGTTATTCATGAAGCAGTATGGAAACTATATTTTTATAAAGTAGTTTCGTGAGGTGGTTTACTATTGGCGATAAAAAAGTATTTTGTTTTTTGATCTATTATTTAGAAAATGTAAACTGAATTTAAATAATTGAATTGGATTATAGTTTAAACAAAACCTTTGTAGATCCTCATTTTACGCCAAGCGTAATGGAAAAATTGTGCTTATACATTATTCAATGATGAAGATAGCTAGTTTCTAAAATTTCTGTAAAACTGTAAAAAAAACCTGAAGTAAATAATAAATACACAAATTGTCTCTAATTGTCTGCCAATCATCGTAGTCATTCTACGCGAAACCACTAAAATTAAAAAAATTTGGTATCGACAAAGCATAATCTGAGGAAATGGTATCGTGTTGATGTCGAATTTGGTGTAGACATTGTGCTAGCTGTCGACGATGGTGTATAAAGTCTGTCGAAATTTATGGGACACTTCCATCTGAGTTTTATGGGACACTTCCATTCCGCGTCATAAAAGTAATTTTTATATTGCATCGAAATATAAGGTAGTCATAAACGTAACCTTTGAATTCTATGAATAATCTATTTATTAGATACTGCATTCGTTATGAATTCCATCAGCGAAAAAGTGTTGTGAATCGAATTGTTCTGTTCTTGGGAACAACACTGTATCTGAAAGTAATTGTGAGTTATTGTATAAGCAATTTAAAGAAGATGATTTCGGCGTTGGCAGCCGTGGACGTGCCGGGGGCCCTCTTAAGGGTGGATGTCCAGGAACTGCAAGCGATGGTGGATGAAAACCCTTGCCATGCGGAGAAACGACTTTCACACAGCTAAACAAACTATTTCCTATCTATTTAAAGTAATGGAAAAGATTCTAAAAGGAACAAAGTAGGTGCCACTTTTCAACAGTTAAAGATCCAACTGATTTTTACTTGTTTCGGAAAATGCAAAACGAATTGTTTGATGTGCGTGCGCGATTCGACACATTTGAAGAAATGCAAAAATGAGCCGATTACTTCGTTACTTTGTAAGATGAAACTTTCTTTGCGGCAGGCATCCATGAATTACCTAAAAGTTTGCTGCAGGTCATTAAAAGTGATGGTTTATATTTTAATGAGTAAGTATATTTTACTTTTTACACCTAATAGTTGAAGTCTTTATTGCTTAAAGCGATTTATAGATTTAGTGATGTAAGATAACTCATAATTTGTGGACACAATTCCAGATAATTATGTAAACGATAAGCATAGTGGTCATGGCGTCTATTAGAAGGGAGCAATACAGTTGAGTATAGTAACTACCGGCTTCGCAACCTCTTAGTGCCATATTCAATTTGTTGGCAGTCCTACGAGTCTGCGCGGTCGCGTAAATTGCAACCCGATAATTATTTTCAAGTGAATGTGCTGCATCCTCGTGGATGCTACCGGAAACTATTTGTCATTTGAAAACAGGCTATAGTATGGCGCTAAAGGAGACGACCTTGAGAAAGTACCTTAAGTAGCGTACACCGTTAAATAAATGGCAGTTAGAATAAACTCGCATACTCCGGTATGCGGACTCTGGATATCAAAGTGCAGTTTTATTTGAGCCTTCCTCTGGTACAGCTGGGTATCTCAGAGGTAACCCTTCAATTCCAGAAACTTGTTCGAATAAAACTAAATAAAGCAGTTATAATTAAGGATGGTGACTCCGCCCTCTTTCTACTACGAACCTATCGACTGGAATATCATCAGATGAGGGGCTCATGATGTAGTACGACGAATTAAATTAAATTTTCTCTAGAATAGAAAAGCAATCACCATTGCAAGTGAGGGGAGCTCTTAAATGAACAGAGTGTTGAGCAAGGATAAGGTAAAGGAAGCGGATGTCAATCATAATGAAGGGTATGCCAATAAGAGTTTCACCATGTGAATAATAAATATGATTTCTTTATTGTGTCATGCTTATTGATCGATAACCATTATATGTGAATAATTGACATTTGGACATTTGCCAAATTTACAATAACATCTGGCGTAAAGTGTTCCTCTATTCCACCAATATGCCTTATTCTCTCATTATTTAGTCCTTGAATTATTGCTGGCTAATTCGCAAAGACCTTTTTTTAATGTTTTAAGTCGCCCGTCGTGTGTCGCAGTTTCGCTAACTAATACGTCCCGGAAACTTCTCGTTGAACCAAGCCAATGTTGCATTGGTTGTGTGGCATGTGGAACTATCTTGTCGAAAACTCATATCATCACCACATCAATATCATTCAATTCGGGCCATAAAAAATTAGATATCATGGTACAATAGCGCTCACCATTTACAGTAACCGAGAAGAGGGGATGAGTTGGTTCCTCGACAATCTGTCTTGCATTTTAATCGGTCAAAATGCGACAATTTAGCTTAATAACGTATCCGCTGAGATTAAAATGGTACTCGTCACTAAATATAAATTTAGTTAGACAAACGGATTGATATGTGCCTCGGAAGCCGCTCAAGTTTCCCAGGCGAGACAAGAACACTTTTGCAGTTCAGCCTCTGGAAGTGGCTACAGATCTCTCAAATGTTTCTGTGGCCTAGATAAACCGTCCAGAACATGAAAAACTAGGAAAGCCTCCCGATGACACACTCAGTGTTCACTGTTAAGCCTCGAGTTACATTCAGACAGGCAGCGGAATTAGAGATCAATTGGACTTTACCTGTTCAGTTTCCAGAAGTGGCCCTGACCGTGAACCAGCTGAATACTGTCTACTATGCCATCCTTGAGAAGGCGCTGGGGCACGGGAACGACGAACTCAAACCAAAGTTAACTAGTAATCAATTGAGGCTGGGGTGGCCACTGGCGACCCGTGCCAATAAAGCCTCTGCATAGTGGATTAAAGCCACAATAGGAAATATTAAGCCGTGTGAAGGAGCACAGTTGAAAGTTGTCGCAGCAAATATCCTGCCTAGGGCTCCTATTGTTTATGAGACCACAGCGCTGAAGTACCTACTATCGGTTACTGGGGTTCAAGAGCCAACATTAAGGTACAAATCCAAATAATTGAAAAGTGATCCTGAAGGGGACCAAATACACTTAATGCTTCCTCACACTCTCAGTGGATTAGTAGACAAGCCAAAGCAGATTGGATATAGGGTGAACTTCAAGTTTGAACTTGTCCAGTTTCACCCGAAGATTAGCCAACGAAGTTCAAACCCAACTCCCAGTTGAAGGACCACGGTGGTTTAGCCTGTTGCGGCTCCTCCGGATAAGGCTCCAATGATCCAAATCTTATCTAGGAAGTCACAAAAAAGTAAAATAATAAAACGACAATGGGAGCGAGGTTGGACATCCCTCCCGGTAAAACTACCAAAGAGGCCTAGTAAATTCAAAGAATAGGAGTAGGAGTTTAAAAGGTGGATGACAAAAGTCACCTGTCACAACACATAATTGGAGAATAGTTGGTGAAAACACCCAACACACGGCTTAACAGTCGTTGTTAGCCCGTGACGACAAGTGGTAATGAAAGTCATGCAGATTTACCTGATTCATGCTGCGGCCACATCAGATGCCCTGAAATCAACCTTAAGCAGGATGCATCTAACAAAGTATGGAATTTGTAGGTCTTTTACAAAGAACAAAAAGTTTACGCTTATCGCTTCCTCGTTAAACGGCAACGGTTCAGTAGTCCAATAAGAAAAACTATCTAGGTCCTGGATACAAATTTGAATTGCCTTCTGGACCGTCAAAGACTCTATGGACCAATTTTACGACAGCCCATGGTTACATATTTATAGGTAGTATCGTGGTATAAAACTGAGGAGGAAGAAGAGCAAACTTTACTGAATAGTCTGCCTCGATATTAAAGCTCAATGAGAACACAGTCCGACTCTTACGATGGAGCCACGTCTAGGAATATCTCAGTTTCACCAGCTATTAACATGGACACTGAAAATACGACCTTAAAGATGCAGGTATGCAGCAATATTAAGCCAGATAATATCCTGGGTCATCTGAGAATCCTTAAGCAATTTCAGACAGACCATACCATAGAAGTGGCTTCAGATTGTTTGACAATTAAACTGGACTTCCACACTAGGGTAAGCATAGCTAAAGGCCAAAACTGCTCAAAGGATAACATTGTACTTTTAATGTTGCCTAATGAAATTTTTATTTTATTTTATTTTTTTACATGAAAGACTCGGCTTACTTCAAATATGTACATCTAAAAATACCAGTATGTATTTTGTAACTTGTAGCCACATTTTTGTTTGCCTTTTTCATCCATTAGTTTCAAGAAGTGTACCATACATCAAAAAATATTTCCCAATTACGGATTAGAATCAAGAGAATTTACCTATTTTTTTTATTCTATATAGTTTCCTGAGAATTTTGTTAGTAAAGTGTGCCGCAAATATTCAAATTAACTATGCAAAGTGAAAATCCTTAAATGCAACGCTGAATTCATGTTTGAACCAAAATGTTTAATCGTACTTATTTGTAATAGGTACGTCGAATTCCATTAAATCACAAACAAATCTCTGTATACTGTTTGAACATTAATTTTGCCTACAATACACTATGTTTCTCGGTGATTATCGATGTTTGCTTGACGATGTAGTTTTTTCATTTGTTGCGGCAATGAAGGTCAGAGTCAATCGTTTTACCGGGATAAAGCTGCGCATAGTGAAAATTCCTTGTCAGTTTCTTCAACTAATAGAGCATTTGTTTGCTTTACGTTAAACCTGCCTCTATATGCCAATGTTCTTGAAGTTTCATCTTCATTTACCTTGATTTGGCCAAAATTGTCCCTTTATTAATGTCACACGGAATTCATTTCATCGTCCGTAACGAAATGTGCGATTTCACAAATTGTAATATTTCGTTCCGTTTTAGTAGTTAATCGCAGAGGGAAATCCTCTTCATCAAATTTTTCAATGTTAAGTAGAGTGCTGCCATAACTAATTATGTGCTGGTTTTAAAAAAAAAATCCGAGAATTTCCTTTGGGTTCATTGAGTTCCAGATAGAAAACGCTTCAATCAGCTTAGTGCCACACGTGGTAATAAATTAACTATTAGCATATAAGTTGCAATATTCACTTTTTGTACGAAAATATAAAAACGTGCCTGCTTTCAAACCTACGCTAGTGTTGCCAGTTTTGATTAAAACATATAACCATAGTAATGCGACCCCAAACCAATCTACCATATGCAGTAGCTTCTTCCCAACCAAAAAATATGTTGTTAAAATCCCCAATGAAACCATATTTTTAACTAACCTACTAAAAACTCGAATATATTTGATTTTCAAAACTTTCTCAAAGCACAGTGTGTCAAATTTGAATAAAGTTGTAATAAGTTACACTTCCATTTTAGTTCTAAAATTATTATGTAGCTTTAGACGCATTTGACTAAAGCAACTTAGATTATTCAAAGCTTTAGTCTAAAAAACGAATGTTTAATGTGTAAAGGAGTTAGAACCGAGGAAAAATTCAACCTTTTCATGAAAACTTATGGGAAATCTTTTTTCCCCAAACACCAATTTTTAAATCAAAACGCTACAAATTCTTAATTATAATCTCTGAGATACATATATTATCATATAAATGTTTGAATTTCAACATATAAGAAGAAGTAATTGGTTTGTGTGGGAGGCGAGGAGGAGAGTCAGCAGAGGCGCAACAACTTCAACAACAACGTCAAGCAACACGTGCTACAGTTAGTACAAATTTGGGTGACCACATGGGAACAGGATGTTTGAATGGTAATCTCGCCCCCTTCCCCCTCCCCTCACAACCGCCGATGGAAATAATATTGGAGCTATAATTCTTACAGCTTTTCAAAAAAAAAAAAAACCTGCACTAATTGTGGCTAAAAACTTGTCAAAAAAAAAAAGTTTACTATTTATAGACTGCATAGGTGGCTGAAAGTGGGTCGAGTCTTAAATGATAACATTCCTTTCTTATCCTTCGGTCTTGTTATACGTAAGATGGTGTACGGTGGAACCGGCGTGCCGGGAATCTTGCTGAGGCTTGGTGGTGGGTACATCCGTATCAATCAATCAAATCAATCAATTAAATCAATAAGAAGAAATAATTGGTTTGTCTGTCCACACTAAAATTTTTAAAATTTTCACGATACTACCATTCTTGTCAAATTGAAATAAAAGCTGCTATAAATCTTGTGGTCACTATCTCAATACGAATTACATAAATGGCAGTGATAGCAGTAGAAATTTGATAAAATTAAACCAAAAATGATTACCTGTTATTAAGAACGTGTGATAATTTTGTGATTAAATAATTTTTTTTTTGTATTGTTCGTTAAACAATTATAGACATCTGACGTACACTAGCGAAACTAATGCCAAATTAAGCATGTACCATTTTCCTTCATTTAGACATAACCTACCTAATTTTAATTTCTACAATTAATATTTATTAAATACCAATATCAGAGGTGGGCGATTACGCGTCGACTACTAAGTTTTACACGAATGCGTCGACAACCGTCGACAACGTCGACAACTCGTAGACAACGTCGACAACTCGTCGGCAACGTCGACTATTTGTATACAACGTCGACAACTTTTTTATGCCTGCAGCGAAATATTTAGTAGCCGCTTCTTCTTCTATTTTTAGATAGATGTCACTAGCTGAATAGATATTTTAAATTTATTCCCAACATTTTTATTTTAAAAATTGAGGGTACAAATTTGAATTATGTCAAACTGTTGATGTAAGATATAAGTACACGAGTGTATTTTAGTAATTGTGCATAATTTACTCTATATTGTTGTATATAATCGAATAAAAAATAACTATGATAGTCACTTAGTCAGTTCATGTACCAATGAGTAATTTATGTGATTTATTATCAAAATGTAACCTTTTTTTGATCCCTATAGGTTAATTAGACAACGTCTTATTTATTAACAGACAGCAATATGATCAGACTGACTAAATAAATGAGGAAATTAATCATTTCGTAGGTTGTCGACGTTGTCTACGTTGTCGACGCCAAAAACGCAAAAAATCGCGAGGTAATCTACGTAATAGATTACGCGTCGATAACCGTGTAGATTACATCACGTAATCTACGTCGCCCATCTCTGCCTTCTTGTATGTAAAGATATGTAATAAACTTTTATATAAACGTTTTATAATATGTTTGTTTCTTTCGATGAAAAACATGAATCTTGTGTTTTACATTTAATAATTTACAACATTTACTTACATTTACATTCAATTATGGAAATCAATACAAAGTTATACCTCTAAAAAAGCTTCTAAGAATACGTGATGATGAATATGGCTCTATATTCCAGAAGGTCCTGATTTTAACTTTAACGATGAATTAATTGTATTATAATAACATTTAAAGTAATTCAATTTCCGTTTCCAATTTTTTATTAAATAAAATAAGTTGTTGTTGTCAATATCCTCAATAAACTAAAATCTTTTATAAATTCAATCGCGCCAATTTTTTGCAATATTTTGCTTAAATTAACATGTTTGGCAAAACCATTTTAATTCTATAAATGTATGTATGTATATCTGAACTTGAGGCGCATTCACGATTTAAAAAACTTAAGAAAATCGGCGATTTTATTAGCCTCTAAATACATTTAAAGTAGTTTGGCTTCACTTTCCAATATTTCATTAAATATACAAATTTTAAATAAAAGATGTTGTTGTTGTCAAATTTACTAAAAATACAAATATTTGTAATATTAGAGATTTAGGCAATTTTGTGCCATATTTGGTTGAATTTTAGAGATTGATTGGCAAAACCATTTCAGTTCTAAACAAAATATTACAAAGCGTTAGGGTATTTTAAGTTAATTAAAAGTTTAAAGCAAACCATGATTTAATTATCTTATATAATTATAAAGGTAGAGACAATCTCGGCGAAACGCAGACGGAGTTACGCAAGGAACGCAAAAATTAATTTAGTACTGTAAAAATAAAATTTTTGCTGACAATCTCGACGCACGTTTTTGATATTATAAAAAATATTTAAAACTATCTCCCTCGCTATCGCTCAGGCTGCAAATTTCACTTTCGTATTGCAATGACTCGTTTTCTTCACTTGTTATACAATATACTATTCTAGCTACAATACAAATAAAGTTACTCGATTACAAATAAATTTTTGATTGATTATAATAATTTCAAAATTTATGTTAAAAATTGATTGCCATTTGAACGGGGGTTCCGCTAGTCGTATAATAACCTTTTAAGTAATCCGTTATCAGTTTACAATATTTTATTAAATACAATATTGAATAAAATGTTGTTGTTTGTTGAAATCATTAATTAGGCGTGTTTAGTGTCAATTTTGTGCCATATTTGTGTAAATTTAAGGTAATGTGGCAAAACCATTTCAATTCTATAAAATATTACAAACCGTTAGACGCTTTTAGATTTACAAAAATGCATAAAACAAAAAACGATAAGATTAGCCTATAATAACATTATTTGAAAATTAGGCTTTATTCTTAGGTAAAAAAATATTTTTTGTTTTGGAAATCCGAATCAAAAATTTGTTAGATATTTGTTCGATTTAAAACAAATTTAGGCGAATGAGCCCTATATGTTACTACAAATATTTGATCTAATTTTATATTTTAGCAAATATTTTTTGACTTTTCCAAATATTTAAATTTTGTTGTTGTTAATTAGATTAAAATTTGATGAATCAAAGACATGTAATCAAAAAAATATTTTTTGTATAAACTAACTTTTGCCTAACTGCATAATTAAGTTAGATCAATAAAATAAGAACAAACCAAACGTAGAATGGGTTGCCGCCTCGGTGGCACAGTTGATAGCATGCTTGCTTTAAGTTTTAGAGGCCCCGGACTCCCGGGTTCGATTCCCGGCGAGTGATGTAAAAAATTACGGCTGGTTAATGTAGAATCGAAGAATTAATTACTCATTAATTATCCGTTGAAAAAATTATTACGAAACTTCCCGCACCAGTGAGAAAAAAACAAGACATAGAATTAAAATTAAATATTGAGGTTTACTGTAAAATCTTTGATGATTCGGGGTTTTTCTAGAAATACAAATTTGGTGATTGTTTTCTTTACTCGTGGACCCACCAGCAGGAGGGCTGATAATTTATGAAAAGGTAGATTTTATCGTTAAGAATGGTATCAACAATCTGGCTGGACAACTCCGGGCCTGAGCAGCCTCAGAATTGTTCAAAGTTGCAATTAAATATACGCAGTGCAAAGGGATGTATTTATGTAGTTTGAATTTTTTATAACATGTAACAATAAAACAAATTTGCATGCGATTTGGCTTAATCTATCCCATCGTAACGCAAACGTAAAATTGCTTTTATTATTGAGTGTTACGTTTAGAATATTTTTTACCGCCTGTCATTTTTACAGTATATTTCCAATGCTATTGAAACATAAAAAAATTAGAGCCAGCCCCAGATAGATCGACCTGGATAGCTAAAATAGGTCTAAAATATATGTAGAATTTTAAATAAAGATACTATTCTTAGGGTCAGAAAACTACCTTTTCAAAAATTTTGAGCTGGTATAAAACTATTTTAATAAAATATTCATTAGTTCTTAGACTAAATACCTTTATTAAAAATGAAATAATTCTCGTCCAGTGAGAAATTTATCTGAATAGTCCTTCGAAATTTAAATGAATCAAACAAGAGTATGTTGATCTATTAAAACATAAAAAATGTAATTCGACTTCATTTTACAGCGTGAATCGTATCAACCCTCACGGTGCACTTTAGAGATAGGAACCGTTTACGTGTCCAAAATTTAAAATGTTTGGAGATGTGAAAACATTTTTGGACTACCTCTCCAGCCATTTATAATAGAGTGGAGCTAGTTAGTCTCACTTTACAGCCATTATCTTGTAGATAATTTTTTAATTGGTGAATTGAAATCCTCGTACGGTAAGCCCTAGTTTTGGCTTTCTTTTCAAAATTTGACAACAATTTTAATCACATATTTTTACCACATATTTTGCAATTTTAGTTACATATTTTAGGTACATATTTTTGATTTTTTAGACCCTAAAAATCCTAAGCCTAGGACTATAATTAGATTTCAGTTTCAAACATTTTACTAAGTGGTTATACCTACAAATAAAAAAATCGTTTTAAGGGTTTATTGTGGATATTTTCGGTTAAACAAATAACCTGTTTTTAATATAAAATACAGAATGGCGGCGTGGTAGTTGGTCGAACGTGGACACTCTTTCCAAGGTGGTCTGTGGCGGATTTTTAAGGCGGTAAAATGACACTAGGTAAAATAAATGGAAAAGAAACAAAAAATGACGGTGCAAAAATCGTCCTTAACTTGTTTTTTTTAAATATGTAATTACTAATTGATTAAAAAATCGTGTGTACCGTTTCCGATACTCAGTCAAAATTTCAAGTGTCAATCGAGTAGAAATTTCTTGAAATGTTAAGACATTATTTAAGCGAATGAAAAAAAAGTTTCGCCTGAGTAATATATGTAACTCCTTAAATGCACATTTTAATGAACTTGTGGTTGTCAAAACTCTTAATGAGACATGGTTGTCAAATCTACTAAAAATTCTAATACTTGTGGTATTTGGTAACCTTTTATTTTTATCTTTGATTTTTTAATTATCAGGCTAGGCTAATTAGACTCATATAAAACTTATCATGAACATTTCAAACATCCTTCCTTTCATACTCCTCAACCATCTCATTAAATATTTTTTTAAAGGAGAGGATTACAGTTGTGCTTAGGATTCGTTTCGCCTTAATATGTTTGCACAACTGGAGACACACAGCACTTCTTTTTTTTACATCTACAATACAACACCCAATCATACCATTTTTTTAAAGCAATCTACTCTCTCTACTACCGAGAGCGATAAATACAGGCCTTAGCTAATAAAGAGGCCCTTTCATTCCTTTCGATCTTCCTATGGACCCATGTATGGTCACATCACGTTAACAGACACGTGTCATATTCAATATTCAATTACACATACACATTGCCTTGTTTTTCATTAATTATATCAACATTTCCAAATTTAAAATGATTCAACCAACTATTTGTCCCATAAACCGATATTACATCGTGCCCGTAAACACCAAAAATGTGTTTATTACAAATGATTCATCTCATTTTATTAGACGTGGTTGTTTTCAAATCTACTGAAAATTTAAATGATATTCGAGGTTTAGAATCAATATTGTGTTGTATTTAATTAAATTTGAGGTATATTGGTAAAATTATTACTGAGCTTCAGACGCTTTTACATATAGAACAAGCTTAAAACGAGCAACGATTTATTTATTGTGTAATAAAATTTTAAGTAATTCTGTTTCACTTTTGAATATTTTATTAAATACATATTTTAAATCAAATATGTTGTTCTAAAATTTAAAATTCTTGTTATATTCGAAGTTAGGCGCCAATTTTTAGCCACATTTGGTTTAATTTAAGGTAGATTGACAACACAATGTTAGTTCTCAAATTTATTACAAAACTCTAGATGCTTTTAAGTTTAGAAAAAGCTTAAAACAAATGACGATTTAAATATCGTATAATAACATATAAAATAAATCGATTTCAATTTGCAATATCTTATTCAATACAAATTTTAAATAAAAATTTTGTTGGTGTCAAATATACTAAAAATACAAAAATTTGTGATGTTAGAGGTTTAGCGCCAAGTTTGTGCCATATCGGGTTTAATTTGAGGTGGATTGGCAAACCCATTTTAGTTCTAAAATATATTTCAGAGCTTTAAGTACTTTTAAGTTTACAAAATGCTTAAGACAAATAACAATTTGATTTCCGTATAAACATTTAAAATACTTTGGTTTCAGTTTTTATTAGTTTATTAAATACGGATTTGAAATAATAGATGTTGTTGTTGTCAAATCTATTGAAGATAGATGTGCGAGGTTTAGCGCCAATGTTCTACCATATTTGCTTGAATTTAAAACAAATTTGTAAAACCATGTTATTTCTACGAAAAAATCATACAGCTTAGGCGCTTTTGGGTTTCAAAAATGCTTAAAACAAACGACGATTTTTTGTTCCAATATTTGATGCTGCTGTTGTCAAAGTAAGATGTTGTTGTTGTAAAACATAGTGATATTTGAGGTTTAGCTTCAAGTTTGTACAATATTTGATTGAGTTAAGGGAGTATGGCTAAACCATTATAATTCTAAAAAGATATTACAGAGCTTCAGCCGCTTTTAAGTCAAGAAACAGGTTGAAACAAGCACCGATTTAGTTATCGAATAACAACTTTTTAAGTAATTCGATTTCAGTTTCTAATGCTTAATTCAATACAAATTTTGAATAAAAGATATTTTGTTCACAAAATAAATTAAAATTTTTCTATCCAAACCACTCAAATGTCAATTCGTAGTAAATATCGTGAAATGTATTTCAAGAGAATTGAAATGAAATTTATTTAATGTTTATGATCGCTGGTATAAACAATTTATATTTAAAAATCTAAAACCCTCTTTTAAATTTACCTTCACAGGAATCGTTATCGTTATATTTATTTAATATTATATTGCCAAATTAAATTTAAATTCCCTTTTGCTACAAAAATTATATTTTACGATATACAACGATGAATCTTTGTATAAACGATTTTACCATTATTTGCAGAGAAATTTTAGGAAAGGACCTTTGATTTGTACATTTATGAAAAAGCATGTCTCTTTGCTGTAGAACGGGCTAATTGTATCCATGGTCAATTTACCATTTATATACTAAATAAATATGCGATTGATACATCCACATTCAGGTGCAGCTAAAGAAACTTGCAAGGCCACCTTTCAAACCGTTTAACCAAATTTTAAAATAGATTTATAATAAGGTCTATAATGGAATTAATTTGTGAACAGACATAATATATTTTACGTAAGTGTGACAAAATTTCTCAAATGTGTGCTTCTTTAATCCAACCCGAATCGTATCGGTTACTTAAAATATTCAAACATGAAATAGGAAATAAAGAAAGCACAAAAGAAAGTAAAGGAATGTTTTACTCCAAGGAACTTATTACTTCTGAAACATCTGAAAAAATCTTCCAATGGATATCACCGACAAATTAGGGATTTTGTTTACTTTCACTAAATATGGAACACGGTTACATCCATGGCCTTCTGAATTTATTAAAAAAAAACGTTTGGGCTGTTAAGGTACAATATGCACCTTCTTCAACCCTTTCACCATTCGTCCGAGCTACAAATCCTTCAAATTCTTAGTATACGTTACAAAATACACCGATACACCCAGCTTCTGTCCAATTTAATACTTTCAAAAGCGAGACTTTTCTCTAAATCACATGGAATCCAATCACCATAAAATAAATCGAATTTCATTGTATGCTATAAGTTCATTTCAATCAAATGACATTTTAAAGAATTTTGGTTTTCACAAATCATTACAAAATTAGGCTTAATTCTTGGAATCGTGCATGCTTTCATTCCTTAAGAATATTCGAAGAGCAACATAGACCTGGTATAAACTGTTTTTCCTTTACTTTGTCATACATATCTGTCAATGATTTAAGTAGACCCCTTTGGGCCAACTGACGCTTCTGGCAATGACCAGTAATATCACATATTTAAGGGAGTACTTGAGTTAGAGAATATACAAAATAAACCCCTACTATGAAAGAGAGCTTTTTTTGTAAAACTCGCTTATAAATCGACAGAAAATAATATGTAAGGCTGGATTAGATGAAGTTTTGGAATATGGCCAAGTATGAAGGAACTTGCCTATTTCTGAATCGATCGTGATGCAATTCGCCATGTCCAAAGGAAATAGGATTCTAAATTATTTTTGGATAACGTTTTAAAATGAGATTCTAAAATGATTTTTGGATAAAGTTGCGGAATAAGACCAAATAGGATTGAACTTGACTATTCTTTAACCGATTTTAGTGGAATTTTGCATGTGCGATGAAAATTAAACTCTAGAATGTGGCCAATTATTACGGAACTTGTCTATTTCTTAACCGATTTTATTGAAATTTGGCATGCATGATGGAAATGAGATTTTCAAGTGAGTTTTAGAAGAAGTTCTGGAATATGATCAACTAGGATAACTTGGTTATACCTCAACCGATTTTAGTAAAATTTGACATGCGCGATGGGAAAGGGAATCCAAAATGATTTTAGATAAAGTTCCGGAATATGGCCAACTAGGATGAACTTAACAATTCCGTAGCCGATTTTAGTGAAATTTACGATGAAGCTCGCCAGGTAACATGGAAATGGGATTCTAAAACGATTTTGAGATAATGTTCTGGAATTTGGCAAATTTGAATGGAACTTGACTATTTATTTCTTTAAGACGGAATTTGATATGTGCGTTGAAAATGGGATTCTAAAATAATTTCGAGATACAGTTCTTGAATATGGCCAATTAGGATATAAATTGATTATTTCTTTACCGATTTTCGATCTGCCTCACAGTGGGTAAACTTCAACACCTGCCTGGTTTACAGAAACTTCAACAGACAATAACCTTTAATGATATTGAATGTTGATGTTTTTGTGAATCTGGCAGCAGTTGAGGTTTCTCATATTGAGATATTCATTATACATCTGCCGGTAATTTTAACCACAATCAAAGGAAAATAGGAAATATTGGGTAAAAGCACGCACACCTTGAGTGAAACTTCTCTCTTCTCGTAATATCCTTAGCGGTAATATTCCAGAATTTTATCCAAAAATAATTTTATAATCCCATTTCCACCGCCAATGCCAAATTTTACTAAAAGCGGTCAAGAAATATGTAAGTTCTATCCTAGTTGGCTATATTCCAGAACTTCATAAAAATCATTGTAAAACCCCAATGCTAACGCACATGTCGAATTGCATCACAATCGGTTAATTTCCATCATATATAATTCTCTATATTATAGAACTTTATCCAAAAACCATTTTAAAATTCCATCTCCATCAAATTTCACTAAAATCTGTTAAGAAATAGGCAAGTTCCATAATAATGGGCCAAATTCTAGAATTCCATCAAAATCGCGCATGCCAAATTTCACTAAAATCGATTAAGGAATAGCCAAGTTCCACTCTAGTTAGCCATTTTCCAACATTTTGTCCAAAAATCATTTTAGAATGCCCATTTCCAACGCTCATGTTGAATATACAAGTTTCATCCTAATTGGGCATATTCCAAAAATTCACCTAAAATTAATTTAATTATCCGGTTTATCTCCATGCCGTACTTCATATGTCCTTTTAAAGAGGCTTTTCGTTCTCTATAGCATAATGGTTTTGACCTCTCAGCGAGGTATTTCGTTCGTTAATCATTTTGTTGTTTACAAAAAATAGTTCATCAAAAACCATTTCGGTATTCGTGGTTATAGCTACTCTATTCTAAAACCAACACAAAAATCTGCCATTAGCGTGTAGAATTTGAAAGATACAATTATCACGCAATGTACCACACATTAAATTTCTCGGTATAGATTTGTGAAATAAATTACAAAGACCCACTCATTAGTATTAATTTGCGTACTATTTTTCAAGCATTGATACAATTTCGTCTTCGATTTCGGAAACACACGTAAATCGTACACCCATTGGATTGCGTGATTATCTTTCTACATTTTTGTTGTTGAGTAAGTAATTACTATTATTTACGGTACCAAAAATGTAATAAATACAAAGAAAATATTTTATAGGTCATTTTCCAAGAAAAAGGATACATTTGCCCGATTGAAAAATGTAACGGTTGGAATATACAAAATTAGCGTTTGTTGAATATTTTATTATTTGTTTATAAGAAAATCGTTTAAAATTCACTTACCTAATATTTCTAATGTATGTACTTGATCCCGTGTTTCTTGATCACCTATTTGGCACATATAATCTCCAGCATCTTGCATTTTAATCCCTGTCATTTGTAAATTATATCCATCGACTAGTTTAAAACGGGGATCACGTGTCACCATTAAATGACCAGCTGTCAGCACCGATGAACCACGTCTCCATAATAAAACGAATGAACCTAAATTTTGTACGACACATGGCAATTTTATTGTATCGCCTACGATTGCCTTATATAGATTGCCACGTGATACAAATTTTGGTACAACGGTTGGTGTATCAAAATCAATTGTCGATATAAATCCATCTGAATAGCTTTGGCAGTAATATCCTAGAATGACACAAAAAAGGACCAACATTATTATAATGATTTTCTGAATTTTTATTATTTTTTTTTTTTTGCCATTTTAATATTAAATCTATAAATGTGTATTATACAAAAAAAAACGATGCTTTTTTTCCCTTTTGACCCATTTCAAAATCTATACACATATCGCACATTAGGATGTATGCCATCTCTATTTATATGGAAAAATTATAACATTTCCGAAAGAAAAACATTTTTCATATCACATTTTTGTCATACACACGCACACATACCATCACCATATTCACAAAAAGATTTGTGTGTTACATACCAAGGAAAAAGGAAAAAAAGGAAGGCACAAACAATAAGACATTGTGTTGCATCACTAAACATTATTATTATATCATTATAATACATATATATTATTGTTAAGGATTATAGAAGGATATTATGTTACACAAAAATTCTAATCTTTTCATTGTCCATAAAAAAGTGATGGAGCTTTTTAATTCTGGATTTTTTTTTTTTTTTTTTTGCTTTATTTATTTATTTTATACTAAACATGCCACACTATATATAGCATGACTAACGATGGATTTACAATCACAAATTAAAACCCTGCTCAACATAAAGCAAGCACACGCAGGACGAACATACACAGAAATCCCGTATATATTACGAATAATCTAAACGAAATTAAATTTAATCATATTATCATCAAAAATGAAATGTTCCACAAAGATGATACATTTCATTGGCACACAAAAAAAAATAAAAAAGGATATTTTTCTGCTACAGTTATTTTTGTGTTGCATGGATATAAATGGTGTGAAAATTAGGATAAGAAGATTAAACGACAGTTACAAAAAAAAAACGATGTCACAAAAAGATTTATTTTATAATTTTTTGTATTTTAATATATTGTGCAGATTGTCCTCTATCAAAAAAAATGTTCATTTTGTGTTGTACAGTTTTCTTCCTTTAGGGTATATATACATATATCGTACGATGGAGACCATTTTTTCCGAGATATGATTTTTTAATTCATCAATCCATAATCGTGTGTATTTATTCAAGGGAAATAATATTTATTCAAATATTTCAAATTTGATTTCAATATGGTATGACTTTATGTGGTAATTTCTAAAGTCAACAAAATATATTTGAATTAAATCTTAAATTTTGTATTCAGCTGTTGTCATGAAACTTATTTGGTGTGGAGTGTAATTATATAATACACATCACATACATAAATCATATTCCGGATTAGCCTGAATTGATATGTTTGCAAAAGTACATTTAATTCAAAATTCTTGACATTTTTTAAATAGTTAATCAGTACAGATTTGCTCTTACAAACCAAATATAGTAGAAGCAAAACACTGTAATTTAGTAATTACACGAACTAGAAAATACCACAAGTATTTGCATATATTTGTAACCATATTAATATATGACCACCAATAATTTATTTTTCTTTCTATGATGCCAGTGAGGTTTTAATGAAGGGTTTTATTGAAAGATTAACGAACGAATTTAACAAGGCAGTTTTCTTCAATAACAATGTAACTCTCAATTTAAAGCAGCGTTTCTTTGTAACAGAAATCTTAACAAAACTCTCCCCCTTCTAACTCTTCTCTTTCTAAACTCTTTGTTGAAACATTAGATTAGTGTCATTTAAATAAAAATCTTTCGGGGAAACAGTCATGAAGTTTAAATTTTATAAAGCCTACGAAGGCGACATTTCCATTTTAATTTTTTTTCAATAAGATACTTTCGGCTTTTTATAGACCGTCTAAACGTATTAGAACTAGATAAGTTATGTAGGGAAGCCGTTTTAGTCCCCGTGCATTTTAGTGAGTGGGCAAGTCCTGTAGTGGTGGTACATAAATCAAATAATAATATAAAGATATGTATAGATTGTAAAGTCACGGTAAACAGATATGTTCAAACAGTACAATATCCATATTACCTAGGGTTGGCGATATATTTGCAAGTCCTTCAAACTTTCAGATTTATTGTGTTATAGATTTAACTGGAACATGCCAAAAACTGAGATTGTCCGATAATTCTCGTCAATATCATACAATCAATACTCTAAAAGGATTATTTCAATATATTTCTTTACCCTATGGAGTCAAAATTTGATCGTATATTACAGGGCTGCAAAAATAATCTGTGTTATTTAGAAAATTTTTTGCTAAAATAGCAAGCCTGTTAAATCAGTCTATTTTGAGTCACGTGTACGAAATAAACCAATCAAAATAACATTACACTGATAATTTCCCTAGGGATGTTATCAGTGTAATGTTATTTTGATTGGTATATTTTGTACACGTGGCTCGAAATTGACCTATTTAATAGGCTTGCTATTTTAGAAAAACATACTCTGGCTACTAGATGAAAAGAATTTATAGTTTTATTTTACAATAAATACTGTTTCAAAATGACACTTTCATAGAACAATTTACAATCTAGCAGCCTTACTACTAGAATAAAATAAAATTGCAAAACATTTTCTCGTCGAATACCCCTCGAGCATTGATAAATACCTCATAATTTTATTATATTTTCCTCAAGCACGTTGCTTTTAGTGAACAGCCCTCAGCCTACGGCTTCGGGCTGTTACCAAGCAACGTGCTTTCGAAAAATATAATAAAATTATTTTGGGAAATTATCAATGCTCTTGGGATATTACTGCTGATAATGTATTAGTTGGCAGTGGAAATTATGAAGAATGTTGTGAGTGTTTAATAGTTGTTCTAAGCCGTCAATATAATTTTACAATAAATATAGAAAAGTGTTGGTTTTTTTTTTAAAGTCAGTTGAATTTCTGGGTCAAGTTATATCTGGTAGTATAGTTTACTAAAAAAGTAGAAGCTATTGTCAAAGCACCAAATTCGAAAAACCTGCAACAGATAGATAGTTTTTTATGGTTATGAATTATTACGGACGTTTTATTTCCAATCTAGCTTCAGAATTAAACGTACTACATAATTAATAAATAAGGGCGTGATATGATTGGTCTGATGAGTGTCAAAAAAAAACAAATGTTGTGGCTGCAGATATTAGTCATTATGGTGTAGGAGCTGTGCTCTCAATTGTAATTGATGGCCAATAGAGACCTGTTTTGTTTATGTCCAGTACTCTATCAAAAGCGGAGCAAAAATATTCCCAATTACATAAAGAAGCTTTAGCGGTACATAAAAGAAGTTAAATAAATATTTATGTGGTCATCAGTTTACGATATTTTACGATTCACAAGCATTAAAAGAGATTTTCAGTCCTTAAAATGGAACCAACCGCTGTAGCTGCATCGATATTACAAAGGTGGGCGGTCATATTACCTACGTACGACTACGAATTTTATTATAAGCCAGGAACAAAAATGGGAAATCCTGATAGCTTATCACGACTTCCTCTAGAAAGAAAAACTGAAGTATACGAAGATTTCAATAATTGGGTAAATCATACAGAGTTCCAAAAAAATTGTGAAGAAGTCGCGCAACATACTAAAGCAGATGTAATCCTATCTACGGTATATAAATGTGTTAAAGACGGTTGGCATTGTAAAGGACCCCGCACTTTTTATATGGAAAATGGCCCTCGGTCAAGTGTGCCTGTGTATTGTGTTTATTTATTAAAATTATTTATGCACATTTTTACACATAAACCAATACATTCATCACAAGTCAAGTTGTTAGATGTATATCGAAAAAAAAACGTATCACGAAAACAATTTTAGCACAATCCAAAAAAACAAATCCATAGAAGTATATATCATTGGAAATATAAACGATGCATTACACTAAAAATCCATATCAAGCAAAAACACAAAAAGAAAACTTTATATGGGTTTGTGTATCATTTCCCTTTTATTTATATAATTTTGTATCCCGTGAAGTGATCGAAAATAATAAATGGACCTTTGTTTTTACGTAGATCTCTTTTTAATACATTACAAAGTGTAAAGGTTTCTCTTTTCTTTTAAAATTGTTCTGAATATACGAATAAAAGAGAAATGAGCTTCTAAGCGGTATATCTCAAAAACATGAATTTTTAGGACTTAGCGGCCATTGAGACTTTTGATCAGCAGGTCAAGAACTACTAGAATCCAAAATTTCAGAGAGTTTGACCGAGGGCCATTTTCCATATAAAAAGTGCGGGGTCCTTTAGCGATGAAATAAATAAATATTTTAGGTTGAAAAATAGTTTAAGCATTGAAAACGGTTGTTTGTTCTTTGAGAATAGGATTGTGGTTCTATTTTCGTTAATTTCAAAGGTTCTGGATCTAATTCATATATTAACCATGATGGTATTATATGTATGAACATTTTAGCAAAAAGCGTAGTTTGGTGGCTAAATATGAACAAAGATATTGAAAGTAAAGTCAAAAGTTGTTTTGTAAGTATGTTCAAATACCCAAAATGTTAGAAAATAATCTATAAAGTCCGAATCTTGTTCGGCGCAGTACCCTTTCGAGAGGGTCCATATAGATTTTTTTAATTTTAATAACCATTAGTTTTTAATTTTTTTCGTTGCTTATTCAAAATTTATAGATTTATGTATATCAAACATACATATGTTTAAAACAATGACAGAGTTAGTCATTAAAGAGTTAGAATCAATATTTAAATATTTTAGAATTCCAAAAAACTTAGTGTCGGATAATGGTCCTCCATTTAATTCCAAAGTTTTTAATGATTTTTTCGTTGTCAATAATATTGAATTCCTTAATTCTCCTGCTTGCAGTCATCAGTTTAATGGGTTGGCTAAAGGGGTGTACAAACAGTGAAGGTGTATTTGAAGAAATTTTTAATTCAATCAAAGGAAAGGCCTTCCATTAAAAAAAAAATTTATTAATTAATTTTGCTATAACAACGCTCCATCATCTGTTACTATTAGGTCTCCTAATGATATATTATTTAATTACAAAGTCCGAAGGAAGGGGAGAAAAATAAGGATGAAATTAAAAGATTCAGTGATTGGCCATCAGTGGAAGATGAATGTCATCCAGCGAGTAAAATTGAACCTATATGTCGATTGTAAAAGAACGAGAAGTTCGAGAACAAAATCAACCCAAAGGGAAGAATACGAAAATTTATTAAGAAGATCAGCGAAATAGAACATTCCCTGAAAGATTGACATATAAATATGTTTAAATTATGTATTATAGTTACTAATTAAAAATAAAAATAATTTTGTATAATAACTAAGTTAAGAATGTAAGTCAAGTCTTGAAAAAAAAGAAGAAATTTATTAAAAGCGGGAAGATGAAATATATTAACTTAAATTAGAAGATCCTAATAATAAATGTGAACAATAACTGTATACCTGTTCAAAACAAGGATTTTGAAAATATAGAACGAGGCAGTCTATAAAAAGTATTTATAGAATTGTCAATATACAGTATAATAATAAAAAGTCTTCGAAACATAAGTTCCAAATATTAGTATTAGTATACCCGTTAATGAACGGGTAATGACTAGTTCACAAACTAGTAAATTGGCAAATAAACGCGTAGTGTCTCCAGCTCAAGTACGTATAATTTCAACTAAGCAGCAGCCAGCAGGACGAGTATTAGATACCCAGGATATAAACCCAGTTATTTCTATGGATGCTGATATTATCAGTCATGATTCACGCTCCTTCTGAACTATAAAACGATTTATTCCTTTCTAATAAATGGAATCCGAAATTATGATACGGTATTTATTGATGAATATAATAATATTAAAATGCCGGTTATATTGGACTTGCTCGTCATACTCAGTAAATGTTCAAAAATATTCCTTCTTAGGGATAAAAATCAAATTCCATATATTTTGACAGATTACATCATGTTAATATACAATTTTTTGATGCGAATTAATTCGGAGCAATTAAATGGTAAATACAGATGCCCTATTGATGTTACGTTAGCACCAATTCTAGATAATTCGTATTATCTAACTTTTACCAAAGCGGATAAACGTTTATTATTCGCCCAGCTTAGCTTACCACCCACAAGTAAAGTCCGAACGATTTACGAACTGCAAGGACTAACTTCACCAACTATTTAGTAGTTTATCACATGCAATCGTTGCGATATCGAGACACACGGGTTCATTTAAATATTTTGCGCCCATTGAAGATAATTTGCTCCACTGGCTAGTGATGAAAGGGAGCCACATAACTTGTAAGAATGTTGTATCATTATTATCTACAACTTAAACTAAACCATCGGAAAAATCAGCAGGTAAACGAATTAGATGGTTTTATTCCATCTATTATCAGAAAGTTAACAAAATGGCTTCAAAGGTATCAACATTTTACCGTTTTGCTCTTCAAACAATCTACCTGATTTATGTAATCAGCGAAAACTATATCAGCGTAACTTAAATCCGGAAATTAACAGTTCTGAATATTTTGGGCATGACTATGTTGTCTATAGATGTGATCGCAAACCTAAAACTAGCTCTAAGAAATCTGGCGGTAGAGAAATCATAGCCGTACGTTCTAAATTACTGAGTGCTCCAGTAACATTAGTCCCCAAATCAACAAACGCTATATGTGTATTAACCAGGTTATAATCGAGTTTTCCTATAGTGATCAGACGAGTTTGTTTATTTTCTCTGATTTGAAAATTTTAATAATTAATTTTAATTTCATTTTGTGCAATAAATATCATAATTTAACATTTTAATATTATTAACTATGTACTATATTTTCGATTAGTGTTTTGTGAATAAGTTTGTAAATAGTGTAAATATTATATTTGGGCTTATTTGACACTGCCATTTGAAAATATTTTTTTGTTCTCTTTTTGTGTTAATATTATAATATGGAGTGCGGTAAATGCAGCATGTCATTTACCAATAACCAAATGATTAACTGCTCTGGATTTTGTGGTAACACTTTCTACTATGGATGTGCTGAGGGTGATCGAGTTGCATATAATCAAACCTTGAAATGCCCAAATATCATGTGGTTCTGCTGCGATTGCCGTGACCTTTTAAGAAATAAATAATTTCTTAATTTAATGAACCATAATTTTAGGGATAACAATGCTCAGCATTCCTTCATTGAAAAATTGCTTGATGAAGTTTCCTGTCTTAAAGAAAACATCGGCATGATTTTGGATTGTTTACCTAATTTGAGATTGCCTAATGTTACTGCATCTATGCCTTTAAATTCATCTGTAGGTGTGAATGAAGATTTAGATGTGTCATCAATAATTGTGAACAACTTTCATGTACTGGTTTACCTCCATCCGCAGCTGTGGTTACATCGTCTTTAACTAATGACGGCGACGATATTCCAGTATTTTCCAGTCCTACTAGTTTTGGTGCTTGTACGACTTTTGCTGAAGTGCTAAAAAGCCCTGGCATTATGCCTGTTACAGCATCAATTACACTTGCTTCTCACAATAGTCCTCCGGATCAACCAAGCAAATATATAAATACTAGTAAAGTTCAAGTTACGACTCCACAGCGCATAATCTGTAAACCTATTTGTGGTACTAAGGATATTCCGGTTCATTTTGGTATACAAACGGTTGCTCCAATGTGTTGGATACATGTTTCAAGATTTGTTTCAAATACTCCTGAGGACGACATCCTGGCTATGGCAAAAGCCTGTTTAGATACAGATATCTGTAAAATTGCTAAACTAGTCCTGAAGAATTATAATCTGAATGATTTGGAATACGTGTGCTTCAAACTGGGGTTTAAGGAAGAATTGCGTGCTAAGGCACTGGATCCTGCTACTTGGCCAATTGGTATTTTGGTTAGAAAATTTGACAATAAAAATTTTCGGGCATTTCTAACTCCACGTGTGAAATTTCGGATACCAGCTGTAATCGACACTCCACTTTTTTAGATGATAACATTTTTTTACATGATTCTAATATTTCTGCAGGTTCAATCGAAGAAGCTAATCAAGCTGTTCCAGGTGATAATTTGCAGGTACATAATAATTCTTGTTTAAACTATAATTTTACAAACATATCAATTGGATATTCTTGCCTTGACTGAGACTTTGCTTACTAGTAAGATTTCTAACAAGTCGCTTCGAATTAATAATTATAAACTGCTACGATCTGATCGAATAAATAATCATTGGGGTGGAGTTGGTCTTTATTTTCGGGCCACTTTAAAGGTTAATAAAATATTCTCTGGTTCTTTGGATAAAGTAGAATATCTATGTAGCATCTGCACTTACCGGGAGTTTTGGTAAAATTTTAATTTTGGTTATTTACAAAACACCTCCTGCTTGTAGTAATGATATTAACAGTTTACAAACAAATTTTGCTGAATACCTAATAAGCTATGAAATAATCAACTAGAAGCTTGTTTGAATTTACATAATTTATCTTATTTGCCTTATAGACCCACTAGGATCAACAGTCTTTTGGATCTGATAATTTTGTAAGTGCCTGATAGACATAATATTATTTCGTTTGGCCAGGCAGCTATTCCTGCTATTTCTGATCATGATTTGATTTTTGCATCTTATAAGTTTTCTCGTACTAGGGATCAAATTTCTTATACTGTTGTTTCTGATTATAAAGTTATCAATCACGAGAATTTTATAAATAATTTCTTTTCGTTAGATTGGTCTTATATGTACAACTATTCCGATGTGAATGACATCCTTGATATATTTAATTCAAATTTCTTACATTTAGATTTAGAAGACATTTAGAGCGACATTTAGAAAAGTATCATTAATGAATGCCCTACTGCACCGTGGTTGAATTCATATATATTAAATTTAATGAAATGTAGGGATTTGGCTCATAAAAGATATAAATCGTCTGGGTTGGATGCTGATTTGGTAGCTTTTAAATTTTTTAGAAATAAAACTGTTAAAGGCATCAATCAAGCCAAACATAAATTTTATTTTGAGAATGCTCATAACTCTAAGATAACCTGGAATAATTTAAAAAACACGAGGTATTTCAAGCTCTACAGGTGATTCAGCCATTGAATTTTCTGCGGAACAAATCTTATCTGGGAATTGTAATATTTGTGATTCTACTGGGGTTTTGCCTGTACCTGATATTGATTTCTGTAGTTCTGAAAATGATGCCTTTGTATTTGCTTCCGTTGATGAACTTACAGTGTTGAATGCGATTCGTGCATTTAAATCAGATTCGAAAGCTTATGATTTGGTAAACTTTAAGGTACTAAAATTATTTATTGACCTGTTCCTGCCTCTTATAACATTCATTATAAATCAATTTTTGACAAAGTCTGTGTTCCCTGTTTTATGGAAGATAGCTTCTATCACACCATAGGTAGTGGTGTGATAGGATGTTATTTCTGGTATTGGTGATATACGTCCAATTAGTATGCCTGCTCTATCTAAGGTCTTGCAAAAAGTTATGCAATTGCAGATCCAGGCGCACCTTAATAAATTTGATTTTCTTTATAAATATCAATCCGGATACAAATCTGGCTGTAGCACTACTACACTGAAAAAAAAAGCTTTGCGTTATTTACTATTTCGGCTGAGTAAAACGAAATTTTTAAGTATCACAAATCAATTTTAAAGGACACACTGCAGTGTAAAAATTTGCAGAGTATTATTTACAATTCATTGTTGATCATAAAAAACCATGCCGAATAATTTTTTAAATGATTTGAAATAATGGTATTACAATATAGCTTAGTAAATTTCACTAAACTGAATGTTAATATAACATGCTGCAACTTAGTTTTTTTTAGATCACATACAAATATCGCAGGTGTTAAATTTCTTTTGAAATGAAATTCACAAAACTTATGTTAAATTTGAAATGCTTTTTATTATGCACTCTGAGCTGTGTAAAATGTATTTTGGCAGAGTATATTTAATACTATAAGTACATGAAAGTACTGTATGTAAGTACAATAATAATTTGTTGTTGGTAATACACTTATTAGGATTAGTAAGCAAGCTCAATATTTACACATTAACATGTTATATCTCAATAAATGAAATGCAGGACGAGTTTAATTTTAGTTTTTTTTTCATAGTAAATTACTAAGGTTTATTTAAATTTATAAATGCTTTTTAAGTCTTACGCTGGGCTTTGTGAACTGTTATTGGCAGTAAGAGAAATGAACCAATCATATTACGTAAATTATATGACAATCTTATGAAAATTTGTATGATTTAGCGTCTGGTTTTATTTTGAGTGCCTAAATAATTAAAAATGAATAGGCATCATTCTGTTTGTGAACTTAAATCTGTACGATGATATTTTATACAATATAAAAAGTTTAATAAAATAGTTGAGATTGAATACTCCACTACAGGAGTTTGTAGAAATGTTCTACTTATTCTACTAAGTTTTTGTCAATTCAAAGGTAAGTTCGATTTCAATAATATTTATCAATAGTTAAGTGATTAATAAAAGTGATCGGTATTATCTTAAGTGCATATTATTCCCGTATTTTTCATTTTTGTTTATTTTAAGTTTCGCCACGTCCTGGCGGTGAAGCACATATCATTTCAACTTTCTAATGTGAAATTATAAATATTCGAAATGTTAATCCAAGATTTTGTTGTTAAAATTAAAATTATTCAAATTTTTAGTAGTTTCTCAACACATTTTCTTGAATCAAAGCGACCCCTTTACGAGGATATTACATATATATTTCATACACATGGCGCGTACATAACGTACAAGTAATTGCAAAACTGCACGAGTTTTGGTTTATGTTGAGTAAAATTAACTAAGGCATTTTAAGACTTACACTGCGCAGTGTAAATTGTTATTAGCAGCTATGAACATTCCGGTGTTATATTTTTGTGTATGTTATAGTATATACACAAGCTGTATACATAGTGTACATATTTTCAATTATTATCCATGTACAATTATGTAAACTTTTTTCTTATAGAATTCAAATTTTTATAAATAAATTTTATTATCTACAGATTGATGTTGACTTGGTGTAGCTTTGGGGAAAATGTAATAGCACTATTCAACGCCTGACTAACACAGCCTGGAGAAAGATACAATTGGAAAACTATTATGCTTGAAAAAACCGCGGTTTATCTAGGTAAATTAAATATTATTGTATCAATTTAATTTAAATTACAAAAAGTGCTTATGTGAGTCTAATAAACAATTCTTATTTTTTTGTAGCAGATTCTTTTAGCACAAAACCACTACTTCGGAATTTCATCTTATCAAACTCGGAGAAACACTTAAATAATTTTGCAGAGTCCCGATATAACATCAAGGGTAGCTTTGTCTTGTTTACAGAAGTAGCTGCAGTGACCACAAAAATATACAAAATACATTATATAATTTATATTGTGTAAGCCGCTGTATATAATAGAATAAAAATAAAATCGCTTTATTTATTATATCTTCAAAATGTGTGAATAGTTTTATTTCAAGTGAATTTATATATAGATATATGGATGATTATGCTAATCTAAGTAACAATACATGAACAATATAAATAATAATTCCCGTGGGAAACGTCAGAAAATTCAATGTTTTTACTTCCGGCTTGAGATCGTCTTTCAAATTTCTCAAGATTTTCCAAGAGAAACTTGAACAGAATTTTTTTCCTGCGAAAGCCATTGACAAGTCACATCAATAAAATACATCTCTAGACATAACACTCTAGAGGCTGATTTTATACAAATTTCCTAATGATTTTTGGAAAATCGCATTTTCCGAGATTTCTCACGATAACCTTGAACTGAATTTTTTTCCTGCGACACAAGTCACATCAATAAAATACATCTCTAGACATAACACTCTAGAGGCTGATTTTATACAAATTTCCTAATGATTTTTGGAAAATCGATTTTTCCGAGATTTCTCACGGGAAACTTGAACAGAATTTCTTTCCTGCGACAGTCATTGACAAGTCACATCAATAAAATACATCTCTAGGCATAACACTCTAGAGGCTGATTTTATACAAATTTCCTAATGATTTTTGGAAAATCGAATTTTCCGAGATTTCTCAAGGGAAACTTGAACAGAATTTTTTTCCTGCGAAAGCCATTGACAAGTCACATCAATAAAATACATCTCTAGGCATAACACTCTAGAGGCTGATTTTATACAAATTTCCTAATGATTTTTGGAAAATCGCATTTTCCGAGATTTCTCACGGGAAACTTGAACTGAATTATTTTCCTGCGACAGCCATTGACAAGTCACATCAATAAAATACATCTCTAGACATAACAATCTGGAGGCTGATTTTATACAAATTTCCTAATGATTTTTGGAAAATCGATTTTTCCGAGATTTCTCACGGGAAACTTGAACTGAATTTCTTTCCTGCGACAGTCATTGACAAGTCACATCAATAAAATACATCTCTAGACATAACACTCTAGAGGCTGATTTTATACAAATTTCCTAATGATTTTTGGAAAATCGCATTTTCCGAGATTTCTCACGATAACCTTGAACTGAATTTTTTTCCTGCGACAGCCATTGACAAGTCACATCAATAAAATACATCTCTAGACATAACACTCTAGAGGCTGATTTTATACAAATTTCCTAATGATTTTTGGAAAATCGATTTTTCCGAGATTTCTCAAGGGAAACCTGAACTGAATTTCTTTTCTGCGACAGCCATTGACAAGTCACATCAATAAAATACATCTCTAGACATAACACTCTAGAGCCTGATTTTATACAAATTTCCTAATGATTTTCGGAAAATCGCATTTTCCGAGATTTCTCACGGGAAACTTGAACTGAAATATTTTCCTGCGACAGTCATTGACAAGTCACATCAATAAAATACATCTCTAGGCATAACACTCTAGAGGCTGATTTTATACAAATTTCCTAATGATTTTTGGAAAATCGAATTTTCCGAGATTTCTCACGGGAAACTTGAACAGAATTTTTTTCCTGCGACAGCCATTGACAAGTCACATCAATAAAATACATCTCTAGACATAACACTCTAGAGGCTGATTTTATACAAATTTTCTAATGATTTTTGGAAAATCGCATTTTCCGAGATTTCTCACGGGAAACTTGAACTGAATTATTTTCCTGCGACAGCCATTGACAAGTCACATCAATAAAATACATCTCTAGACATAACACTCTAGAGCCTGATTTTATACAAATTTCCTAATGATTTTCGGAAAATCGAATTTTCCGAGATTTCTCACGGGAAACTTGAACTGAAATATTTTCCTGCGACAGCCATTGACAAGTCACATCAATAAAATACATCTCTAGACATAAAACTCTAGAGGCTGATTTTATACAAATTTACTAATGATTTTTGGAAAATCGCATTTTCCGAGATTTCTCAAGGGAAACTTGAACTGAATTATTTTCCTGCGACAGCCATTGACAAGTCACATCAATAAAATACATCTCTAGACATAACACTCTAGAGCCTGATTTTATACAAATTTCCTAATGATTTTCGGAAAATCGAATTTTCCGAGATTTCTCACGGGAAACTTGAACAGAATTTCTTTCCTGCGACAGCCATTGACAAGTCACATCAACAAAATACATCTCTAGACATAACAATCTAGAGGCTGATTTTATACAAATTTTCTAATGATTTTTGGAAAATCGAATTTTCCGAGATTTCTCAAGGGAAACTTGAACAGAATTTTTTTCCTGCGAAAGCCATTGACAAGTCACATCAATAAAATACATCTCTAGGCATAACACTCTAGAGGCTGATTTTATACAAATTTCCTAATGATTTTTGGAAAATCGATTTTTCCGAGATTTCTCACGGGAAACTTGAACAGAATTTCTTTCCTGCGACAGTCATTGACAAGTCACATCAATAAAATACATCTCTAGGCATAACACTCTAGAGGCTGATTTTATACAAATTTTCTAATGATTTTTGGAAAATCGCATTTTCCGAGATTTCTCAAGGGAAACTTGAACAGAATTTTTTTCCTGCGAAAGCCATTGACAAGTCACATCAATAAAATACATCTCTAGACATAACACTCTAGAGGCTGATTTTATACAAATTTCCTAATGATTTTTGGAAAATCGATTTTTCCGAGATTTCTCACGGGAAACTTGAACTGAATTATTTTCCTGCGACAGCCATCGACAAGTCACATCAATAAAATACATCTCTAGACATAACAATCTAGAGGCTGATTTTATACAAATTTTCTAATGATTTTTGGAAAATCGAATTTTCCGAGATTTCTCAAGGGAAACTTGAACAGAATTTTTTTCCTGCGAAAGCCATTGACAAGTCACATCAATAAAATACATCTCTAGGCATAACACTCTAGAGGCTGATTTTATACAAATTTCCTAATGATTTTTGGAAAATCGAATTTTCCGAGATTTCTCACGGGAAACTTGAACAGAATTTTTTTCCTGCGAAAGCCATTGACAAGTCACATCAATAAAATACATCTCTAGACATAACACTCTAGAGGCTGATTTTATACAAATTTCCTAATGATTTTTGGAAAATCGATTTTTCCGAGATTTCTCAAGGGAAACTTGAACAGAATTATTTTCCTGCGACAGCCATTGACAAGTCACATCAATAAAATACATCTCTAGACATAACACTCTAGAGGCTGATTTTATACAAATTTCCTAATGATTTTTGGAAAATCGATTTTTCCGAGATTTCTCACGGGAAACTTGAACTGAATTATTTTCCTGCGACAGCCATCGACAAGTCACATCAATAAAATACATCTCTAGACATAACACTCTAGAGGCTGATTTTATACAAATTTTCTAATGATTTTTGGAAAATCGCATTTTCCGAGATTTCTCACGGGAAACTTGAACTGAATTATTTTCCTGCGACAGCCATTGACAAGTCACATCAATAAAATACATCTCTAGACATAACACTCTAGAGCCTGATTTTATACAAATTTCCTAATGATTTTCGGAAAATCGAATTTTCCGAGATTTCTCACGGGAAACTTGAACTGAAATATTTTCCTGCGACAGCCATTGACAAGTCACATCAACAAAATACATCTCTAGACATAACAATCTAGAGGCTGATTTTATACAAATTTTCTAATGATTTTTGGAAAATCGAATTTTCCGAGATTTCTCAAGGGAAACTTGAACAGAATTTTTTTCCTGCGAAAGCCATTGACAAGTCACATCAATAAAATACATCTCTAGGCATAAAACTCTAGAGGCTGATTTTATACAAATTTCCTAATGATTTTTGGAAAATCGATTTTTCCGAGATTTCTCACGGGAAACTTGAACAGAATTTCTTTCCTGCGACAGTCATTGACAAGTCACATCAATAAAATACATCTCTAGGCATAACACTCTAGAGGCTGATTTTATACAAATTTTCTAATGATTTTTGGAAAATCGCATTTTCCGAGATTTCTCAAGGGAAACTTGAACAGAATTTTTTTCCTGCGAAAGCCATTGACAAGTCACATCAATAAAATACATCTCTAGACATAACACTCTAGAGGCTGATTTTATACAAATTTCCTAATGATTTTTGGAAAATCGATTTTTCCGAGATTTCTCACGGGAAACTTGAACAGAATTTCTTTCCTGCGACAGTCATTGACAAGTCACATCAATAAAATACATCTCTAGGCATAACACTCTAGAGGCTGATTTTATACAAATTTCCTAATGATTTTTGGAAAATCGAATTTTCCGAGATTTCTCACGGGAAACTTGAACAGAATTTTTTTCCTGTGAAAGCCATTGACAAGTCACATCAATAAAATACATCTCTAGACATAACACTCTAGAGGCTGATTTTATACAAATTTCCTAATGATTTTTGGAAAATCGATTTTTCCGAGATTTCTCAAGGGAAACTTGAACAGAATTATTTTCCTGCGACAGCCATTGACAAGTCACATCAATAAAATACATCTCTAGACATAACACTCTAGAGGCTGATTTTATACAAATTTCCTAATAATTTTTGGAAAATCGATTTTTCCGAGATTTCTCACGGGAAACTTGAACTGAATTATTTTCCTGCGACAGCCATCGACAAGTCACATCAATAAAATACATCTCTAGACATAACACTCTAGAGGCTGATTTTATACAAATTTCCTAATGATTTTTGGAAAATCGATTTTTCCGAGATTTCTCACGATAACCTTGAACTGAATTTTTTTCCTGCGACAGCCATTGACAAGTCACATCAATAAAATACATCTCTAGACATAACACTCTAGAGGCTGATTTTATACAAATTTCCTAATGATTTTTGGAAAATCGATTTTTCCGAGATTTCTCACGGGAAACTTGAACTAAATTTTTTTCCTGCGAAAGCCATTGACAAGTCACATCAATAAAATACATCTCTAGACATAACACTCTAGAGGCTGATTTTATACAAATTTCCTAATGATTTTGGAAAATCGATTTTTCCGAGATTTCTCACGGGAAACTTGAACAGAATTTCTTTCCTGCGACAGTCATTGACAAGTCACATCAATAAAATACATCTCTAGGCATAACACTCTAGAGGCTGATTTTATACAAATTTCCTAATGATTTTTGGAAAATCGAATTTTCCGAGATTTCTCAAGGGAAACTTGAACAGAATTTTTTTCCTGCGAAAGCCATTGACAAGTCACATCAATAAAATACATCTCTAGGCATAACACTCTAGAGGCTGATTTTATACAAATTTCCTAATGATTTTTGGAAAATCGCATTTTCCGAGATTTCTCAAGGGAAACTTGAACTGAATTATTTTCCTGCGACAGCCATTGACAAGTCACATCAATAAAATACATCTCTAGACATAACAATCTGGAGGCTGATTTTATACAAATTTCCTAATGATTTTTGGAAAATCGATTTTTCCGAGATTTCTCACGGGAAACTTGAACTGAATTTCTTTCCTGCGACAGTCATTGACAAGTCACATCAATAAAATACATCTCTAGACATAACACTCTAGAGGCTGATTTTATACAAATTTCCTAGTGATTTTTGGAAAATCGCATTTTCCGAGATTTCTCACGATAACCTTGAACTGAATTTTTTTCCTGCGACAGCCATTGACAAGTCACATCAATAAAATACATCTCTAGACATAACACTCTAGAGGCTGATTTTATACAAATTTCCTAATGATTTTTGGAAAATCGATTTTTCCGAGATTTCTCAAGGGAAACCTGAACTGAATTTCTTTTCTGCGACAGCCATTGACAAGTCACATTAATAAAATACATCTCTAGACATAACACTCTAGAGCCTGATTTTATACAAATTTCCTAATGATTTTCGGAAAATCGAATTTTCCGAGATTTCTCACGGGAAACTTGAACAGAATTTTTTTCCTGCGAAAGCCATTGACAAGTCACATCAATAAAATACATCTCTAGACATAACACTCTAGAGGCTGATTTTATACAAATATTCTAATGATTTTTGGAAAATCGCATTTTCCGAGATTTCTCACGGGAAACTTGAACTGAATTATTTTCCTGCGACAGCCATTGACAAGTCACATCAATAAAATACATCTCTAGACATAACACTCTAGAGCCTGATTTTATACAAATTTCCTAATGATTTTCGGAAAATCGAATTTTCCGAGATTTCTCACGGGAAACTTGAACTGAAATATTTTCCTGCGACAGCCATTGACAAGTCACATCAATAAAATACATCTCTAGACATAAAACTCTAGAGGCTGATTTTATACAAATTTTCTAATGATTTTCGGAAAATCGAATTTTCCGAGATTTCTCACGGGAAACTTGAACTGAAATATTTTCCTGCGACAGTCATTGACAAGTCACATCAATAAAATACATCTCTAGGCATAACACTCTAGAGGCTGATTTTATACAAATTTCCTAATGATTTTTGGAAAATCGAATTTTCCGAGATTTCTCACGGGAAACTTGAACAGAATTTTTTTCCTGCGAAAGCCATTGACAAGTCACATCAATAAAATACATCTCTAGACATAACACTCTAGAGGCTGATTTTATACAAATATTCTAATGATTTTTGGAAAATCGCATTTTCCGAGATTTCTCACGATAACCTTGAACTGAATTTTTTTCCTGCGACAGCCATTGACAAGTCACATCAATAAAATACATCTCTAGACATAACACTCTAGAGGCTGATTTTATACAAATTTCCTAATGATTTTTGGAAAATCGATTTTTCCGAGATTTCTCAAGGGAAACTTGAACAGAATTATTTTCCTGCGACAGCCATTGACAAGTCACATCAATAAAATACATCTCTAGGCATAACACTCTAGAGGCTGATTTTATACAAATTTTCTAATGATTTTTGGAAAATCGCATTTTCCGAGATTTCTCACGGGAAACTTGAACTGAATTTCTTACCTGCGACAGCTATTGACAAGTCACATCAATAAAATACATCTCTAGACATAACACTCTAGAGGCTGATTTTATACAAATTTCCTAATGATTTTTGGAAAATCGCATTTTCCGAGATTTCTCACGATAACCTTGAACTGAATTTTTTTCCTGCGACAGCCATTGACAAGTCACATCAATAAAATACATCTCTAGACATAACAATCTAGAGGCTGATTTTATACAAATTTCCTAATGATTTTTGGAAAATCGCATTTTCCGAGATTTCTCAAGGGAAACTTGAACAGAATTTTTTTCTTGCGAAAGCCATTGACAAGTCACATCAATAAAATACATCTCTAGACATAACACTCTAGAGGCTGATTTTATACAAATTTTCTAATAATTTTTGGAAAATCGAATTTTCCGAGATTTCTCACGGGAAACCTGAACTGAATTTCTTTCCTGCGACAGCTATTGACAAGTCACATCAATAAAATACATCTCTAGACATAACACTCTAGAGGCTGATTTTATACAAATTTCCTAATGATTTTTGGAAAATCGCATTTTCCGAGATTTCTCAAGGGAAACTTGAACTGAATTTCTTTCCTGCGACAGCCATTGATAAGTCACATCAATAAAATACATCTCTAGACATAACACACTAGAGGCTGATTTTATACAAATTTCCTAATGATTTTTGGAAAATCGCATTTTCCGAGATTTCTCACGATAACCTTGAACTGAATTTTTTTCCTGCGACAGCCATTGACAAGTCACATCAATAAAATACATCTCTAGACATAACACTCTAGAGGCTGATTTTATACAAATTTCCTAATGATTTTTGGAAAATCGATTTTTCCGAGATTTCTCAAGGGAAACTTGAACAGAATTATTTTCCTGCGACAGCCATTGACAAGTCACATCAATAAAATACATCTCTAGGCATAACACTCTAGAGGCTGATTTTATACAAATTTTCTAATGATTTTTGGAAAATCGCATTTTCCGAGATTTCTCACGGGAAACTTGAACTGAATTTCTTACCTGCGACAGCTATTGACAAGTCACATCAATAAAATACATCTCTAGACATAACACTCTAGAGGCTGATTTTATACAAATTTCCTAATGATTTTTGGAAAATCGCATTTTCCGAGATTTCTCACGATAACCTTGAACTGAATTTTTTTCCTGCGACAGCCATTGACAAGTCACATCAATAAAATACATCTCTAGACATAACAATCTAGAGGCTGATTTTATACAAATTTCCTAATGATTTTTGGAAAATCGCATTTTCCGAGATTTCTCACGGGAAACTTGAACAGAATTTTTTTCTTGCGAAAGCCATTGACAAGTCACATCAATAAAATACATCTCTAGACATAACACTCTAGAGGCTGATTTTATACAAATTTTCTAATAATTTTTGGAAAATAGAATTTTCCGAGATTTCTCACGGGAAACCTGAACTGAATTTCTTTCCTGCGACAGCCATTGACAAGTCACATCAATAAAATACATCTCTAGACATAACACTCTAGAGGCTGATTTTATACAAATTTCCAAATGATTTTCGGAAAATCGAATTTTCCGAGATTTCTCACGGGAAACTTGAACTGAATTATTTTCCTGCGACAGCCATCGACAAGTCACATCAATAAAATACATCTCTAGACCTAACACTCTAGAGGCTGATTTTATACAAATTTTCTAATGATTTTTGGAAAATCGCATTTTCCGAGATTTCTCAAGGGAAACTTGAACTGAATTTCTTTCCTGCGACAGCCATTGATAAGTCACATCAATAAAATACATCTCTAGACATAACACTCTAGAGGCTGATTTTATACAAATTTCCTAATGATTTTTGGAAAATCGCATTTTCCGAGATTTCTCGCGATAACCTTGAACTGAATTTTTTTCCTGCGACAGCCATTGACAAGTCACATCAATAAAATACATCTCTAGACATAACACTCTAGAGGCTGATTTTATACAAATTTCCTAATGATTTTTGGAAAATCGCATTTTCCGAGATTTCTCAAGGGAAACTTGAACAGAATTATTTTTCTGCGACAGCCATTGACAAGTCACATCAATAAAATACATCTCTAGACATAACAATCTAGAGGCTGATTTTATACAAATTTTCTAATGATTTTTGGAAAATCGCATTTTCCGAGATTTCTCAAGGGAAACTTGAACTGAATTTCTTTCCTGCGACAGCCATTGATAAGTCACATCAATAAAATACATCTCTAGACATAACACTCTAGAGGCTGATTTTATACAAATTTCCTAATGATTTTTGGAAAATCGCATTTTCCGAGATTTCTCACGATAACCTTGAACTGAATTTTTTTCCTGCGACAGCCATTGACAAGTCACATCAATAAAATACATCTCTAGACATAACACTCTAGAGGCTGATTTTATACAAATTTTCTAATGATTTTTGGAAAATCGCATTTTCCGAGATTTCTCACGGGAAACCTGAACTGAATTTCTTTCCTGCGACAGCCATTGACAAGTCACATCAATAAAATACATCTCTAGACATAACAATCTAGAGGCTGATTTTATACAAATTTTTTAATGATTTTTGGAAAATCGAATTTTCCGAGATTTCTCACGCAAACTTGAACTGAATTTTTTTCCTGCGAAAGCCATTGACAAGTCACATCAATAAAATACATCTCTAGACATACCACTCTAGAGGCTGACATTTATTTTTTACTTTCGGCTGGAACGTCTTTCAAATTTTCCGAAATTTTCCACGAGAAACTTGAACTGAATTTTTTTCCTGCGACAGCCATTGACAAGTCACATCAATAAAATACATCTCTAGACATAACACTCTAGAGGCTGATTTTATACAAATTTTCTAATGATTTTTGGAAAATCGAATTTTCCGAGATTTCTCACGGGAAACTTGAACCGAATTATTTTCCTGCGACAGCCATTGACAAGTCACATCAATAAAATACATCTCTAGACATAACACTATAGAGGCTGATTTTATACAAATTTCCTAATGATTTATGGAAAATCGAATTTTCCGAGATTTCTCACGGCAAACTTGAACTAAATTTTTTTCCTGCGAAAGCCATTGACAAGTCACATCAATAAAATACATCTCTAGACATAACACTCTAGAGGCTGATTTTATACAAATTTCCCAATGATTTTTGGAAAATCGAATTTTCCGAGATTTCTTACGGGAAACTTGAACTGAATTATTTTCCTGCGATATGCGTATTGACAAGTCATATCAACAAAATACATCTCCAGACATAACACTCTAGAGGTGGTTTTTATTTCAATTAAAATATTTTTTTGGGTATACCGAGTTTTCCACAATTTTCCACGAGGAATTGCAGCCAGGTTTTTCCATATATGAATATTAACAAAGGTATTCAATTATATTCAAGCATCCTTATATATCTTGGTAGTTTTTAGGATAAACACTACCGATTGATATTGAATTAATTTTTTATTTTCGGCTGGGATAACACAATCTACATTACCGATTTTTTTTTTACTTCCGGCTGGGATAACGTAATCTGCATTACTGTTTTTTGCTTTCGGTTGGAGAGTTACAATCTGTATTATCGCCTTTTCAATTTTTGCTGGCAACTTTCGGCTAACTTTAACAGTATGGAAGAAGGCGACTTAAATTTAAAAAAATATTCAAATAGTGAAATTTAAATTGTTACTGTGAATATTTTGTAATAAACCAACTTTGTTTCAAATTTTATTTTGAGATACAAAAGATATGTGGATTGTCTTGCTGATGTTTTAGTATGTCTAATAGAGCTAAATGGAAAAAGAGGTGAACATGGGAGAGGGTCCAAAGAGAGCGTTTCGGCTGCGGTTTTGTAAAAGACTAAATGGAAGGTGGCACTATTTCTTTGATTATTTTATAATCCTTATTTTATTGTTGTTTTTTTGTCTTTAACAATGGATGTAACGCCAAGTGCACAAAATATTTAAATATTTGATATCATGTTTGAAAAAATAACAACAACACGAATCATGTTGAAATCATGTTGAACATCAAAACTTCCAGTAATTTTATTTTCTCCAGCCCTTAAAGTATTTAATCGCGCATTTTTTTCAATTTTATTAGACCACACAAACCCAGAGCTTTCAAGTTATAAAAAAAGACTTTAGTTTTCAATGCCTTACTAAAAAGTCGCTAAATTAAATGCTCGGGCTTAAATTTATTTATTTGTATTTTTTTTATTCCTAGCATTGGCTCTAAATCTGAATGCACGGTGTAATCGCACATTAAACCTATTTGATTGCAAAAAATTGTATGTTTTCTTACAAATCCATCTATACCGAAAAAAAAATTCTTAAAGAATTTGATTAATTTAGAATTTAGTTTTGAAAATTACATCAGCGATCATTTTATTTATAATTATTTAATTTTAAAACATTGTCCACATATTAATTATCAAAAAATGATGCTTTTAGAATACATAATTTTTCCAGTTAGGGTATTGATTTTGTTCTTTTATTGGTAAATCAATAAAATACATTAAGTTTTGTATTGACCATTCTACTTTTAATTTAATCATGCTCTTAATCACTAACCATTGTAAATATTCAATAACTTACTAGCTTCACACACACACACACATATTATTGTGCCGAGTATTCAAAAAAAAATCATTAAGTTGGTGACACAAACAAATCAATAATGTAGGTCAAATCAAGTATACAAGCACACAAACCCCCGTCCCCCGAAAAAAGCTCTACAAAATCATATCAATTTAATAAATTAACTGTGTATAAAAATATTTGTTATTCCAATTTACATAATGAATACAACTATATCGTATATATGTAGCTTTATATACTATAAAGAACTCAATAAATTTAAAAATAAATAAATTACCGATTAAAAACTATTTATATTCATAAAATGTCAAACAGTGAACAACCACAATTATGTCGAATGTACATAATACAATAAATCTTATTCAATATATGTATATTTTTTTGTTCGGGGGTCATATTTGTACTGTACACATCCATTTTCCAATCAATTTTGTACATCATGTAATTTATAAATTTGTATTGTTATGTCTATAGCATCGAGAACAATTTCGAAAATTGGAACACAGAAAGTTAAAGTCAAGTAGATCGGTAACCCACTAATCATATATACAATGTTGTGTAAAATATTTCTAATAAATGGATATGGTTAGATTATACCGCACGGCAGGTGTTTTTGTCATACTATGTACAAAATTTGTTGAGTGATGAAGCACTTTTTATATAAACGTCGTACTTAAGACGAACAATATAATAAAATAAAATCTGTCACCAGTTTCTATTTTTTTTTTTTTTTTGCTCGACTATAATCTACACACACACACACACATCATATAGTTGTTTGTAAACAAAAAATTATCGTTTAAAAATTCGTTCGTATATTAAACACATTTATACGATGACAGTTTGAAATTAAAAGAGTTGATGTTATTATAACGTACTTAAGTATTTTGTAAATAATTATGATATTCCAACATCATGCTTTACTATGATTTTTATTTTTTTTGTTGTATTCCGTATTATATAAACACGTCTCTCTATAATGTTAACATTATAATCCACAACTGGGAAGAAAATTTAATTCCATTTCAACGTATGTATGTATGTATGTATGTACGTATAGCTAATAGTAAGAATTTATTTTTATTTTTTTCACCCACTTCATTTGAATATTGATTTTATTTAGAAACGTTAAAAATTTTACGTTTTTTTTCCTACACTGAGCTTTTATTATTAAGAGCTTATTTTTTTTTTTCGCTCAACTCAAACAATATTTGAATTTACTTACAATGTGCTTAGAAGTAGGATTATTGTCGAGTTGATGTTCAAACTTATTTTACACTCTTAAAGCTCCTATATTGTATTTAGCAGCGTATAAAATTCGGTACAACATGCTAGGAGTGTAATAATTCCTCATTGATTCGTATACCAAAACAACAACAAGAGCAATTACAGGAACAAAATGAACGTAAGATCTAATATACACGAGAAGTGTTTGTATAACGGAGGGGGGAAAAAACAAAGTTTTTGTATCACTCTTTTTGTTTTGTTTTGTAGATGAGAACAACCCAGCGACAAAAAATTTCAATTTTTCTTTAGAGCACCGAATTTTTCCTATTCATATACAAATTTCGTTTTTTTTTTTTTTTTGTTTAATATTAAAACAAACATCAATTTTCATTTTGTCGATTTAAAATTTTGAACAATACGAATACGAGAACGACACACAAAAAAAAAAAGCTTTAAAGTGAAAATTATATTTGTTTTTATCCCATTTAGCTTTCGGTTATTCCGTGCATTGTTGGTGTCATGCTTGTTGTTTGAAGGATTTTACTACCCGTTTATACAATATTGCAGATATGAATTAATTTTCGCCTATTTTTAAAAATTTGTGGAAAAAAAGCTTTTTTGTTTTGGAAAGTTTCGATATGTTCACAAAAATAACAATTCTCCTCTCTCTGTATGTATTATACATCCCGAAGCTATATTATACATAGTTAAGGTCTGATTGTTTTCTATATTCTATTATGATATGAAACTATAGTATTTTTAGTTATGCTAAAAGTGGCTTTGTGTGTGAATTAAAATCTGTTATAAATATTCAATTTGCAAAAAAAAAATATTATTTGCGCAAATAATTAACAAACCTCGTGACAAAATTTATAATGTACTGTACATGTAATTTTGTATTCATGATATGTGCTGTTGGTCATTGTCACCGCAAATACATACTCGTATACATATAATTGACAATAACAAAAATGTTGAGTACGTGAGTTCTTAACCCATGAATAAAACGATTTCGTTTTTCGATAATCCTATGGCGTCACACAATATAGGAAAAACAATGTAATAAAACCGTATAATTTATATAGTTTGCCATCCTATATAGATAACCGAAACTAAATTAATACCATGTCATCAAAATATCATCTTATTTCGAAAATATATCCAAAAATTTATTTCACACGCTTTTCACTAGAACTTAATACTCATACTACACAGTATATATAATTTCATTACGATTTATAATATCTAATCTCTCTCTGTATAGTCATTTGAATCGTACATAATATATGGCTGCATACTGTTGTACAATAACAACAAAAAATAAACTTGAAATCCTATTAAACCTGAATGAATACAATTTTGATTAGCATAGAAAAGATAGCACAAGAAATTTAATTCAATTCTGATAAAATGTTATCTAAAAGTAACCTTAATGTCAAACTGTCCGTATCTTACATGACATACTATATGTACGAGTATATACGAATATGTACAATTTTTTATTTTTTTCCAAATCAATAAGATGAGGGAAACTTGAAAAAAAAATAAAAGATTTTTCTTCAACACAAACCTAACAGAGAAGAAATATTTATTGGGAAATTGGGATTGGGTTAAACAAAATATATGGGGGTGCGGGGGAAGAAAATATTTTACTTACTTACAAGTGATTTAGTCGCCTTCGGTGATTTGATTTGGCAGCCGTAACAAATTGGTAAAAAAAAATTTTATTCTATTAAACAGAATTTGCTGGTAACTTTTAGTTAACCCCACCTGTTCATTCAAAATATTTTGCAATTTTTCCTTGGATTAAAAGCTTGCTAGACTGTATGTTCTGTTAAAATCCATTTAGAATTATTTTAAAATATTTTTAAATAAACAATCAGACCTTTTAATTAAATGTTTAATTAAGTTTAGTATATAAAATATATTTCAGTTACTATTTTAAAATATTTCGTTGTAAAGATATGATTTCAGTAGCGATCAATATTAATAAAAGATCATTGGAAACAGTCATATTTTGAATATTGCTTCACTTGTAAAGCTTATGGCATCACAAATAGCACAGTGTGGGTAGAAGTTTGTTTTCCCTGTCCCGCAATACTCCCTAGCTGTAGTGCTTTGAGATGTCTATACATAATCAGGATGAGTACTAAAGGCAAACTACTCTTCGAGTTTGAAATTTCGGAGGATTTTTCCTTCCATCGTTAATTATTTACCGAAAATTAGTATTTGCTTTTATGATAACCACTCTGTACTATTTAGGAGACCTGGAGAACAGACGCCTTAAATAGATTTTATATAGTATAAAAGCACAATCATCGACTTCTTTTCTTTCTTTTTAAAAGTAAAACACTAAGTAGAGTAAATACTACTGAAAACTCAATTCTTAAAAAATCAACCCCAAAGCCAATTAAAAAATGAGGTAAAAATCAGCCAAAAAATTGAAATTCCAAAATTCGCCTAAAAATGTTGTTCATAATTTAGCCCAAAATAATGATTTAAATTTAAAATAAAAATCAATTAAAGGTCGAAAACAAATTTAACTCAAAATTTAGCCCAAAATTCAGCCTTAAATTCTTTAAAAAAATCAGCAAAATGTGAACGCAATAACCAAGCCAAATAGTCAGTGGAAAAATAAAATCTCTAAAGTCTGCATACAAATTAAGTACAAAATTTACCTCAAAAATCAGACTGAAATTTATCGCAAAATGTACCTTAAAATTAAGTCTTAAATGGAGCCAAAAATCAGCTAGAAGTGAAATACATAATAAAGCCAAACAGTTAGCCGAAAAATTTAATCTATAAAGTCAGCATACAAATTTAGTATAAAATTTAGTTAAAAATCGGACTCAAATTCAATCCAAAATGTACCACAAATTTCTGTCTCAAATTCAGCATAAAAAGTCAGTCACAAATGAACTTCATCACCGAGTGGTCAGCCGAGAATTAAATTTCTTAAGTCAGCACACAAATTTAGTACGAAATTTAGCCCAAAAATCGGACTAAAATTCATCCCAAAATATATCACAAATTTTAGTCTAAAACTCAAAAATCACCCTCAAGTGAACTCCAAAATCAAGCCAAAAAATCAGCAGAAAAATTAGATCTCTGAAGTCAGCGTACAAATATAGTACCAAATTTTGCTGAAAAGTCATATTAAAATTCAACTTAAAACATTTGACAAAATTCAGTATAAAACTAAGAAAACAAATTAGCCAATAGTAAATTCTATAACCAAGCCAAATAGTCAGCTGCAAAATTTAATCTCTATAACCTCAGAATGAAAACTTAGTACAAAATTTAACTTAAAAATATTCAATTCAACTTAAAATAAATCCCAAAATTCAGTCTTCAGACAAAAAGACAGCCCAAAACTTAATTATCTAAAATTAACATAAAAATTTAGTACAAAATTTAGCCCAAAAATCAGGCTAAAATTCATCCCAGAATGTATCCCAAAATGCAGTATTAAATTCAACCAAAAGTGAACCCCATAACCAAGCTAAATAATAGTCAGCCAAAAATTTATTCTCTTAAGGCAGTATACAAATTTAGTATACAAAATTTAGCTCAAAAATCGAATTAAAGTTTAACGCAAAATGTAACCCAAAATCAGTCTTACGTTTAGCCAAAAAATTAGCCAATAATGAACTCCACAACTACACCATACAGTCAGCCGAAAACTTAAATCTCTAAAGTCAGCATACAAATTTAGTACAAATTTTACCTCAAAAATCGGAATAAAATCCCACCCAAAAATATCCCAAAATACAGTCTTAAATTCATTTAAAAAATCAGCGAAAATAGTACCCCTAACCAAGCCAAACAAAAGTGGTAACCAAGAGCAGTGTTGCAGTGAGTGAGTGAGTTAAAATGAGATTCACAACTAATGACAGGGAATATTTAGACAATGAAATTTCAGCTAGGGACTCTAAAGTTTAGTTATGTCGCTTGACAACAGTCCCAATCTGGCCTGAAATCTATATTAGTTAATAGGGCATTATTAAATGTAGTAAGTGTAAACGACCAAACTATAGTCCCAAATATTGACAAAATTCGTTACATATTTAATGGCGCTTCAGTCAACATACTTTCTTTCTCTGAGACCTTTCTAAACCCAAATACTCCTAATTCAGCTTTTCCCATAAAAGGTTTTATTATATTTAGGAATGATAGGATGGTATCTCCTCTTATTGATTCTTTTAAATAACTAGTCTTTATTTATCCGTACCCTGATTGACCATATCATCTCTTTTACTAATAACTCTATTTGTTTCTTCAATCAGTTGTCTCTCGGTATGGGGTCCCATTAAGATCTTTTAGTTTTTTCTGTGAATTGTTACTCTCCACCTAAACCTAATCGTTTTTGCTTTAGAGATTTTGCTAGTATAGATAATTCCCGCCTTTACTTAGTTTGTAACTCGGTTCGTTGGGAGGATATTTTTTGCATTAGTTCTGCAACTAGCCAAGTAGAATTTTTCAACTTCGGATCAAATCCGAGGGCGGGTGGGTATACGTTGTGTCGTTCTTAGTTCATTGAATAAAATTTATATAATGCAAATATGTAAAATATAATCAAATTGAATTGAAGCAATATTGTACAAAGTTTTGGATGGATTTAGTGAAGTGTGTCGTGAACATAATATGGTCATTTGTAGACATGTGTGGGGTGCTATTATTTTTTCTCTCAATTCTTCTTGTGCCTGTTGTATTACGAATTGCGAGTTTCGAGAGCTTGAAATATGCTGATAAGTTCTTTAAAAAAAACCTTAATTATTACGAGTTGTCAGTCGTACTTCACATTGTACGAGTAAAACAACAAGAAGGGAATTTCTCTTTGTCTTGTACATAATCTTATAAATCAAATACAAATTTCGACGTCAACAAGTTTAGTTGGAAGCCGAATGGTTTTGGAAGCTGAATATAAGTTCGTTGGTTTGCTCTACATTTAGAGGTTTTACCCCATATTGGAATTAAATAAAGTAGGGGTGAGTGAATGTAAGACAAATACACGTTCATTCACTTTACGTCAAATTATTATATTCAGATATTTGCCTACACGTTTCAGAATACCAATTATGGAAGATATTTTGAACGGCAATCTCTGAATTTGATTTGTCCACGTCAAATTCGAGCCAATCGTACGCCAAATGAATAATATCAACAATTATTTCGCTGAGAGTAGAATAGGATTCTATAGGTTATTCTTTAGCTTAAACTAATTTATGACTAGCAAAAAACGTCTGTACATTTTTTACGTCATGGACCATCATCTTCATCAGTTGCTGCTTATTTTCAGTGTAGTAGTATACCAAAGCAGCATCATCAGCGGATTGTTAAATATTGCCATATAACCTCAAGGCATAAATATCATTGATAGAAATTGTGAAAATGAAAGGACGCAGAATTGAACCTTGCGAGACCCCATAATATATTTTTAACAGTTCACATGCTATGGTATGTATCTAAATAAGCTGTGATCGGTTGCTCGAGTAGTGTGAAATTAAATTTTGTGACTTTCGCGGATTCCAATTTGGTCAATCTAATGGCTGAAGAATGATGTGGCACACAAAGTCGACCGCTTTTGAATTGTTAGGCATGCTGTTATATTTTTGCTTTGTACACTACGGTAAATTCACTTCTTCTTAACTTTTCTGGAAACGAAACTGATTTTTACTTATACCTATATATTTGTGGATTCACAGTTTCGGGAGAAGAAATTTTTTAAATTTCCTGTAATTCTTCAGTAAGTTGTGGTCGATTTTTGGAGTTAGATTGTAATTTTATGCATAGTGTATTGGAATTGATGAACATATTTATTAACAGTTTTCCCAGTCCTGAACTTATAAGAAAGATTTTATTGTTTTTAGCAGAAATACCCGGCCAATAAATATTGACTAAAATAAAGACTGAATATTGACTGAAATAATTCTATTGGCCACAAACGTATTCCAATTTACTGGACATTCGGATAACAATTTAAGCACAATAGTGGAATCTGTCCAAACACTAAATCTACCTTGTGGCAGGTTAACTCGTATGTCTTTCCATAATTTTGCAAACAAGTTAGCCCACAAAATTCTAATGATTGGAAAATCGATTCCAAAATCGAAAACTGTTTTATTCGAGCTACCTTATAGTATTTGCCATAGTAAAATTTACCTTGGCTACTCCATCGTTTTCCATTATACAACTGCAGTATATGACAGCAACGTAAACACGTTCGCTAGCATCGCAAAATCTGTGATATTCAAGTTGTTTCTGATGGATGAATTTCGAGATCTGAAGTTTTTCCAATTTCTTTAACTCCCATTTAATTTTTTGGTAGTACACTGAGAGTTCCTGTAGTAAGGTGTCGTCCTAACCAAGCTTCAACATCCATAATTTCTGTAAAATAATTTTGAATGAAAAAATTGATGGCGATACCCATCCATGAGGGTCAAATATTCTTGATCCGGTTGGTGCAGCATCTACATCTAAATTTACAATGAAGGTGAATATATCTTTGGCATGGTTCCATTGTAGACCGAGTATCTTAATCATCACGGATTCATTTTCAAAATCAATGTTTGTTGACTTAGCCTCACAGTTTTTTACTAAATCAGGGAGTTAGATTTCCATTTCCGTAAGTGAAACCCACCCGATTCTAATATACATTCGTGATCCTTTATCAGCGCCACCTATTAAATCATCAACATAAAAATTGTTAAGTATTGCAGAACGTGTATCTAATTCAATGTGGTAAGTCGATGTGAATATGGAATTTTCCAACTCTGGAGCGTCCCTTTGGAAAGGAATCCTAACGATATAACCTCCATTTTTATGTCGCGTGTGTTTGGTCTTAAAAATGTATTCACATTTCTTTTCTTCTGCAGAATGCGGTTCATATTTACTTATCTTCTCTAGTTCCCAAAACTTTCGTAGCGTTGCATCTATATTTAACTCGATATTTAAATTACATTCTACAAAAGTAGATCAAGATGTTGATGAGTTATTTCTCACATGTGGTTCACCGGTAACAATCCATCCGAATATAGTTTTTCGAGCTATCATGGTACCATTTTGGATTAATCACATGTTGAAATACTTGTCGGCTCCGACGACGATGCCAATTTTTCCTGGACGGAAATATTCAGTATCCGCCAACTATGTATTTTGAAACATTCCACAATCTTTCACATTTAAAAATTGCCTTAGCATTGCCAACTCTATACACCTAAGCAATTTGCGGTAAAGGTCGTTTTTATTAAGCATTGATATATTGCTTAAAAAATATTGTTGATTTATTAAAAAATATTGTTGACCTATTCTTCAATTGTGTTATTTAGAGATGCGTTGTCTTCTGAACCATCGCATTCCTTTTCCGCTTAGACGAGAATACACTTCAGATCAAAACTCACATCATCTATAGATTCTAGATATTCTAGATTTCCCCCTGTTTCTTTTACCTCCTTTTCTATCGCATTTTGGTCATTCCAATCGTCACATAATAATTGAAAATTCGTGCGCACAACACCAAGTGTGGTTTTCCCATTGAAATTCTGAACCGCCTTCTTGATCTCAGTCATGCGTTTTAGTGTACGTTTCAAAGCTCGCATATCTCGATCGGGAATGTTTGATAAAAATCGTAATCTATCGTCACTTAATAATAGTTTTTAATATCTATAATAATTCACCAATAATTCAATTGTCTGAAACTAGATATAATTATTATGTTCAATAATCCAAAATGTTGTCAAAATTTGCTGATAACTATGACGATTCACAAAATTCGCCTTGCTGATTGTTTGCCGCAGATCTGGCTCGAAGGACCATGAAAAATAATGAAGTTTATTTTCAATTTATTTCTGCTTGAAGTCCAAAAAAAATTCTCCATGTTGAACTCCTAAGATTTAAATGAAAATAGAAGTCTTCACTCAATCTCAAATTTTATTTAATTTTATTTTTTATTAAATTAATGTTGTCTCTTTTTGACTATCGCACCATGCATACGTTTATTTATTTTTTTGTGTGGATACTGTCTTTAGATTCCGTTGGAAAATAAAAGGTTACACGCCACCTACACTATTCCTGGTTGATGCGATACACTAGTGGACACATAGAAGAGTCATTGCTATGAAATTATACAAAACCTTTCAATACAACTATATTTGTCTGAGTCAGGGAAGGATTCGATTTTATTTTGCGGACGTTTAAGTTAAAGTTGAAGATATCCATGATTAAACAAGCCCAACAATTTGTAGCAGACCCTTTTTTACTGCACATATAATAATGAGAACAAATTTGTGGGTACAAAAAAATTTTGGCAAAAGCTAAATTAACTGTAATTTCTTCTACAACAAAAATTTAAAAAAAATACTTATTTAAATGTAAAGCAGCGTAATTAGATTTGTTGAATTAAAATTAATGTTTTCATATATTTGATTATTTATATAGTTTATAAATTTGTTTGTGTTACATCGCATCAAAAATTTAGCTGGTACAAATAATTTTGTTTCGTCTATATATGCAAAGGGTCTTATTCAGTATGATTGTTTATAATTAACTTTTGACTTAAACCTATTCGATAAAGAAGGTTAAACATTTTGACACTTTTCGGATATATATTTCACAATAATTAAAATTATATAGAAGGTCAAGCTAAACCGATTGTATAACTTGTTACAAATTAAAATAAATAATCTGGGTTATCTTATAACAAATCAAGGTGATCAGGATTTAAATATTTAATGAAACTATTAGTCCGTTTCATATCTTCAAGCAAACACATACACACACAAACAGATATTTTAACTGCCACACCCATATCATTTTGCATTTTGAAAACAACAAAAAAAAAAACAAATTAGCTATTTCTGTACAAACCATATTATACATGTCTCATATTTTATATATTATGATACAGATTATAATTAATTGCCCATTTGAATAACAACTCGCCTAACCCACATACTATATAAATGTATAATGTAAGCTATTAACGGGGGAAAAAAATAAAATATAGGAACACCCCCGCCTATACCCTCCCACCCATAAGGTATATATGTATATACACACACAAACAACACCAACTAATCCATAACAATAATACGGACATTTGATTTTATCTATCACCAAATTTCCGTTTTTATTTTTCCATCTCGCCCTCATCGTCATATACATATACACAGCAGAAAAAGGATATAGAAAATTCGTTTTTTTTTTCTACCAAAAATATCAGAAATTGCAGAAAAAAAAATAAATAAATAAATAAAATGAAAACTCATCACTGATTATATTTTATTGGTCTATTTATCAATATGACATAAAGCGAGACGAGCACCATTTTCCTCAAACAACAACAACAACATAATGCTTTAAACCGGATATTTTTCGTTTATTTTCCATTCGATGTTTTTTTTTTCTTCCTTCTCCTTAAACCGGAAATATTTTTGTTTCGATTTATTTTTCATTTATTGAATGGATTTTTGACACATTCATCACTATATACCAACAATAACAAAATAAATAAACAATTCCAGTATAGGAAATGGACATATCGAAATGTATGTACACACACATAAATTCCAATTCCATAATTTATTTTTATTGATTTTCATTTTTTTTTTTTTGTGTATGCTCAAGCTTTTTAATTTTTTTGTAAATAATTTTTATTTTTAATCTTTTATCTTCTTATTTATTCCTTAAGATATTTGAAAATGGAATTAACTTGTTATTGTTAAGAAAATAGAAGGAAATTATTTTTCATTTTTTTTTTTTTTTTAAGAAATACCCAAGAACAATACATATTGTTGCTATTTTCTAGACGAATGAATTTCATTTATCTTAAAAATGTATTTATTTATTTTATTTTTAATTTATATATTTTTGTATTAAGGATATACACCATATATCCATATATGTAAGGTTCAAGGAATATTTTATATCCTTATGTACAAATAAATTTTATTTTGGGTACTTCTTTAGATTATTTGGGATATGCAGTATACAGACATATTTTTATACGTATGTATGTATGTACACATTTTGTTGAAAATTTGATTAATAAATTTTCAACAAATTTCCAGTTATAACCTCGCTGATACTTTGGTATACTGTGTATGCAAAAGGTGGGAAATATTATACATATAAATACAAACTAATGGATGGTAAAGTTCACACGTTTTTCATGCTGTGTGTGGAAAGCAAAAAAAAAACAAGAAATACGACGAATTTTCATTCTTCATATCGAACTCGAAGAGCAACATTTACGTACGTACATACAATAAAAATGCAAAGCAGTAAAGTTTATTTTACCAAACTTCGTCTTTCCTGTGTATTTGCCTTTTTTTGTGTATTTTGGTTTCGGGGGACCTATGTAACATGGGTAGCAGTACAACAAAAACTTAAATATTTTAATATTTATACATAATATTTTGTTTTCTGTTAAAGAAGATATACAATAGATGAAATTGTTGCAAATATCAAATATAACAATATTCTAGTTTTATTCTATATGGATTATATGTAATTGTTTATATGCGGAACGGAAATAAACTTTAAAACGGATGTGGTTATTTTATTTATAATATGTTCGTGCTTAATTTTAAGATGCGAATTTACAGTGAAGTGTAAACACACCAATAATTTTTTTTTTGTATATTGATCGATTTTAAATTATATATTTTGAACCTTACGTATACATAAATTTGTACATGTTTAATTACGGCATATAATAAAAAAAACATGAATTATTTAAAAAATTAATGATTTTTCCGGTATTTAATTTAACAATACCAAACAATTTATGAATTATTTACGATAAAAACATATTTTATGTAGATATAAACATATATTGTTCTCCGGAATATACAAATTTGTAATTTTTACACAAATTCATTTAAATATGTTATATATTTATGAACTATTAACTATAACATTTATTATTTTGTTTTAATGAATATTATTGTTCAGAGTTTATTTTATGGTTATTGAAAATTTGTATAAAATAAATTTTTGAAATTTTTGGAATTTTTATTTCTAAATTAAAGGGTAGGCACGTTCATTTAGTTTCAAAACAATTTAAAATCTGGTTTAATCGATTCAAGTAACAATATACAGTAGATTTTTGATTTTAGTATTTATTATGATAATTAATTAATCTATTGAACAAAAGGTGGTAGTGTATAGAAGGTTTTGGTATCTTAGCTAGAACAAATGTTTAGTTAATTAATTTTTTTATTTAATTACTTCCTTACAGCGAAATCATTTATTGTGTTTCTTTTTATTTTCAAAGATCGATTTCAATTACAATCATAAATACATAAACTGTACTGAGAAAATAATTTTCATTTCCATTTTACTTTACTTGTGCTCACGTAGGATCCCTTCTTATTTATAATTAGGTCGTAAAATTAGCTACTAGCAGTATTATTCTTTATTTCCAATTAATTTCTGTTTTTTTTAAGTTTTTTTAAATCATCAGTTCCTCATGCTTAGATGTACAATATTTTGATTTTTTCCAATAAAACAAACACCGCCAGTTATTGATTATAGTTTGTTTTATTTAACAATAATTATTGGTCTTGATTGTTTGACCATCCAAAATGCAATGCCATACCAAATCATATTAGTAATGATTGATTGATTGATTTTGAATGTCCGGCCAAGTATTTAGCAGGATCTCCCGTTTATTCTAAAAATTGTTGATTCTGAGCCAAAAAATTCGAAATTCTGCAAATGTGCTCCGATTTCGATGACTGATACCTCTATCAATAGACGTTGAGACCTGTAATTCTCATACAAACGGCCATTTAGATCGGTCGAATATTTCTACACGTTTCGTGGAAAATTCAATATAAAAACTTTGACTAATTTTACTCCTAGGAATTGTCGACACATTGTCTACATTGTCGACATCAGGCTCGTGCTCAGGTACACGGCCGCTTGTGTGTAAAAATTTTATCGATCGCCCCTTGAGGTAAAGAAAACTACCTTATTGGAAAATAAAAATCAAGCGCAATTAAGTTTTATTAATTTTCATTTTCATAACTGTTGATGGAGCACAATGGATGTATTTTATTTTCTCCTTGAAAGTCGAAAATTCCAATAGTGCATTTGTTCCACGTTATTTTATGGATTAGTGGACTGTATATTGTATATTTTAGAAAACGATGAAACTTTTGCTCCAAATAAACAAAGAATGAATTAAATACAATTAGAATTTTATTTTAAATATAATAAATGCAAATTTTATAATTTTTGATTTTTTATGTTTTCACTTGGAGTTTTACAATCGTAATAATGATAAGCAAATTTTGAGAAATAGTTATAGTTGTTACCTATCGTTTTTGACATCTATTTTGCTATAAAATTTACTAAAATTAAGTATACAATCGCGACATCTAAATTAAAAGCTTAAACAACATTAATTAAATATAAGTACATGTAAACATATTTAGCCTGAATGTTGGCTGAATGAAATAGATACAAATATTTAAGTTAATTCAAAAAAAAAAGTAACAACGGTAACCTCAAAACATTGGATACAATAATATTGGTAAGGTAAATGTATTTTACATATCATAATTTTCTTAATTTTAATTTTAATTGATTAATTTAACTATTTTAATATTTAATAGAATTTGAAAAATGAACAATTCAGTAATTATAATTATGTTGACATTTTATTTTAGTTGATCCGGCTACTCTGGAGATGTTATCCAGCTGTTCAACATACACCCCCCTTTGAACGAACTGGTTCAAAATGATAATTCATGGATGGAAAAGGGGAATATTTGAATTTGATGTGTTATTGTGGCGGTGTCCTGAGTGATTTGTTGCTTGTAGAATTAATTTTTTGTTAATTTTGTGGATTTGTTTTGTAATGTTTTTTTTTTTTTTTTTTTTGAAAATCTGGATAATCACGGCGAAGTTTGGCGTTGATCTTCATCTGACTTCTCTGACGAAATTGGTAAAAGACAAAGTTTATGGATCGGACGTTTGAATTCGTTGTTACCGGATTTTAAAGTAACCACTCTGATCAAACCATCAGAACCAGGATGAATCTCTATGACCCTTGCAAGCGGCCAGTGGTTGACAGGCAAGTTTTTGTCTTTTATTAAGACAACATCGTTTGTCTGGATTGATGATTTTCTGGTCCGCCATTTGGATCTTTGCTGCAGCGAAGTGAGATATTCTGTATACCACCTATTCCAGAAGTGTTGACCCATTTGTTGGACGAGCTGCCACCGAGATAGATGTGATTCTTTTAGATGCGTAATATCCACTTCAGGAATTTTAGTATATGGATGTCCGATTAGGAAGTGTGATGGTGTAAGTGGATCGATGTCCGTGTCGTTTATGACACAGAGGGGTCGTGAATTAAGAATTCCCTCTATTTCAGCAAGAAGAGTGTTCATTTCCTCGAGCGTCAATATGTTTTTTCCTATGACCCTCTTGATGTGAAATTTCGTAGACTTAATAGCTGCTTCCCACAATCCGCCAAAATGGGGAGAGCTCGGTGGAATGAAATTCCATGTAATGCGATTTCTGGAAAGAAAACTTGATAAATTATTGGAATCTTTTATAAGTTTGTTGAAGTTTTCTCTCAGTTTGTAGTCAGCACCAACGAAATTTGTACCGTTGTCACTATGCAATTCGAGGCAAACCCCGCGTCTTGCGATGAACCTTTTCAACGACGCTAGAAATGCATCACTGGACAATTCGCTGACAAGTTCCAAATGGACAGCCTTTGTACTCAAGCATATAAAAAGGCATATATATGCTTTATAGGTTTTCTGCCCTCGTCCTTTCGCGAGATGAATTGGGATCGGCCCGGCATAATCTACTCCAGTTTTCAAAAATGGGCGTATTAATTCCACTCGAGATCTCGGCAGGCTACCCATTAATTGTTCTTCACAGTGTGCCTTAAACTTTGTACACGTAACACATTTTTTTTACGACTTCTTTGGCTTTAGTTTTTCCGTTTGGTATCCAGTATTCTTGTCGGCTGATAGAAAGAAGAAGCGTTGGGCCAGCATGTTTGTTGTTTAGATGAAAATCTCGAAGAATCAAAGTGGCAATTCTGGATCCTAAATTGACAATGATAGGGTGTTTAGTAGAATATGGAGCTAGACTATTATGGAGCCTACCCCCAACACGAATTAGCCCGAAATCATCCAGGAACGGATCTAGAGACCTTAGGTTACTGGTTTTACTGACCATTTCTTTACATTGCAATGCTGCGAGTTCATCTTTATAAAATTTAGATTGCTCATATTTACAAATGAGGTGTACGACGTGAAATAGTTCTTCTCTCCGAAGAAAGATTCCATCTGTTCTGGAATCTTTGGGTTTTGCTGCGTTGCCAATAAATCTAAAGATGTAGCACATCACTCTTTGTAGTTTAATGAATGATGAAAATTTGTTAATCATTTCGTCGAACCATTCATTTGCATTTGATCGGATAATAGTGAATGTAAATATTTTATTGGAGGTTTCCTCTTCGTGTCCGTAGTTTTTATTTTGAGGTGGCCATGATTCGGTTGATTGATACAGCCAGTTGGGTCCATTCCACCATAGGGAATGTGATTCGAGTTCACTAGGTAATAAACCGCGAGAAGCGCTATCCGCTGGATTTTCCGCTGATGGAACATGTCGCCAATGTTCCCTTGGAAGCGATGAAATGATTTCAGAAGTGCGATTACCTATGAATGTGCTCCAACGTCTTGGGTGACTGGATAACCAGTCAAGTACGATTTGGGAATCAGTCCAGGCGTAAGTGTTGTTGATTTTTAAGCTGGACTCCTTCTTAACTAATTTTATGAGATTAGTCAATAATACTGCTGCACATAATTCAAGGCGAGGAAGCGTTTGCTGTTTGATGGGCGCTACTTTTGTTTTAGCGGAAATTAATTGCAAATTTATGTTGCCATCTACACTCTTCGACCTGAAGAACACCACAGCTGCGTACGCAGATTGACTTGCATCACAGAAGCCGTGCAGATCTATGATAGAACTATTAGTCATGTTTATAAATCTGGGGATGCAAATGCTTTTAATCATTTTTAAATTGTTCCTTATATTTGACCATATAATCTGCTTGTCATTCGGGAGTGGATCGTCCCAAGCTAAATTGTTTGCCCAAAGCATAAATATTTTGAATGTTATGACGACGGGAGCCAGCCAACCTAAAGGATCAAACAGCCGACTTGCTTCAGAAAGGACTGTTCTTTTTGTGAAATTAGTTGAGTCTGGCAGTTGGGACGTGAACATGAAGCAGTCGATTCTCGGATTCCAATTTATGCCCAAAACTTTCACGGATTCTGCGTATTGTGTCGTATATTCTTGGATGTTTTTATTACTTGTTTGTTGATGATCACCAGAAATTTTGCTTAATACGTTATCGCTGTTACATTTCCACTTCCTGAGATGGAAACCGTATTTGGGTAGTATTTCGTTGACTTCTTCTATCAATTTTATTGCGTGGTCTTCATCATCCGCCCCGGTCATCAAATCGTCTACGTATATATCATTGGCTATGACATCTGCAGCATGAGGTGAGGAATTTTGGTTATCTTCTGCTATTTGCTTAACCGCTCTTGTTGCTAAAAATGAAGCAGATGCTAAACCATAGGTAACTGTCAATAAACGGAAGTGTCGGATCGGTTTAGATGGATCAGAGCGATAAACAATTTTTTGAAAATTTGTGTCATTTGGAGATACACACACCTGGCGGTACATCTTTTCGACATCAGCAGAAAACGCTACCTTGTGCTCTCTGAACCGCAGAATGATTGCATACAAACTTGATTGAACTGTTGGACCAATCGCCAAACAATCATTTAGAGAAAGGCCTGAGCTGGATTTGGCGGATCCATCAAATACGACTCTCATCTTACTGGTTGAGCTAGAAGATTTAATCACGCCATGATGTGGTAAATAAAAGTCGTTTTCCGATGGCTTTGGCGGAGAAGTCTCAATCATGTGATTTAATTCTTGGTATTCGGTCATAAATGCGTGGTATAATTTTGCAAAAATTGGATCACGAATAAAGCGGCGTTCCATTCCTCGAAACCTCTGTATTGCTGAGGCTAACGAGTTGCCTAATTGAGTGGGTGACTGCTTAAAAGGAAGTTTAACGATGAATCGGCCTTCTGAGTTCCTTTGCAGATTTTTAGAGAAGTGATTTTCGCAAAATGATTCCTCTGGTGAGAGAATTTTTTGTTCGTAATCAAGAGACTCTAACTCCCAGAACCTTCTTAAACTTTGATCAATGTTAACCATTTCCTTTTCAATATTTGTCTGAATTGACAATGAAACTAGCTGGTGGTCTTTGGGGGGACTGGATTGTCCCGATACAATCCAACCGAATATGGAGTCTTGTAGAATAGGTTCATTAGGACTGGTTCTGATCTGGCCATTTTTGATAAGGCTGAAGAAATAGTCAGCTCCTATTAGCAAATCAATGTTGCTTCGCTTATTGAATTGAGGATCAGCTAATTGGATTCCTGCGAATAATTTCGGATCGATGTTGAAATTCTGTGGTGGTATTGGGCTTGTAATTTTGGATAATACAAGCGCTTCGATGGAGAGTCCAGGGGCGAGTTCTGTTCGAATGTTTACTGTAACTACACCTTTTGAGATTCCACAGCTAGTCTGACCTAAGCCATTAATTGATACTCGTGCATTCTGCTTTTTTAACTGAAGACGTTTGGCACAGGACTCTGTTATGAAGCTGACCTGTGATCCAGAGTCCAACAAGGCTCGGCAGGGTATAATTTTTCCTGAGTTGTCGACAGCACTTACGATTGCAGTTGGAAGTATTGCAATAACATGTGAGCTATTCGCATGAAGTGTGGTGATATCAGCTGATGAAGTAGTAGGCTTAGGTAAAGGCGATTCAATTGATGCTTCCTCCTGATGTAATAAAGTGTTATGCTTTTTTCCACATTTTTGGCAACGGCGTTTCGATAGACACTTGAAAATAGGATGATTGCTTCCAAGACAATTCATACATCTGTTACTCTTTTTTATAAACTCCTTGCGTCCTTCTACATTTAAAGAGTTAAAATCCTTGCAATAAAATATGGAGTGCCCTTTGTCCTGGCACATTGCACATTGGAATTTGGTGGCTGATTGCGTCGCGGTGTTACATTCTATTGCTTCTGATTCAGCCGAAGAGACGTGACTTCTAACTTCATTTTTCGGAATAACTCGCTTTGATGTAATCAAAGACTCAAGTGTATCTATACGTCGACTCAAAAATTTGAGAAACTCAGGAAAATCTGGATTGTCAATGTCCGCTGAATGCTCTGCCCAAAGTGTTTTTGACTTTTCGTCCAACTTCTGCATGAGTATGTAAATAAGCCATGGATCTCTGGTTTCAGCTACCTCACCAAGCGCATGTAGACCGCGAATTACCTCATCAGAGGTGTCCAGTAAACGCTTGATGTTGTTTGCATTGGAATTGATGATCGATGGCTGTTCAACGAATGTTCGGATAAAAGTATTGATGATAAACTTCTTTCGGTCATATCTTTCCTTTAGCTTGTTAAGGGCGCCAATGTAATTGCCCTCAGTAACAGTTATGTGTCGGAGTAACACAGCAGCTTCTCCCCGAAGAAGCCCTTTCAAATACTGAAATTTTTGAACAGCATTGAGATTGGGTGACTCATGTATAGTGGTAGTATACATGTCGTAAAATGACTGCCACTCAGAATACTCTCCGGAAAACGAAGGTATATGAATCTTTGGTAATTTAACCTGAGATGGTTCACCAGCTTGAGTTGCGTTGTGTGAAATGTCGAGATTTATCACACCTTGATTAAGATTTTTTGATCGAATTAAACTATTTAGGCAGGAAATGGCGGTATAATAATTTTCCTCGTAAGTATAATCACTTTCTTCTTTAGGATCGGCAGTAAAAATACGAAGCTCCAGCTCAGTAAACTCCTGCATTAACTTCTCCACTCGCTCTAACCGGGTAGTTAATTCAACTACGCTTGTATCGGATCGGGTTTCTCGTGCATATTTAACTAAATTTGTCAATTTAGCTTTATTCGTACTACGTTGTTTTTTGAGACCAGCCAGAAGTTCAGCCATTTTAGATTTTGGATGAAGATTTGAAAAATGAATGCTTTTATTTAACACAAAATGCACACGCGGTAGATTTGCACTTTTAGAATTTTAAATCACTAGATACTGTTATTTTCGAGATAGTAAGTTCACACACGCACTTAAGAAATAATTTACCACTTGCTAATTTTTGGAAAGTTCTTTTATGATCAATATAATAAGGTAAATATTAAAATGGCTACTTATCTCGAAATGTGGTGTAATTTCCTGTATGCAATCCCTCAAATGCTGCCAAAAAATGTGATTTAAGTGTAAGATGATATTATTCGCTGGTGAAATGCTGGTATTAAATATGATGCGGTTTCGAGCGATCCGGCTCGAAGGACCAATGTTGATGGAGCACAATGGATGTATTTTATTTTCTCCTTGAAAGTCGAAAATTCCAATAGTGCATTTGTTCCACGTTATTTTATGGATTAGTGGACTGTATATTGTATATTTTAGAAAACGATGAAACTTTTGCTCCAAATAAACAAAGAATGAATTAAATACAATTAGAATTTTATTTTAAATATAATAAATGCAAATTTTATAATTTTTGATTTTTTATGTTTTCACTTGGAGTTTTACAATCGTAATAATGATAAGCAAATTTTGAGAAATAGTTATAGTTGTTACCTATCGTTTTTGACATCTATTTTGCTATAAAATTTACTAAAATTAAGTATACAATCGCGACATCTAAATTAAAAGCTTAAACAACATTAATTAAATATAAGTACATGTAAACATATTTAGCCTGAATGTTGGCTGAATGAAATAGATACAAATATTTAAGTTAATTCAAAAAAAATTAAACAACATTAATTAAATATAAGTACATGTAAACATATTTAGCCTGAATGTTGGCTGAATGAAATAGATACAAATATTTAAGTTAATTCAAAAAAAAAAAGTAACAACGGTAACCTCAAAACATTGGATACAATAATATTGGTAAGGTAAATGTATTTTACATATCATAATTTTCTTAATTTTAATTTTAATTGATTAATTTAACTGTTTTAATATTTAATAGAATTTGAAAAATGAACAATTCAGTAATTATAATTATGTTGACATTTTATTTTAGTTGATCCGGCTACTCTGGAGATGTTATCCAGCTGTTCAACAATAACATTAATTTAATTTACATAAAACAAGCTCTTCTAGCTATTTTAGGGCGAATTCAGAGATAAAGTCATCCATATTCAAATTGGCTGATGTTCTATTGATATTAAAGCTAAATTTCCAAGTTGTTCCTCTAACATGGTTGATCTTAGATACTTTTTAGTAACTTTTAACTTTGAGAACAATCTTTCGTGCATGAAAATGCGTGAAACTAAGCACAAATTTGGGACCGTAGAGTGCATTTTGTTTTTCAATATATAATTTAAAATATTTTCAGGTTCCATTTTTCTTGTAGACTCAAAGAATACAACACCATTTATGACAAATTCACTACTATATTCGTCTGAAAGTTTCAAGTGTAAATCTTTACAGTTTTGCAATAACGACTCATCTGATTGACCTCCAACATCGTCAATGAATCCAAAATATTATCATATACCTGAAGTGCTTCAAATCTTTCGAAAGTAGATGTTAATAAAAATAAAGTAAAATTTGTAGTAAACATTTATGCCAAATTACTATGGAACATAGAAATTGATAATTGCATATTTTTAATGGTAAACAGTGAGTCATATGACGTGTTTTGAAGTCTACTTCTTCCCTATGATTTGAAATTTGAAACTTCAACAAGAGAGTCATAAATTTGCACAATATGATACCTTGAAGGTGTTATGGCATCAATTCAACTATAGACCAACATGTTTCACTTAAAGGTTTTTAATTTACATTTGACATATATTTGTTTATAAGAGACCATCTTGGTTGAACTAGAAAAAATACGTATTTATTTCTTGTACTAAGTAAAAACAATTTGGTATCTCGTATGACATAGTTGCGGAGTCATTAACAGCCAAATTCAAACTATGTAGGTACATGGTATGGTGCAAAAAGAAATCTCTTGGATTTAAATTTAAAATTTTCACGCATGTTTAAAATATTTAAATTTAGTTCTGATGGTTTTTCAATAATAAATTGACTTAAGCCTTCGCCAGTCGTATTTGTAATAGGACTTAACCCAAGAAAAGGCTCTCGGATTTCTACTTTTTTATATCTAGTAAAACACGACATATATTACAATAGTAAGTTGTTTAGTGTGACTTACGTCTGGTGTAAAATCCAATATTATAGACAAATGTTTAAATTTACGAATCAACTGTAGTACATTATCTTTTATTTTTTGAACCAATAATATTAAATATTTCATTTTGAATCTTATCACTTAAATAAAGTGGCATTCGGTTTAGTTGATTTACAGATTTTTCAATACGACGAATAAACTGGAATCAAATGGAGCGACCATTTCTACAGCCTTGAAAAAAATTACCATAACTTATTCGATGAACCTCTAAATACAATAAATTGTCTAGTTAAATACTGTAAAATACATACTATGCACTATTTTACATTATGTCAGTGCTTTCGTTTAGTATCTAATACAAGTTCCTTCATGCCATATGGAATTGATGGTAGTATTTCATTTTATAGATTTATTTAAGCTAATCAAATTTTTTACATTTTCATTATCACTTGTTCCATGTCTGGTTAAAATTAACGATAAAGTCTGAAAACCCGATTGATTGGATAGGTTCACCTTGTTATCGCCAAAAATTTTACAGCAAAAACAATAAACAGAATTATTGGAAATAGAGTAAACAAGCCATTCTCGGAGCACTTACCAAATGCAGTACATGTAATGCAATAGTTTTTAAAGCATTACCGGATTGCTTATTGCTTTCATACAATTAAAATTGTAAAAATTTTCGAAAAATTAAAAAAAACCTTTGTTTATTTTCAATTTTTAACCAATGACCGTTTTCAGTTAATAACTTAAAATAATAGGTAAAAAAGAATTAGTTGTTGGCCGCCTTTTGGAATCGGCCACCTGTGTGTGGTGCATACATTGCACACACGCTAAGCGTGGCCCTAGTCGACGTTGCCTACATTTTCGACGTCATTTCGTATACACGATAGACAATTGATTAATTTAATTGCCTCATGCAGACTACGCGGCACAACACTGTATATTTCCCACCTAAGTTTAATTTAATTTCTATAAACCTGTTACGAATTAATTTTTAAGTGCTACAAACAACCTTAATGTTAATATTTGTGTCGGTTCCCTTTGGCTTCTTCAGCTTCCACAACCCGCCTCCGCACCTTTGTTGTTACAATAGAATTAGGCGCTGTCTAAATCTAATTATTAACTAATTATCTAAGTTTAATTTTATAGTTACAACAATAAAACGACGCAGCTTCATTCTTGTACGAGATACATACACATAAGTATTTAATAGTTAGTATTTTGTTATATGTATAGTGTTAGACATACTTATATGATAAAGATAAAGGTTAGCTTAAGAAAGCACTATTCCAAAAACCACAAACCCGTTAAATGCTTGAAGATTCTGGTAGGTTGAGTCAGGTTCCACGGGCTTTTGCTAAAAATCGAAGTCAAAATCAAAATCGCGATTCATTAGTTATTTCTAAACTTGACTTAGTTAAATAAAATCGAATTTATTTAATTTTAAATTTGGAACTAAAATCAGAAATTAAACATTAAATTTAAATTTTTTCAAGTTTAAGACCAAATTATAAATCAATGGACATATTAATTTTTTTTAATATAATAAACTCCGCCGGAGACTATTTCATAAAAACTACCCCCCTCCTCCCCCCCCCCTATAATAGCTCTGTCAATTGAGATGAAATTTAATGAGTTATTTTTAAGTCATAAACCGAGCAATAAGTTATTTAAATTTATACTCTAAAACAGAGTACAAATGCTTATTTCCAGAAATCTCATGCTGATTCAGATGCTGTTTAATAATAATCTAATTAAGCAATTTACCCAAAGTTATCTCTAAATTTCCATAAACCGCTCTTGTCCTGTGAAATCATGACACAAACCCGGTAGCGTTCCATTATCGCCTCTTTCATCTTTTACTCAACTTGAGTTCCATATTACGTTTCATTTCAAATTTCAAATCTCCATATTCGAATTCATATCATATCAATTTTTTGTAATAATCCAGCAAGTACAAATAACCGTAATAATCATTTAAGAAAGCGAGGATTCAAAAAACTCATATGATTTTGAGTAACTTCTAATTTTAAAACGTTTTCCTGAAAAAGTCAGAAAAACGTGTTATTACGTTTTGCCTTGTTATACGAAATGTGAAATGTACACAATCACTAAAACTCAAAAACAAATTTTTATTTACCAGAAATGTTCTAAAACTGCTCGATGATACCCAAATTTGTACTATATGTTGTCACATCTGGCTATTCGAGGTGTTAGGATTCATGTGAAAACTACCTGAAGAGGGGGTTTTCCTCAGTTCTTCGTTTTACCGTTGTGACGATCGACCCCCATTATCGTTGCATTTTAATAACCTGAATTTATACTTCTGTAAATATAAACTTTTGCAGTGTTTGTAGTTTTCTTAGTGAATGCAATTTAATTTAAATAATTTAAATAGGTAACTTAATTGACCGCAAACTCTCTCGATGATGCATTGAAATGATACATTGCCACAAGAAGAAGTGAAACTTCGTTGACAAATTGCCAAATTTGCTTCATTTTATAGCTGGTCACGCCACATAAAAGAATCCTAACTTCATCAAATTAACAATATCAGCAAATTAGGGGAATTTATACGCCACTTGTACATGGTCATCAAAGAAAACATTACAACCACTATCAGATAGGAGATTTTTCAAAAGATGTTTGTAACAATTTTGAAAATTGTATAGTCACTGAATATCGAACATAGCTGTGCTGATGATGGAATAACCATAAAATTTAGTAATTGGTACATTTATTCTAAGAAAAATGCTAACTTATGACCATTTAGGGGCTAAATTGTTTTGTATTTTTGTACCGAATAAATTTAAATCTACTTCAAGCCGAATTTGAATAACGAAAAATATACAAAGTTTGAAAGGGCTTCTTAAACTGGTATTTGTTGAATGAGAACTTTATTTTTATCCTATGCTTCCACAATATTCATTCACAAGTGTTGCGGGACTCTGGTGTAATTAAAGAGATTTTTGTGTCATCGTTATCAAATGTTTGTATGTTACGTTATAGTTGCTACATTTTGCGGTTGTGAACTTATGTACGGTCACACCAGATTGGTTTCAATTATCATATTTCTTTGGCTGTGAAATGCTTGTAAGTAAAAAGCTTAAATATACAAAAACCCCCCAAATTAACTGAGTTTAGTTTAAGATTAGTTATAGTTTACTTAGTTTAGTTATAAAATCAATTAAAAATATTATCTACATAACCTTAGAAGTAGCCTTAATTATCTCGTGCTTACCTGGAATGAAAAAAAAAAAAACAAATTAATTTAATGTTCACCAAAGCAATTAAGTAAAATGGTATTTCTTGTTGGATTACAACTAACGACCAAAATCGGAAACAGTATATGACTAATCAAATAGGATAAGTTAAGCTTTTAGGTTAAATAAGCAAATCAAAATCAGGTGACATATATGTTGTTCAGTTTGTGTCGAGTGGCTCACAAAAAACACCAATTTTCAATTTTTTGCTTTGTATGAGGTAGGTTGTATTCCCTAGACAAGAGAACCAATTCATTTTTGTGAGGGTTTATATTCAACCCAAAACCATTGGAGCATATAGGAAAAATGCACAGGGCATTTTATAAGAGTTTACTAATAGTACCGGGATATTTGCCACGGACACCAATAGCACGGATAATATGAACTGAATTTTTTTCTATACAACAGTTATTGAGAAATCACATAAAAGCAATCCATTTCCAGACCTAACACTCTACGGCTGATTTTATACACATTTTCTATTGATTTTTGAAATTTTACTGCGATAGCTATTGACAAGTCATATCAAAGCAATCCGTCTTCAGACATAGCACTCTAGAGGCTGATTTTACTCAGTATTACTCAAACTAAAGTTGTGTATCCAACCTATACTGATTTGCTTGTTCGATTGAATGGATAGAATTTAACAATATTAAATTTAATGAAAAAAAAAAAATTCAGATCAGATTTCATAAAACCCTCTTCACCTGGAGAATTACAAAAATGGTAAGAAATTATCAATGCACGGATTTGGTGGACTGGACGACCGAAGATGAACGATCATGGACATTTTTGCGGAAGCCACTTACTCTGCAATCAAGTTTATAACACGTTCCATTAAGTCGTTGGCAACCGTTGAAACATTAAGAAAACTGGATCGCTTTACCTAAACCGATGATTATTGAAACGCATATCTAAAGTCCGTTTTGACTGCCAAAACAACTGTGGCCAAAATTTAAAAAAATCTCGAACACTTTTAAAATACGCTTAAGCACTAATTTTGTATTTTTTTTTTTATTATGGCAAATAATTTATTTGTAGGTCAAATTACATTTTTATTTTGAGCCGCATTGGTAAAGTACGGTTTAAGTTTTATTACCAAGAGAATAGGGGATCGTTATTTTATCATAGGCTCAGACCAGTTCGATACAAATAGTTTGGTGCAAATATTTTTATTTTTTTTTCATTATAAGAAGTATAATAGAATATTGCCACATTAAGATATTCTGCAAAAACGCCAAAAATTCTCTCAAGCAATGTCTCCGTCCAACAACATAATTACAACACTAGTGTGGAAAACTAACTTTTTTTGTACCACAATAATTTAATATAACACAAAACGTTCATTGAATCCTTTTAAAAACTTTTTTTGTATTCAAATTATTTATTTCAATACAACAACAAACATTTTTTAATCTTTAATTAATTTTGAGTGCTTTTAATTTAGTTACATAAAATAATTTCTTTATTAAAACAATGCAAAATGATTTTAATGAATACCCGAGAGTTTTTTTTTTCATAAATTTAACTCTTAAACTTTTGTATTTGTATCTTTGATGTTTTGAAAAAAAAAAGAAGACTTTGAAAACAGCTTTTATATAAAAATGATTTTTAATGAATAAACCTTTTAATATTATTAATTAGTATACATTTATTCAAAAAAAACTTAAAAAATGTTGGTTCTGGATAGAAGAATTCGGACTAATCTAGTAAACAAAATTTAATTACTCTTATTAAAACAGGCCTCATGCATAACGAGCTCCGAAAAACCAATTTGCAAGAAAATCTTCAACTATTACCAGAGCTTTTATTTTATATCCCTTTTATTTCGCTGTTTTTGTTTTTTGTTAGGGAAAATTCCACTTTAATATACTTAAAGTAAATGCTAAAAAAAAATCGAAGCGCACCACAAAAAAAAAAAATAAATAAATAAACAAAAAACTTAATTGCTAATGATCATTTGTTGTTGGTTTAAGCTTTTTTTTTGTTGTTATTATGTTATTTGCTTTTATATAGTTGAAGAAAAATAAAATTAATGAATTTTTCTTTTTTAATTTTCTTTTCTGTATTTTTATGCTTTTTGTTTTGTTTGTTTTGTTTTTGTATTTAGTTAGTCGCTCTGCATATTATAGCTAACCAAGTTTTCGATTTCGTTTCTTTATTTTTTGTTAAAGTGTTACAATAACGATTTCCTATAACTTTTATTAAGCCTCTTAAGTGGTTTTATTTTTTATTTATTTTATTATTATTCATTCGACTAATGAGAAACAATTTTTATAATTTGTACGATTTTTATCCGAATTTAGACTAATCGAGGTTATAATAGACTTACAATACAAGGAAATGGAAGTTCGAGATTAACTACTCTCAACTGTCAAATTAATCAAACGGTTTTTTGTTTTGTTTTTGTTTTATATTTAAAGGGAATATTGTTGTCATAAATATTTCCTTTTTACATAGAAAATTCATTTGGGTTAGTAGGATACATAAATAGACCGCATAAAAAGCGCTAGGTATTTTCTTTTCTTTTTATTATTACAAATAATGAATTTTCATGACTGACAGTGATTTGGTGTTGTGCTAATTTCTAATCAACATAATTTATTAATATATAATTTAAAAAGAAAAAATTGGTAATTGTTTCTTTTTTGTTGAGCTTTTAGTTGTTATTATTATAAGGATACTAATTGGATTAACGAATGTTATGCGATGTTTGTCGCGTTATTTGTATACAACCGGAATATAATTATACTATATGTGCTTAATACTTAATTTATTGCGAGTAAATAATTGCATGCAAAATGTTTGTTAAAGAAAATTGTATAGGATATAGGAAACAGTATTAAAAGCATATGTAAATTTCATGAAAATTATACCATATCGTTAACATTGTGCTGGTAATTTAATTTTAAACCAAATCTTCATTAAACAACCCTCGCTAAAAGTATATTTTTATTTTTCACCAAATTATATGTAAGACTATTCCGTTACACAACAAACACCATACACCGCACAAAACAAAATTTAATACACAATAAATAAAAGCTCCAAAAAATTATTTGCGAAAAATCCTCGTCCATATCATATAATATAGTATACTGTTACACCATTATAGCCTATGTATATAGAGCGAACGTCGAGTTGAAATCCCCGGAAAAAACATTCAACCAACATTTACCGAACATACACACATAATGACATAAACACACAGTGGAAAATAAACAGAAAATTTATTCAAGCAAAAATTAAGAATTTTCCAGTGAACCAAAAATTAGGATTAATTCCACTAAAAATAAAAATTGAATTAGAAATATAAATAAACATAAATAATAAATTAAATTTTTATATAAATATTGATTTTTGGAAAATCTGTTTTTCTTTTGTAAACATAAAATAGAAAATCTATCTAGAAAGACCACCCCAATTTCTAAGATTAAATTTCCAATATTCTTGTGTACAGACGCGAGTGTATTATACGCAGAGGCATTATTAATCGGTTTTAATTCACTCATTGATTGATTGAATTCGAGTTTTTTTTTTGTTGATATTTAAAATACAAAAATCTTGTAAGCAGCAAAGAAAGGATATTTCTACGGTTTTTTAATGAAAACGAAATTATTTTATTATAGGTTAGGTATTTACATTTTCCTTCAGGTTTCTTCTACGTATCGCTTATTTATATTATTTAACGTAGCAGGAAGGCAAAAAGTTCAAAATGAAAAATTGAAAGATTTCCGATTTTCCCTTGTTGTGTGTGTGTGTGTGTGTGTGTGTATGTGGCTTTATACTTGATAACAAAAAGTATGGTGGCCCCTTCATACCTGTGTACAAAGGAAAAAAGGTATATCCTTTCATTTTTGCTTTTTTTTCTATTTGGTACGTACGATATGATAAAAACCCGGAAAGAATTTTGCCATGATTTGTGATCCTTTCATACCTTTACCTTTTTTAGGATTTTGTGTTGTTAAGTCGTCTGTTCTGTACATTTTATAAATAAATATAAATATGTATATATCTAATGTATATACATTCTCGTATTCATGCTGGTTCTGGCCTTTTAAAATTGTATTTTAAATATAAAAATTCCAGGAAGAAATATTCCTGCACAATACAAAAATTTTTTTTTTTTGAAACATGACTATTTCGATTCATGTTTAGGCCTTTTTGTACATAAATACAATAATTTGTATTTAATTTTATTGTAATTTAAATGCATGCAATCAATAATTTGATTTTTGTATTCACCCTAATTTTCTATTTTAAGCATAGTTTGTTTTACTTTATATCAAAAACTCATTAAAAATTAAAATCACCTAAATTCGTTGTCGTATAATGTAATAGTTAGGAAACAACATGAACTCGAAGAAAATCATTAAGAGAGTTTTTTTGAAAGCTTTTGGCCATAATCCAATATGAAACGAAATAAAAACGTAGGAACAGAAATAACAACGACGCGAATTATTTTCCTTAAATTTATTGTTTTGGTTATTTTTATACATTTTCCAAATATAATAATGTAAAAGGAAAAACAAAAAAAAAAAGTTTTTAATTTAAATTCTGGCGGATGTGACAGGAAATATTAAAATGTAGGTTATTTTGTGTTCTTTAGTGTTTTTTGATGTAATCATTTTAGATTTAACACTAGCACCATTGGTCTATTTAAATTTTTTATGTTTTTTTCAACATAATTGGATTTTGATTTGTTTTCGGAAAGGAATTAAATGTTATAAGCAGATTTATATAATTAGATTTTATATAGTCAGGTGTGTTTTTGTAAAAGGGATTACCTATGTTAATGCAATAGGTATAAACATAATACGATTAAATTAGTTTGGTGTAAAAGTTAAATTATTTCCGTTTTTTGAAATGGAAATGTCAGAGGTTATATGTAATTGAATTTAAATGCCATGTTTGAATGCAGTATAAGGACCTAAGAAGCCGATATATTTAATCTTGACATGAAAAGTATATTTGGTATACTATTGGCTTTGAAGCTGCGTGGAAGGCTTGAAGGGCCATTAGCGCCACCGCAGAACCAACTCAACTTATTGTTCAAGTGAACATCCAACTCAATCCTCAACGCAATCCCCAAAGAAACCACCCAATCAACCCTTATTCCAATTCTTAACCAAATCACTAATTCAATTCTAGATCAACTTTCAATTCAACCCTCAACTCAACTCAAAGCACTATTTCACAATCTACTTAGTCTCTAAATCAATACCATCCAAAAAGTACAAGCGTACGTGGAAGCCTCCAACTCGACCTGCAAACAGTGTTGTGCATCTATGCCTATTTGGAGATTGTCTACACGCAAATGTCGACAAGAACGTAGACAATAGTTTTGAATGTAGACAACGTAGATAATACGTAAGACAATGTAGAAAATTCAGACGCGATTTGTAGGCATAATGTTAATTTTGTTGTTGTTTTTATCTTTGTATACAATTCCTAATTTATGGGAAAGCTAGCTGCATGGGGCCACTTCGCGCCCGCGAGGCTAATGAGCGCTCGACCGGCTAGGTGCTTCGCGCCACCAAAGCGCTTCGTGTTGCAATGCTGAATAAATTAATTTAAACTTTAAACTTTTGTAGCTACTTCAAATTTAAGGAATAATATCATGGCTATGAAGCTACATTATATTATATTCGAGGAAATACATAAATAAATAAATAAATATTTTACTACAAAAACAATGAATAAAGATACATTTTAAATAGTTAAAATAAGATTCAATATACAATATTTCAGCTATCACAATAAAATTTCATTAATTTAATTAAAAATCGGTGATTAAAATTCGGTGAAGTTGTTGTTACCACAGAGAACGGCATGCATATTTACCGAGAGGGTAATCTTCGCAACTTCCGACCATATGTACGACCGTTTCAGACACGCATTAATCTCGTTGGCACACGTGCCTCTCGGAAAGATTGGAAGGGTTTGTCTAAAGTTTCTAGCAAAAAGCTCGGTAACTCCATCCATAAGCGATCGGTTTTCTCGGAAATCTCTCAGTGTCCTATACAGAGTTTCCGCATATGTTTTGTGAGACATTGTGCTCCCATTCCACACAATAAGAGCACATTTTTGGAGTAATTTAGCTGTAGCACTCTGTTTTTATATGTTGCATACGGCAGTGTGATAATTGAAAATGTTAAATGGCAGTTTAAAAGTGGAATGTGCCATTCTACCACCTTCTAAAAGAATGGCCACTATGCCGGACGAAGCTACGGCAATCGTAATGTGACTATCAGATCTTAATTTAGCTAGGACTATATTAATTAAGAATGTCTTTCCTGTACCTCCAAGTGCATCTAGGAAGAATACTTCTCCGACGGACTCGCTAACGCTAGCTAATATTCTGTTATAGGCTAACCGCTGTTCTGAATTCAATTTGGATTCACTGTTGGTTACAATCTGTAACATGGCCGATCTATCATACGATGTCTCGCGGACGAATGCCATATCTAGAACTGTTGAATCATTTATATTTCGTCTATGCAAACCAAAATCCTCTACAGTTTTATTCGCAAGCGCTTTCACAATTTTATTTAGTTCCCCTAATGCCAAATCAAAGATATAGTCGCTGAAATCTAAGGAATAGTCGAAACGCTCCATCCGAATGCGATGCAATACGTCTTCTGACATGTTCTACCTATGTGCTACCCATAAACATAAGGGTTCGGATGGATGGCAAAATACCAAACTGATGGAAAACAAATTCCTAATAGAGGCAGCAGAGCAGCATAAAGCTGCCTCTGTCAATGTACCGCACCGCAGTGAGAATCACCCTCCAGCAGACCGAGCTCCTTGCAGGCTAATTGAAAAAAAAACGTGTGTTACACCGTTTATTGTGTGTAAGTTAGCAAAGGAGGTGGGACCCTTGACAACGTGTAGCAATATTCTTAAGTAGTAGCACTCGGTGTGGTTTGGGTGGATTGTGTAGACCCGACCAGGCGCAATACTCTTCTTTACTCCGGGATCTTCCACGGGGTCTCCAAGTATATTAAGTAGGAATCTCATTCTATGTCAAAGTTCTGGCAAAAGCATCGCTCCAGTATAACTTCAAAAATGCAGTCAAAGTTGTATCGCTGGGATTATTAATGATGCCGGCCGCATTATTCTCTGTGAAGTAAATGCGTTGGCCGTTTTCAAGGTGGACCGATAGTTGGATTATTGCCTGCTCACGCTCATTAATTTCGAACGATAGTATTCTCCACACCGCTTCTGAAGTGTTACTGTACCGCCCGGACATCGCTGCCCTTGTTTATATACATATTTACAAACATATTTAATTGAGTTAATCGAGCTACAGAGTTCTACGTTAATAAAATATGATCTGATTTTATTATGAAACCAGGGCAATAGGTGCATATGTGGCAAACCCCGCTTTTACCACTCCACAGAATACTTGTAGCACTGTGTTGGTCCAAAATTGTTTCCTTTTGTGATAAGCTTCACCAATTTTTTTATTTTTAAGTGAAACACCCTGTTCACTATGTCTTGTCTTTCGGTTTCTATTTTTGCATATTGATTGACCCAATATTGACTCAGCAGAATTCCGTACCGCAAATTTTTTATTGAATTGCTCCGGCCATACCATCATCCTGTAGGAGTAAAAGTCCATGTCGTCGGAGGAGGTGGGTAGTACACTGCCGATCAAATGATACACCTGATCTTGCACCTTGAAGGTCGGCATAAAACCGCTTTTTATTAAAGGTTTACTCATACAGGAAGTCTTTTGAAATCCATTGTTATAGGACCTTATATTTCTAGCAAACGGTAAAGGATGATGACCGGAAAGTAATGAAAACAGAGGCTCTGGAGGCTGGAGAATTTCAGGCAGTTTAACTTTTCCGTTTTAACAACAAAGACCCTTTGGTTCGTCCTTCCACTTAAATGCACGGCAGTATTGACACTCTACATTCATGGGACCCAAACTCACCGGCACATCGTTACGCTACTCTATATAAGAGTTATAGTGAAAGGCAGAATATTCTTTAATGGTCCAATCAGTGGAAGTTGGATTAGCTCTTTGAAGGCAATCTCTTTCCAGAAATCAAGTTGCCCTAAGTTCATCCCGTTACTCCGTTAAAACCCTTTCAAAGGATCAATTCATGATTGTACTAATATTCCAAAAAAATATTTCTGGATTGAATCATTCGTAGCATTATTCACGTTGGGTTGGGTTGAGGTGTGATGTACAGTACACTCATCTTTTTAAAAACTATTTCGTATGCCCTACATATTCTCTATTTGACTGTTTTTAAATTTAATTGATCGGATTAATCGTTGTGCTTAGCAAACATATTTTGTACGTGAAAAGTGCAATTTTGGTAAATGACGTGTCGATGAACTCTGTTTTTCCATTTAGTTCGATATACGCCTAGTCGTTCTAATATACAGCAACATAATATTTTGATGTTATTTTCTTAAGACTTAAGAATACATATTCATTGTTTGGTTTACTGAGATAATTGCGTAGCATTTTTTTGTTGCTATGGCAAAATTCGCAGTATACAAATAATGCTTATAAATTATTTTATATGTACATATATTGTTTACATGGCTTTTCCTTTGGTGTCTGTATAAAAAATGTAATCATAAAAAAACGAAATTGAAATACAATTATAGATTTAGAAATTTTGCAAAATTTGACTGTTTCTATCAATAAGATCTTTCGGCTTTGTTTATAGACAATTATATTAGTTTTAATAACATTCCAAAATATACGACTTGGTGAGAAGCCATCTACTCGTAGCATATCAACTCTAACAAAAAAGTAGAAATATCACCTTCTCTCATACCCTTCTAAAAAACCAAGTACTTTCCTTAAGTTTTTTTACTTTCGTACTGAAAAATTGATCTAATAATCACGCCCAAACTTCAAAAATATAATTCGAACTTTATATGTTACTTATTAGTGAGAACGTACTGATTTAGCGAATTATTATATTCGCAAAAAATTAAAAACTCAAGGAAACCCTCTTTGTGTGTATTAGAGCCCACACTAATATTTTAAGAAAAAACTTAAGGAAAGTTCTAGATTTTTTAAAGGATATATATGGGGGGGTGATATTTCTACATTTTTGTGAGAGTAGATATGTTACGAGAAGATGGTTTCTTTATTTCACTGGCTCACCAGGACGAAAATATTGCAATGCTATTAAAAATAATATATTTGTCTATAAAAATCATATAAATTTAAATTTAGAGATAATTGCATAACATTTTCTTGTTTCTATGGTGAAATTTGTAATACTGTCGCTCGTTATACAACTAGCTAGTGCTTAATTATTATCGATAATTTTTTGCGAGTTAAAACCGCGCTGAAATTCAACAAGTGCGCAAAAGGAATGGGATCTTTTTTTGGTTATTTTTAAAATCCAGGGATCCGGGAATTTTAATGATTATGTATCGTTGTTCTGTATTGATCTGAATCTATTACCGATGGTTTATAATTTAAAATTGATCTGAATCCCTGTATTCGCGTTTAAATTCCAAGTAGTGGAATTACTGTGGCTTCACAAATAAAAGTTCGTCCGCCCGTTTTTTTTTTTGTCAATTTGTTGAAAGTCCAAAAAATTATATATTGTCCTTTAAATATATCCATTCGTTAAATTTGTTTCACATAGGTAAAATAAGATGAACAACTAATCACTGAAAGACACTGCTCAATTGTATTCAAAATATTGAAATTTTGTTAAACTTTTCAGGAAACTCAGTACTTCCAATCTATATCAAAATTAGTATCGCAAGAAATGTATTTTTACACTGCCTGCAACTTAACCCTCAACTTAACCATAAACTCCATGTGCAGCTCGATCTTCAAATCACCACGGTAATTCAAACTCTACTTGCAGTTTAACAATCAAACAAATGCCTAATTGAATTGTTCACTCAACTGTAACTCCACACGATCTAAACTCAAACTCAATGCAAAATGTTACTCTCAATTAATCGAAAACCAATTGTTAATACCCATATGGTTTTAAGTATTAGTAAGGCAGGTATCTGCTTCTATTGATGCACAGGTTCCAAAAGCTTTTCAATCCAGCGTTTTGTTTATAGAATAATTTTGGGAGAAAAAAGCCAATTTGGAAAAAGCCATTCTCGAAATCACATGGGTTCAGATAGACATCCGGACATATGGAAGGACATTTTTTAACGCTTTTCTAACTTAGCTTTAGACAAAAAGAACAAAATGTTTTTTAATTAAGTTGCCCTATTGCAGCCTCTACACACCTCATCTTTTTCATCTGAAAACATTTTATCTTCCTCTTAATTCCGTGTAATTCTTTAGCTACACGGCTGTATGCAATCGATACTAATTTTTGACCGATTAATGCTACTGCTGCTAATATATTGTATCTGTAAAAGGAAATCTTAACACCATTGGGGACAATTCTATTATAATTGGGGAGTTCTTGAAATTTCTCTCAATATGTTGCAAATAGTTAGCGGATTTGTTTTCCTTTTAGTCGCTGTTACAGAATGGATTAAATCTCGAATATTTCATAGAAATCATAAACTTAACCGATTCCGCTATGATATCATAACCATATGATACCAACTAATATTTGCCGAAGACTTAAATCTTCCAGATATGATGTGGGGATGATATTTTCTCAAGTTATAATGCACGTATTTTCGAAAACTTTGCTAGCACTGCAACTGGGCAAAAATCATCCGTTTTTTCCACTAACGGTATGAATTTGAAAGTTCCATTGTATCATTTTCATTTTAGGGTGCGAACTCGAACTGCTTAAAATAATTTCTAACTTATTTTGATTCTCGGAGCATTTTTAATCAATATATTTTCCATAATATATTTTATAATACTTCCTATGTAGTTCAGCGGAATTAAACAGAAATCGGGCTTTTATAGGAAACAAATGGGTCAAATTCTTTTTATCGTTGCACGTTTTCCTTGAGATTTAAAATTCAATGAGCCCGAGCTTGGACGAATTAGAAAAGTGTCGGACAAAGATATTTTCATCACTTTTAGGGGATCGCGATTATTTTCTGCAAATAACTCGGTAAGTTTACATTTTACAAAAATTATTAACGGCAAAGTTGTTGAAATCGGGTTTTTGAAAGTCATAAATTGGTCAGAAGCATATAAATGCATTTAAATGCATTTAAATGTTGAAATATTTAAATTTGGTGATTCTTACAAATCAACTCTTTGGAAGTATTTATGGTTAGAAGCTAGACCTAATATAAATCAAGAGCTAAAATAGCAATTTTTCATATGAAAATCATACCCAGCCTTCGATAGTTGCATCGTCCGTTGTTAAAGCTTATTACTTACCACATCATAATATAATCCGAGAAAACTCTACAACCACAAAATTAGGTGTAGAACAAATATTCAAATATTTCACTGAATGATGCAATGTTTCCTGGTCCAAATGTTCAACAAGAAATAATTAAAATACTTCTTCTTTTCGTAAGCATAAAGTGCCATTGACGAAAGATATAGATACAAATTGAAGATACGACCACAGGAACTTAGACAAAGAGATATAATCGATTATCAACTGAACATACAGTACCACAAGTGCTATGTATTTAGCAACTGGTACGTTTATGTTTAGAATGTCACGAAGAAACAAATTATCCCGTTCAGTCTCAAGTTGTTAAATCGGACATTGTATGAAACAATGCAAACTACGCTAAATCAGAGGATTAATCATTTATCCTCGTTCATAAAATCGGGCCTTAGGAATGTAGATAATTTACTAACCGAAGCATCATCAATCTAAAAGGCAAGATAAATTAAAAATGAAAATACAACTCTTTTATCTAGAGACAATTATGAGATTAAGAAGTGGCCTCTAATCGTAAAGAAGTTGTTCCAACAAGCAATAAAGACACACAACCAAGCAAAGCAATTACACTTTAAGTACTCAATTGAAGTATCAGCACGGACACGTTTTATTTTGAATTTCATCACACAAATGTCATCCGAAGTTAACTAAAAGGGCTCTCAGCGATAGCGCAGTCTATCCTACGGGAATTTGCGCTCCAGTTATATTTGTACGAAACATTGCCTTCAAATTTAAAAAGTCATTAGAAATTTTTTGGGACCAGTTTATTGACCTTGTGATTACTATTCCCTGTTGTTTCGTCCTTCCGGAGTCAGAAACTGTTGAACTACATGGATACAGTAATGCTAAATCAAGAGTAGATCCATTAAGCAATTTGATAACCCTACGACTAGTGCTGTGCACAGTACATAAATAAAATTATATAGATACCTGATATACATACATAAAGGCAATGGATCTTTGCGTAAATCGAGCTGATTTATGGTCCGATTCACAGGTTACCTTACAACAAATAAATTCCGATCCATTGAGATTTAAACAGTTCGTTGCTACCCGTATTACTTAAATATTAAAATTAAGAGAAAAAGATAAATTGATTCATCCATCAGAATTTAACCCCGCAGATATTATTTCAAGAGATGTTATGTCTAATAAATCAATATCATCATATTTTTGGTGGAATAACTCAAATTATTTAAATCTAGATTCAGTTTATTGGCCAAACTAAAATTGGAAAAATCAAACCGAAATAGATAGCGAATAAGCCTTTGCAATATGTTTGCGTTATTAATTGGTTCAATAAAAAATCAGAATTTCGAGTAGCTATATAGCAAAAGTATGGCACAGGAACTAGAAAGAAATAAAACTCGAATTATTCGAAATAGTCAATCAATTAGCTTTCCTGGTGAATTGAGATGCCTTAGAATTAATAAACGTATATTATTGTCTAGTTAAATTATCCGTCAAATCTATTTTTGATAAATGCGGTATCATTTGGTTGGGCGGATGTTCTGAAAATACTAATTTGTCATATAGTGTTAAACATTCAATTGTGTTATCAATATCGCACAACAAACACAATGCTAATTGTAAACTCAAATCGGAATGCTAATCGGAAGTGCAGATGCTGCTTTTGAGTTTGAAATAGAGATTTTGGATAGCTGATCGTCATAGCCTTTCACAACAAATTATTTTAAAATGTGTTACATACTTCAAAGCGAAACCAGAATTACTAAACCAATTAATGGAAAGCCTACGAAATAACCAAAAAATATAATTTTCTTCTTCTTTCAAAAACGGAATTTTATCTCAAAACCCTATCAAATCTTTTTACTGACAAATTAAACAACTTAAAAGATGAAATAATGGCGTTTTTATTGCACGTGTAATACATTGTAATTATAAATTATATGGGGGCACTAGGTGCCCCAGTAAACGGTAAGTAAGAAACAATACAGTACACGGGTCTAGGGTTAATTCAAGACCATTCGTTCCCATGTCTAACGACCCGAATAATTTGAATTACTTAAGTTCAGCGCATTTTATAGTTAGAGATGTACTAACCTGTTTCAACGAGTTCAGTTTATATAACAACAATTCTGAGATTCTGAGTTTAAGCTAGCTATCGACAAAATATCGGTGTTACCTATACTAATTGTCAAATTTTTGTTGGTTAGCCCAATTTGAGTTAAGAAAAAGTACCTTTTTTATTCTGTTGGGAAACTAAAGTAAAACGAAGAAAGGGAAAGAGAACAAAAAGTCACGTAAAGTAAAACAGATTGAATTATTTTTTTTTTTGTAAGTTCAGTTACACGTCGACAATAAAATTAATCATTTGGAATAATTCGTTCAGTGATGTTTTATGTAATCCATGTTTTTTTTGTTTTTTGTGTATACAATTGGAAGCTGACGAATTTTTTTCAATGCTCGTAGTTTGGTAATTTGGTAATGACAACCATTTTAAAATTATGCGTGCCGGCGAAATTTGAGCAAAGTAGAACTATCAACCTGTTTTGGCTGCTTTAATTCTCAGTGTTTCCACCTCATCGAGTATTACCAATGTGTCGCACGGAAGGCATTTAAAAAATCCACAACATAAAAGTGATATACTTAGTAACGAATGCAACGATACCGTGTACGTTATAAAACCAAGTACAATGGGCCCACAGTTTTGGTGCCATAATAACAAATGCTTTGGAGGGCAAGTTCTAACAGAATATAGCACAATTTTTTTTTGGCCGGGTCTTTCACATTTGGGCCAAAATGGATGATATCCTTTATTCAGCTTTTAAATTTTCTTTATTTTTGTTCCTTTGCCGTACGAGCGTTCGTAGCAACATAGTGAATATTATCTGCTGACAGAGACTACATCGGATAAGGAAGGTTGGAAGCGTCAATCATAAAAAGTCGTCGTGACTGGTCAAGGTACCGAATACAAAATCAGCACTATTGGTAAGAAGCTGATAGAACTTGACTATCAGGGCGCACATAGCAATACAAAATATTTATTTTTTCCCCTTTTCACACATCAGCTTAATATTTTCGGTATTGGGAATGACAAGCAGATCTATCGAAATTTTTATGTACTGGAATAAGGATAACTCTACCGATTGAATCAGTATCAGAAACTAAACCATCTTTCCAGAAAACTATGAAATTTAAAACAGCGAACACATCCAATGGCAGTTTTTGAGATTAAATAATATTTCGCGAGCTTTTGTCCATAGTCGCGATACTATTATTATTGTTCCGTATCGTATGGAATGGTCTACATACATCATTTCAACTTCATTGACATATACACTAATTTGTTACGCATGTGAGTTGATATAAATAAACATGTGGCACTTTGTTTCCTTGCCGATAAAGTGTACTTTGTACACTAGCTTTCAGATTCCCTTTTATGAAATGCATATCAAGTAAGTCGGAGTACATTGATAAGAACGTTTCCGTACAACAACTATGCCGTTTGAGACATATATTTTACGAACTTATCGAATTCTTAATTTACATGAAAAAATATATCGACTTAAAAAAACTTCGCCCGAATTTCTTTCTTTTATAAGCTTTCAGTCTAATTCGGCTGGAGTAATTGGTGAATGAAAATATTAAAATTATTTGAATCTTCTACTAAAGCTAGGTAAGCTCCCTAAGGTACATTTCCATACAAATTTAACGTAAAATTTAGCTACCTAAAAACTAAAGGAATCGGTATGCAAGCTCCAAGCGAAATAAAAAAAAAATGATATAGGTTTGTGGATTGTAAATTAAATGACGCCACTATAAAGTCTGTAATGTAGTATACAGCAATGTTAATGCACGGAACATTAATTGGACAGTAAATATTGATATTCAACGTATTTAATTTATATAACAAATGTGGGTGAGTGTGTGTGATTTGTTAATTTTCAAAATTAAGAGATTTTTTTATTTTTTTTATTTAGTGGAAACATTTAAAAAACGAAAAAGACGAAAAATTCACTGGACTCAAACATAATACAAATAAGACGCCGTTAAAAATAAAAACAAAAAATTTAAAAGTTAGTAGCTCGTTATTTATCTTCAATTTTGTGGAGACTTGTTGAGACCGCGTTAAAATGTTTCTTAGCTTGAGCTGCATATCTGGCTTATTAAATTATATTTTCCCCAGCCTTAAAAAAAACAAGGAACTCGAAAATTGAGAGCGAAAAGACTCATTATTTCCCGATTTTTGTAACATTTTAAATCAAATAATTTCATTTAGCAAATTTACATTTCAATGAGTTCAATGTAACTGAAATTAAATATTAACGCAGGGTCCACAAACACATGAAACAGATGAATGCAATCGCGTAAAAAAAAAATAAAAAAATTATTTTCAGTCATAAAAATTGTATTCGTTTGAATTAAATAAATATTTTTTTACAATTAACACGACCGTAAATCAAAATTATAAACTCACGAAAAAATGTGTTGATTGAAAAATAATTTTCAAGGGGAAATATTTTATAGAGTTTATGCGCACCATCTCTAATACATTGATAAAAACTTTGATTTTCGACCGTTCAACTGAGCACTCCTTACCGAAATCAGAAATTAAAATTTTTATTGCTAATTTCACTTTGATAAATTGTGGCGTATAATTCCAAAACATATTGAAGAGAACCGTAATGGCTACAAATTGGAAAATATTTTATACCAAAACTATGCTCCATTAGCGCTAGAATTGTATTCAAACATCCGATGTTATTCCAAAACTTGACAAAATGAATCTCGCTCCTATTCCTAAACTGTCTATAAGTTAACTGTAACAAAACTGGTCATCTACTCAACAAAATAAATCCGTTTTAAAATTGATATGACATAACTAACGGTATTTTTCAACGGGTGTTTGCTATCCCGTTTCGTGCATTTAAAATTTATTATAATTATAGTTTGTTGTGATTTTAAAAGTAAACGTTGTTATAAAATGAATTTAATCAGCTCTGCAGTTCCAGCTAGGGCTTGCGTCTCGCAAATTCCCGGCAATCTAAGAAATTAAAAGTATTCCCGTTCTCGGGGTATGTTGTGAATGTTCCCCAGGAACGCAAAATCCGATTTCACAACTGCTCAATAAACTTCATTGAGACATAGTCGTGTCTCGAATCCCAGGAATTCCCGGGAATGGGCAAGCCCTAGTTCAAGCTGAGAGGGCAGGAAAAATGTGCCAATAAAGAAATGTGGCGTATAAATATAGAAAAGTTAAAAGGTTTGTATACACTTTGCTCTAGGTGGTGTGAAGGAATAGGTATACGACAGGCCGAATGTCGAAAGGCCGAACGCTGAAAGGCCTAATGTCGAAAGGCCGAATGTGTCGAAAGGCCGAATGTGTCGAAAGGCCGAATGGGTCGGAAGGCCGAATGTCGAAATTCCGAATGTCGAAACGCCGAATGTGTCGAAAGGCCGAATGTCAAAAGGCCGAATGTGTCGAAAGGCCGAATGTGTTAAAAGGCCGAATGTGTCGAAAGGCCGTTTATGTCGAAATTGATTTTAATTTTTCATCTTTTTATAAATGAAAATTTTCAAAATTTATATTTTTATGAAAAAACAAAATTCATATTTTCATCAAAATTGTTGTATAAAAATGTTTAATAGTAAATCGCCTTAAATATAAAAATCTTCTTAAGATTTTTTTTTTCATATAAAAATTAATTAATTATAATATAAAAGAAAAATAAATAAATTTTTTTTCGACAAAATTTGATCACATTAATTAATATTTATGCTAAATACACAGGATTTACATTTTATATTACAAAATAAATTCAATGATTTTAAATATTGATGTCAATCAATTAAGTGAAGGAAAATTTAATGAAAATTCGGCCTTTCAACCCAATCGGCCTTTCCACGGGCTGGCCACGTATCACCGTTTTTCAAAAGACTGTTTCTAAAATCTTTTCTCCAAAATCTTATGCTATCTTCTCGTAAACATACTTAATAAAGAATAAAAGCAATTCTGTAATACGTTTAAATTTCGTTTACCCTTAAAAATTACAAAATAAAGAAAAATAAAACAAAAGAAACACTATTATGATAATATATATGTATACTGAAACCTCACTGCAGTGGACATTAATGCAACCAAACAATTTTTATACGAGAACGAAAATATTTTTAAATTCGGCCTTTCGAAATTCAGCCTTTTGACACATTCTGCCTTTCGACACATTCGGCCTTTCTACACATTCGGCCTTTCGACACATTCGGCCTTTCGACACATTCGGCCTTTCGACATTCGGCCTTTCAATATTCGGCATTTCGACACATTCGGCCTTTCGACATTCGGCCTTTCGACACATTCGGCCTTTCAACATCGAACGGGTGTGAATGTGCAGAATAAAGATTAATAAATTAATTTATTCTCGGTTTTGTAGGCAATATGGGTGTGAAATCAGCTTTATTATTACCAATATGTGGACACAATTCAAAATTGTTGTCACGTTCTAACTTGACCAGAAGAGATATCCAGCATTTTCAGTCAGTTTTTTATAAAATTCCGGATAAAATTGCCCAAGATAACCTTATTCTAAAGTACACCAATGATTTAACAATTAATTTCTGCTACTGGAAAGCGAGCAAAAAATATAACCATAAAATACCCCATAAGAAAATGTATGAAGCCACCGGGAAAAAACTCTGTCGTTCCTGTATGCAGACGTTCTTAAAGTCTCCAAGCACAGAGATAATATGGTATGCAAGCGTCATTTGGAAACTGGAGAACCAGCAAGTGAAAAACGTGGAGGCGATACAAAAGTCATAAGTACGCGGATAATAAAAAATCAGTAAAAGACTTTATTGAAAGCTTAGCGATTACCGAATCTCATTATTGTCGAGCAAATTAAAAAAAATTAAATATCACCAAAATGTGGCCAATGAATTAGCTACTCTGAATCTTTATTCTCTCTTTATCAAAAACGTATCGTATTCTTTCTTTATCAAAATTTGCAATACCTCGTATAACATTGGATTTGGAGGTCCTGCGATTGATGCGTGCACATGTTTTGTGTATCGTCGCATGAAAAAATTAAAGTTTCCTCCAATTCAGTACAAAAAAGTAATTTGATGTACGAATTAAGGCTGCATAAACTACGAGCAAAAGGTTTTTTTTAGAATTATTAAAAAATCCAACGTGATAAGGAAGTGCACTTGAGTTACGACTTCCAGAAAAATTTACTTTTACCAAAAGTAGCTAACCAAGCTGCTTACTACTCATGGCAGTTTTACACGTACAATTTTACGGTTTGTGAAGGCTCATCTAAATCAACTCAGATGACTGAAAATGTGCATATATGTATATTCATGGTTTTAATCAGCTGGGCCTAAAGGAGTCAACGAAATAGATTCAGCTGTATTCGATCGATTAATAAAAATGAGTTTAATGAACGTCAAGAAAATAAATTTTTTCGCCAATGGTTGTGGTGGCTAAAACAAAAACATCTAGCACGAAATAACGTCTAAGATGTTGAGCTAGTATTTTTCGTTGTTGGTCATTCCGATATACTACCCGACAGGGTTTTGTGAAGGATTGAGAAGGAACCAAAAATACGGCCAACCATAGTTGATTCAAAAGAATATTTGGAAATATTTGAAAAACATGGATCGGTTTCCAGATTAGACATTGATTGTAAAGTTTTTGACTGGAAGCAAATGGCAAAGGAAATTTTAAAACGGTATGGCATTTTAAATTAAAGCCTAGTAAACGGATTTCCATTAAGAAATCTACATGTGGCATTATCATGAAAGGTGAAGAATCATACAGAAGTGATGTGGGCCAATATTGTGGAGTAGCTTTGGAATTATACATCTCAAATCGGCGGATACAGATTTCTTCGTGTTGATTGTGTGTTTTTACTTATTTTAGATATTTTTTTCTGATAATTTAGGTTGGTTTTCGTAAATAATTTGGTTCGCTCTTGCATAATCTAGATGTCAATTCGATTTTGGTAACATCTCATTTTTAATTTATGTACCCAGTTTGATTGAAATTTTTACCGCAAGAGGCGTTTTCTCTAATTTTACAATCGTCAATTCAGTAAGTGATTGAAAAAAAAAAAAAGAACAAGAAACTCAAATAATGAAATGCTAATAGAGACATCTATATGCTAACAAGAACAACTCATATGTCGCTAGCTAAACTATTAACGATTGGAGAACTGCAAAATGCGATACCTATCGGAAATAATGTAAACTGTACGCTCTGCATGAAATGACATTTCCCTCCATATAAAACATATGGAGAGTGAAACTATCGGAATTAAATTAAACCTTAAGCTCTGCATCCCAAATCATGACAGTCTAATCGTCAATTTACGTACTTTGAGTCCAGTATGCTGTTGAAATTGTAGTTTGCAATTTTCTATGGTCTCCAAAACTATAAGAAACTGACAAATTTGGTTTGCCGACATTCGTAATATTTAAAACTAAATACAATAGGTGATTAAAAGAAAGAACAAGAAGCTCAAATGTTTAAACGTTAAAACTTACTTGTTCACATTTATCGTACATGAAGGCCTAAATGCTAATTAATTTTATAATTAGTCGACGATAATTAATTGTTTGTGGGATGGCGATGAAATTGTGTATAGCTTACGGTTCAAATGTTTAACCTTCTTGGATAAAACAATGTAGATTAACAAATAATAAACAACATTTTAAGTGGAAATTAATAACCTTGCGTTGTGCAAAAATATAAGAATTAAATTAATTCATGCCAAACATCATATTTTGAAGCTTTTAAGATTTTATTTTCACGTTGTGTAGGCAAGAATTTATAAAATATTCCAGAAACCATTGTTTATTCTCTGCTAAAGTCGTTGTTTATTTTTGTAAGAGATTTGCAATAATTAGATGTTAATAAAATAAATGTAGGTATGTATGCTAAATACTTAAATTATTTGAAGCTAAATTTTATATATTTTTTATACCCACTTAGCTTACTCGAAAATATAAAATCAATTTTTTTTGGCTGTATGTAGCTTTCTGTAACATTTGTAGTAGGGCAATTTATCTCTGGAATATCCAATTACAAAACAAATTTTATTTTTTTATTTTTTAAATGAAATAGTCGAGATAACAAAGCTGTATAATCCAAAAAATAAATATAAATTGAATTGATAACATACACACACCCGTATACACAATAAAAAAACATGATCTCATTTCAAAAAACACATCAAACACAGCTCGAAATGTGGAAACTTTAAATGAAAATGTGTTCGCCTTTAATTTGAAAAAAATTTCTTAATGTTTTGGACCTTTTTATTTTACTACTGTCGATATGTGTGTATAATGTTTAACAAAAAAACGACATTTTGTTTTTAAAGTTTTTCTTTATGTTTTGTCTGATCAAATACAAAGGATTAAAATGTAAATATTTTGAATTTAAACAGTCATTTAATTTAAAAACAATCTTACAGCTTTTAAACTTGACTGTGTTGTCAAATTTTTTTAAAGGGAGACGCATTTTCTCCCAGATAGTGAAATTGATTCGGTGGTCGACGTGTGTTATGTATATATGGAGAGATGTAATTTAAAATTTGTAGTTTTGTTTTTATGTTGTCGTTTTGTAGGTTTGTCCCTCCCCCCACAACAAATAAAATATATTACTGTGGCATTTTCTACAGAGCCATTTCGGTTTGATGTTTTTTTTTTTTTTGTGTTGGACCCAGCCCAAATTATATACACTCGCATTAAACAGATTGAAAAAGTGTTTGTGTGTTATGTACGTACGTATACAGAAAAAACAAAAAATTGTGGACACTTTTTTCCATTCTGGTATTTTATGATAAAAATGGGAATGGAATATTGAAACTTAAAAAAAAAAATAAAATAAAAGGAAAGCAAGCACATACATAACACACAACAAACATTAAGTTCAAGAGGATAGTATCGATGATGTTGTTGATAATATTGCTAAAAAAAAAAATCCAAAGTTAAAAAAAAAAACAATTTTGGGGGTTTGTTATAGTATTATACGGATGGACGGACATATTGTGGAATGGTTATGGTATTTTTGTGGTTACTTTTATTTTTTATTGATGTGTCTTAATAGGGTTATATTTTATTATCTCATTTTAACGGTGGAATGAATTTTATATTTTTGTTTTAAGATATTTTATGTTAGTTGGCAAAATATGTGACAGGAAATAGTTAATAAATATATATTTTATATAGAACAATATCAAAAAGGATGGTGGCACCATTTTAGTATGTGTATATGTACATGTTTGTATTATATAGTGAGTACGTAAAAATTGAAATTGATAGAATAATAAAGTGATTTTAGGGTTTTTGTAATGGAATTATAAAAAGTAATTTATTTATTTTTTGCCTTATATGTATATCGGTCAATGATGTTTGGTATTATATAATTTTATTTATTTTATGTAATAGTCGTAATAAATCAACCGCATTTTATCTCCTAATAAAAATACATTTTACTCGAACTTGCCACCATTCAATTTATTTATTTTATTATTTGTGTTTTTTTGTTTAATGTCAAAGTTCAAATAAAGTTTTTTTTTTTAAATTTGTTACCAAATATATGTTCGGTTTTATAGCGAATTCATTTAATTTGGTAGTAACACAAACATCAAATTAATTGGAAATGAATGATCGACGAAGAATAAACGCAAATCTGAAATAATAGCCGCATTTTATTCTGTGGTAAAAATTTGTGATGTCTAATTCGGCATAATAATTTAGTTTGAATGTTCGAGTATCTCCCACTGAGGTCTTGGCTGGTAAAGAAATAAGGACATCGTTGCAATCTGGCACAGAAAGAACAGAATTTGTGTAATCAAAAAATTCTTATTATTTGATGGAAAAATCTAAATTTCAAAGAGTCTTTGATATGATGTTAAGGAATCGTTTCTAGCCTGCCTATATCACTATGCGGAAGCACTTCACACATTACCTGTTTTAATTATATGCACTGATTGTGCAGTTCAAATGCTGAAAAATTTATTTTCTTTATTTTGAGAAATTTATAACACTCGGAGAAGAATTTTCTCAAAAAATTCGACCCTTAATCTGTTAAAATAGGCTTTGGTGTGCCATATACACCTATACCCTGTACGAAGTGTTTAATCAACTCCTTTAGCAGCACTTTCTGTTTCATGATTTTCCGTAGGTATCGTGACAGAAAATGTTGATAAGTCATTCTGAATGGTATAAGTATGTATTTCCATTAAAACTTGGCATTAGTGGACCGACAATATCCATGAAAATTTTCTCGAATGGTTAACTTGTCGACGTAGTTATCTTCATAAGTATTTTGTTAAGGTGGGTGGGTGGCTAAACTTATTCTTTTGACATAGAACAATCGATCTAACAGATGATTCAATTTTAGCGTACATGCGATTAAAAGTAGGACTAATTCCTTTATATCCTCCTAGAGGGGATAAATTAAATTCTTTGATAGGTTTAATTCGATTTCAAGATTATTGATTTCTATTATGGAATTAGTTATGAAACTGTACTACTTTTATATTAGAAATCTTTGATGGTAACTTTTAAGTTTGCGACCGAGTTATCACATTGATTAGATCAGAATTAGAAATTTTCTGTAATATATTGCTCTTCTTGAATATTATTTAAAACGGAATTCTTTCACAGAATATATTAGAATTTAAGGATTCAAGATTATTAGAGTACCAGTCGATATGAATATTTTTGATTCGCGTGAATTTTGTCCTAAATCTGTCCTAAAAAAAAAAAAATAGGATTTTTTTAGGACAAACTACACGAATCTATATAGGTACATAAGTGAAGTTTGTCTTAAACATGTCCTAAAAATCTTCAATAAAAATTATTATTTACATGTATTAGTGTAAAAGTAGAAACTCTCGTTACAACGAATTTTATTAATAAGTATAAAAAAAATAATTTAAGAATCATATGTAATAATACAGATGTTTAAGTAAGACGATACGTTTTTTAATTTCTTTATAAATAATATAGGGGATTTAAGTGTTTAGGACAACCATGTTTGATAGGATCTCACCTAATAAATATATCAAATATTATGAAAAAATGATTTTCCCGATTTTCTTGAGAAAATCCTAGGAAGCTGACACCAAAGTGGCCTATACAAAAAATTGGCATATGACCTAAGCTATCCAAAACTAGTTTCAATTTTGAAAAAAATAGGGTATTAGGGTGTTTAGGACAACCATGTTTGATGCGATCTCACCCAATAAATATATCAAATATTATGAAAAAATGATTTTCCCGATTTTCTTGAGAAAATCCTAGGAAGCTGACACCAAAGTGGCCTATATACAAAATTGGCATATGACCTAAGCTATCCAAAACTAGTTTCAGTTTTGAAAAAATAGGGTATTAGGGTGTTTAGGACAACCATGTTTGATGCGATCTCACCCAATAAATATATCAAATATTATGAAAAAATGATTTTCCCGATTTTCTTGAGAAAATCCTAGGAAGCTGACACCAAAGTGGCCTATACAAAAAATTGGCATATGACCTAAGCTATCCAAAACTAGTTTCAATTTTGAAAAAAATAGGGTATTAGGGTGTTTAGGACAACCATGTTTGATGCGATCTCACCCAATAAATATATCAAATATTATGAAAAAATGATTTTCCCGATTTTCTTGAGAAAATCCTAGGAAGCTGACACCAAAGTGGCCTATATACAAAGTTGGCATATAACCTAATATATATTTATTGGGTGAGATCGCATCAAGCATGGTTTTCCTAAACACCCTAATCCCCTATTTTTTTCAAAATTGAAACTTGTTTTGGATAGCTTAGGTTATATGCCAACTTTGTATATAGGCCACTTTGGTGTCAGCTTCCTAGGATTTTCTCAAGAAAATCGGGAAATCATTTTTTCATAATATTTGATATATTTATTGGGTGAGATCGTATCAAACATGGTTGTCCTAAACACCCTAATCCCCTATTTTTTTCAAAATTGAAACTAGTTTTGGATAGCTTAGGTCATATGCCAATTTTGTATATAGGCCACTTTGGTGTCAGCTTCCTAGGATTTTCTCAAGAAAATCGGGAAAATCATTTTTTCATAATATTTGATATATTTATTGGGTGAGATCGCATCAAACATGGTTGTCCTAAACACCCTAATACCCTATTTTTTCAAAACTGAAACTAGTTTTGGATAGCTTAGGTCATATGCCAATTTTGTATATAGGCCACTTTGGTGTCAGCTTCCTAGGATTTTCTCAAGAAAATCGGGAAAATCATTTTTTCATAATATTTGATATATTTATTGGGTGAGATCGCATCAAACATGGTTGTCCTAAACATCCTAATACCCTATTTTTTTTTTCAAAATTGAAACTAGTTTTGGGTAGCTTAGGTTATATGCCAACTTTTTATATAGGCCACTTTGGTGTCAGCTTCCTAGGATTTTCTCAAGAAAATCGGGAAAATCATTTTTTCATAATATTTGATATATTTATTGGGTGAGATCGTATCAAACATGGTTGCCCTAAACACCCTAATCCCCTATTTTTTTCAAAATTGAAACTAGTTTTGGATAGCTTAGGTCATATGCCAATTTTGTATATAGGCCACTTTGGTGTCAGCTTCCTAGGATTTTCTCAAGAAAATCGGGAAAATCATTTTTTCATAATATTTGATATATTTATTGGGTGAGATCGCATCAAACATGGTTGTCCTAAACACCCTAATACCCTATTTTTTTCAAAACTGAAACTAGTTTTGGATAGCTTAGGTCATATGCCAATTTTGTATATAGGCCACTTTGGTGTCAGCTTCCTAGGATTTTCTCAAGAAAATCGGGAAAATCATTTTTTCATAATATTTGATATATTTATTGGGTGAGATCGCATCAAACATGGTTGTCCTAAACACCCTAATACCCTATTTTTTTCAAAACTGAAACTAGTTTTGGATAGCTTAGGTCATATGCCAATTTTGTATATAGGCCACTTTGGTGTCAGCTTCCTAGGATTTTCTCAAGAAAATCGGGAAAATCATTTTTTCATAATATTTGATATATTTATTGGGTGAGATCGTATCAAACATGGTTGTTCTAAACACCCTAATACCATATTTTTTTCAAAACTTAAACTAGTTTTGGATAGCTTAGGTCATATGCCAACTTTGTATATAGGCCACTTTGGTGTCAGCTTCCTAGGGTTTTCTCAAGAAAATCGGGAAAATCATTTTTTCATAATATTTGATATATTTATTGGGTGAGATCGTATCAAACATGGTTGTTCTAAACACCCTAATACCCTATTTTTTTCAAAACTGAAACTAGTTTTGGATAGCTTAGGTCATATGCCAATTTTTTGTATAGGCCACTTTGGTGTCAGCTTCCTAGGATTTTCTCAAGAAAATCGGGAAAATCATTTTTTCATAATATTTGATATATTTATTGAGTGAGATCGCATCAAACATGGTTGTCCTAAACACCCTAATACCCTATTTTTTTCAAAACTTAAACTAGTTTTGGATAGCTTAGGTCATATGCCAATTTTGTATATAGGCCACTTTGGTGTCAGCTTCCTAGGATTTTCTCAAGAAAATCGGGAAAATCATTTTTTCATAATATTTGATATATTTATTGGGTGAGATCGTATCAAACATGGTTGTTCTAAACACCCTAATACCCTATTTTTTTCAAAATTGAAACTAGTTTTGGATAGCTTAGGTTATATGCCAATTTTGTATATAGGCCACTTTGATGTCAGCTTCCTAGGATTTTCTCAAGAAAATCGGGAAAATCATTTTTTCATAATATTTGATATATTTATTGAGTGAGATCGCATCAAACATGGTTGTCCTAAACACCCTAATCCCCTATTTTTTTCAAAATTGAAACTAGTTTTGGATAGCTTAGGTCATATGCCAATTTTGTATATAGGCCACTTTGGTGTCAGCTTCCTAGGATTTTCTCAAGAAAATCGGGAAAATCATTTTTTCATAATATTTGACATATTTATTGGGTGAGATCGCATCAAACATGGTTGTCCTAAACACCCTAATACCCTATTTTTTTCAAAACTGAAACTAGTTTTGGATAGCTTAGGTCATATGCCAATTTTATATATAGGCCACTTTGGTGTCAGCTTCCTAGGATTTTCTCAAGAAAATCGGGAAAATCATTTTTTCATAATATTTGATATATTTATTGGGTGAGATCGCATCAAACATGGTTGTCCTAAACACCCTAATACCCTATTTTTTCAAAACTGAAACTAGTTTTGGATAGCTTAGGTCATATGCCAATTTTATATATAGGCCACTTTGGTGTCAGCTTCCTAGGATTTTCTCAAGAAAATCGGGAAAATCATTTTTTCATAATATTTGATATATTTATTGGGTGAGATCGTATCAAACATGGTTGCCCTAAACACCCTAATCCCCTATAAGTTCCAAGAAACATTTTTTTGACAGAAAGAAATAATTTAATTAATTTTTTTTATAATGTAATATTTACCTTCTTATTTAAACTTCTCTTGAAAAATTTAAATTTTTTTGCCCCAAATAAAAAATTCGTAATAACGAGACATTCTGATTTTTTACTAATACATGCACACATAAAATGTTTTTTTTTTTTTTAGGACAGATTTAGGACATAATTCACATACGTTATTTTTGGAATTTAAAAATTCCTCTATACTGTTAGAGACATTTTTATTTAAAGCTCCAGCTTCATGAACAACTTCGAAGTCGGGTTATTTAGGGTTTTAGCCAAACTAAAGTCATGTGGCCAGTTATAACTTTAAATTTCCTTCCGTAAATATATAGCTAATAGTTCGTAGTAATAGAAAATGTTCGCCTGGCGAATGAAATAGGAAGATCCATCCTATTAGACTATTGGGATAATACTGCGCCAATTGCTAATTCACTTGCATCACAGGTCATCGTAAACTCGTTTTGAAAATCTGAGAATTGAAGAATAGGATCTATCATTGTAAAGGATTATAATAATTTAAATGCTTCATAACAGAAAGGTGTCCAATCGTGATGATTATCTTTTTTAAGCAGGTTCGTCAATGGTTGAGCAATTTTAGAGAAGTTTTTAATAAATTTGCGGTAATAGCTGATAAGCCTAAGAAAAGATTTTAGTTCAGTTGTTGCTTTGGGTATCGGATATCTATCTATTACGTCGATTTTCTTAAGATCTGGTGAGACACTCTTACAGGACTAACAATGTGACCCAAATAAGCAATTTCAATTTTCAAAAATCGACAATTGTGAGGATTTAATTTTAATGTATTTAATCGTAAACAGGTTAATATTTCCTCTAATTATTGGTTACGATCGCATAAATTTTTACCTTAGACGACAATATCGTCCATAAAAACAAAACATTTCACTCCGTTTTTACCACTAAGCACTTTATTCATCATGAGTGCTGAAAGGCTGCTAAATCTCCCTTTAAACCAAACGGAATTCTTCTAAACTGGTAATGCCAGTAGGATGTACTGAATGCAGTTTTCGGTTTATCAATCTGATTAAGAAGTACTTGATAGTAGCCATTTGTCAATTCCAAAGTACTAAAATATGTTGCTCTACCTAACTGGTCCAAAATTTTACTTATATTCGGCAATAGAAAGACTCTTTCAACGGTAATTTCAATAAGTTGGCGAAAGTCAACAACTACTCTACATCTCTTCGATTCATCTATGGCGATTTCTTTGGAACGGCTAACTACGGAAAGTGGTTTGAATTGTCACTTTCTTCTATCATATTGTTATCGAGCATTTCTTTGACTTGTTTGTGTATTTCGCTTTTTATGGTTTCAGGTAACCTATAAGGCTTCTGGTATATCGAATTATGTCTTCTTTTAAAAGAAATGGATCTTAATGTGGTTGCATGGTGGTATTTCTGATACGATGATTCATATTTCGGAGTACAATGTTTTGAGGTTTGATCGGCCTGCTCATCGTTGAGAAGGCGTGTGTTTGTACTACCGACCCAGCAGAGATAATGATTTGTAATTATAGCACGCATTGGTAATGTAAAGAGTATTAATTTTACATCGGAAGAATTTTAAATGAATTTAGTTGAAAAGAAATAAATCTTAAATTAGGAGTGCGGCTATCATTTAGTACCGGACTGTAATGTTTCCAGGTTTCCTGTTGATTCAATAAATACACATTTCTTAACCAAGCCGGTTAAACAAGTTAATTTTCCATTGCCTGATAGTAAATTCTATTTAAATTATAAATCAATTCAACAATTTACATTTCACTGTATTGGCCCAAATGATATTACTTAGCCATAAATTACTTCAGATCTAACTCAGTTGGACATGATGGAATCAACAATAAATTTATTAAAATGTTTTTGGAATACTTTCTAAAATATCTCACACACATAGTTAATTTTTCAATTATATCCTCTACAATTCCCACGTTGTGGAAAATAGCTTCGGTGTTAACAATTCCTAAGAAAACGGACGTTTCATCTATGAAAAGTCTAAGCCATATAAGTGTATAGTCGGTTTTATCAAAGGTCCTTGAGAAACTCCTCTTTGAGCAAATCACGAAGTACATTGATTCAAATGAATTTCTAAGCAGTTATCAATCCGGTTTTCGAAAAAAATTCAGTACACACACAGCTCTGATAAACGTTACAGATGACATAAGTTGACTCCTAGATAAAATCCAAAGGCGTTCGATATGATCAATCATAAACTGCTTTTGCAGAAGCTAATGTTTTTCTATAATTTCGATCTTACTTCAATTAGGTTACTATTACTACATTCTTATTTAATTTATCGTAGGCAATATGTTAGTTCGAATGGAATGGTATCGTATCTGATATTATTTTCTATTTATGCGGATGATGTACAGATTTATCTGGGTAAATTCAAAATATTTTTGATTTGGTTGATTTAGATTTAAGTAATATTTGCCATTGGACTAGTTCCAATGGGTTAATTAATTATGAAGGTAAATGTAGTGCAACGCTTATTACTAAATCTAATCTGCCATTAAATTTGTTGATAAATATAATGATCTTGGTCTAGTAATTAATAATAGCTTCACTTGGAACAGTCACGTTGCATCTATTTGTCAAAAAATGTATTCAACCCTTTATAAGTTGCGACTTGCGCATCATTTTTGTCTACAAAGCCTTAGGCTTTACTTGATTAAGTCTTTGATCGTGCCTCATATTTAATGTAATTTATTCTAATTCCGATGAGATTTCATTTCATCTGCTCTAAATAGCTTTGAATAATTGTGTTATATACGTGTATAAACTGCGGAAATATGATCATGTATCGCATTATTTTGGTAATATATTTGGTACCTCATTGTCTAAGTTTTTTTTTCTGTCGTGCGGTCATTTTTGTTTATTAGTTGATTAATTTTCGTGAGCCAAATTATTTGTATGCTAAACTTCAGTTTTCCAAATCCCGAAGGACAGACATGTTGATGTTTCCAACTAATAGAAAAGTCGTTCTCAATGATTCAGTTTTACTTAACTGCTTTAGGAAATGGAATGAATTGCCAAGTACCATCAGAAGTTTATGCTCTTTCACCAAATTTAAGCAAAACTCATTTAAATTTATTAGCAACACGACTTGATCCGGTTCATATTTATTTTTATTTTTAAATTTAATTAATTTAATTTGATTTATTTTATAACTCTAAAATTAATAAAGATTCTTGTTCATTTAAATCTGAAAGATCAATTTGGGAAGCTAATAATTTAAGCATATCTTCTATTATATTATTCCAAGAAGTTAGATGAAATATGTCGTATTGGATAAAATTATATTATTGGAATAAAAATTATATTATTGCGAAGACAAATAATTGAACTACCGATAATTCGCTCGAAACGAGGTTGACACTACGATTGATTCAGGTAAATGTATAAAATATGGGATAATATTGTAATTTTGAAATAAAATTCTAAGGCTTGAATCCGGCAGGGAGTGCCATTTAATGTCTGCGGGGATCCCTCTAAGTTTTCCTTAGCATTAGAAGATTGGACATTTGATGGTTGACTGTAAATTTCACTTCGTTCATCTGCGGCTTTCTTTCTAGAATATTGTCTTTATTTTATTTATTTATAATTATACTTAGTCTAAAAAAGCACACGCAGGTGCTACAGTATAGACCATAAAAATACAACAAAAGAAGATAACAAATATTACGTTGATGTTATTTTTTTTTTTTTTTTTTTTTTTTTTTTATTATTAATACATTAAAATTAAAATTATACTACTACAAAAAAAAAAAAAAGAAAGATAAAAGAAATGTTAAATAATTTTAAAAGCAAACATTGCAAAAGTATAGCTATATCGATATTTATTAGACAAATAGACCCTAAAATCCCATTCCCTCCTCCTCCCTAACTATAATTTTCCATTTCCCTATTCCTTGTTTATTCCATTTACTAACCATAGACAAAATATAAAATATCTAACAGTCACATTCGTTTGCACATTAATATATTTATATCAATAGCAATATGATATAGAACATCGTTGAGGCCATAGTTATTGTTAGCCTTTACGCCATAAAAATTGTTTTTAAAGCGTGTATTATAGTGGTGTATATCAGAGTGCTTTAATATAATGTAATTCGACTTTACTTCATTACTAATAATTTTTTTGATAAAAACAAAAGCCTCATACTTAAATAATTGCTGCAAAGTTAGAATTTGATTTTTAAAGTATAAGTCAGATGTATGCACATTAGGATTACTCTTATATTCCTCCCAGAATATTAGTCTAATTGCTTTATTTTGTAAAATAATTAATTGGTCTATCCGATACTGAGGTGCACAATTCCAAATATTTACAAGATAATTCAAATGTGCATAGATATGTGAGTAGTACAAAAGTAATCGAATATTAACCGGTAATAAATATCTAATACGTTTCAAAACTGCTATAAATGGAATTAAACGTGACTTAACCAAATGAATGTGCTCAGAGAATTTAATTTCCCCATCCAACACCAACCCAAGATATTTAACTTGATTCACTTCTTCAATGTTGATATTATTCATTTTTAACAAGTTATGATTGGGAATAATCTTATTAATGTGGTGAAAAAAGATAATTTTCGTCTTATTCGGGTTAACCGTCAATTTATTATTTAAAAACCAGTCAAAGATTAAGTTGCAGTCATTTTGAATATCACTTAAAATTTGTTCAAAATTAGGACACGAATAAATTATAGCGGAGTCATCTGCAAATAACTGTAGTTGACCTGCAAGCTTCAATTCAAAAATGTCATTTATGTAAACCAAAAAAAGAAATGGACCTAAATTAGAACCTTGTGGCACACCATCATTCACCTCAATGAATTCAATGGAAGAACCGACACATTGCTGTCTGCAGCTCAAATATGATTCAATTAGCTTAAGTTGCAGGCCCCTGAATCCTAACCTTTCTAGCTTATAAATTAAAATTGACCTATCAACACAATCGAAAGCTTTAGCTACATCGATAAATAAGCCCGCAGTATAATTCCTTTTGTTTAATGACTTATAAATATTAGATATTAATTGCGAAACTGCTGCTTCAGTATTTGAATGATCCTGAAAACCGTATTGGTAACGATCAATAAGATTGAACTTTTTTGCAAATTTAGTGATTCTAGAACATAAAACCTTTTCAGTAATTTTAGCGAAAAACGGAAGAATGGAGATATGTCGATAGTTAGATAATACATATTTATGCCCTGATTTAAATAATGGAATAACTCTAGAGAGTTTTAAAATGTTTGGAAAAGTTCCGTGTTGGAAAATGTCATTAATAAGCCTAGATATTATTGGAGCTAATTTACTGGCGCATGATTTAACTAATTTACAACTAATTCCATCAACACCTGCAGAATTAGTAAATTTCATTTGGTTTATTGTATCAAATATTTCACTATAATTTGTTTCACGAATAAAAAAGGAATTAGTGAGATTTTTACTTAAAGTAGAAGAAAATAAAAAATTGGGATTATCATGTAAAAGCTTATTTTTCAGGACCGAAGCAACATTGCAAAAATATTTATTAAAAGCATTATTTATCAAACGAGGATCACTAATTACGACATCCTTATGATCAATTACTTTCGAGACTTGGTCATTTAAGCAAATAAATCGGTTATGAATAACAGAGTTAATTATTTTCCAAGTATTCTTGATGTTAAATTTATTTTTGATCAGCTGATCACTGACATAAAAAGACTTAGCTTTAATCAATTCAAAAATATATTTTTTTTTATAAAATAAAAATTGTTTATTAATATTTTGATCCATAGAAAATTTAGTTTTTAATTTATACCAGTAGTCACGCTGAGCTTTTAGACTCAACAAATAAGAATTTGTCCACGGAGACAACTTTGAATCAATCTTTTTTGAAAAACTTAATTTATTAACAGCTATAATATTTTGAATATATCGGGTTAAATCATCAAAAGAATTTATTGTATTTTCGTTTAGTTCATTAATATCGTGAATAATTTTATCCCAATCATACTTGCTAACGGTCATCTCGAGTTTCAATTTGGCCTTATTCATAGTGTCGCTAAGTGAAACAATAATGAAGTTATGGTCTGAAAAAGGACAAGGTAAATTTGCTATATTGATAATTTTATTATCCAAATCGGTTATTATATGATCCAAAATCGACTTACTGGGCACAAAAGTAAAATCGGGCTTAGTAACCTTATTTAAAATCTGAAAACCATTAGATAAGACACAGTCAAAATAATTAGCCACTTCTCTATTGCTCTTTAATATATCAATATTAATGTCACCAACAATCAGGCAACTATGATATGATTCTAAAATCTCGTCCAAAACAGGGAACCAATCTGTTTGATTTGTTCGATATACACCACATATATTTAATTTCAATTCACGTAAATGAATAACAATCAAGTATGACTCCCCAAATTCAAAATTTTTTACTACGTCAAAAGATAGACTATGGTGGATATAAATAGCTAAACCACCACCAATCTTTGGACCACTTCTACAACAACCAATTAGTACATATCCACTGATATTATAATATGGCAAATCAGCTTCTTTTAGCCAACTTTCAGAGATGACAATAATATGAATTGTAGATTTAATACTTCGCAACTCAGCCTCCAGATCATCTAATTTATTTCTTAGTGACTGTATATTCAAATGCATTACATTTAAATTTTTAGAATTACCATTCAAGGTGTTATTGTGGGTAACTTTCAAATTCAAATCCATCAATAGCTAGGAAATTAAGCTTAAAAATATGAAAAAGGAAAAATAAATGGAAACAAATCGAGAAATAAAAACAAAATAAAAAAAATAAATTAAATATACGCTACGATTACAACTGGTGCTTACTTTTAAAATGCTCAAAATAACTAAAAGATTTGATAGTAACTATTTTACTTCTCTTATCCTTTTTAATAATTACGGCGTTTGATGTTCTGCTAAACCAAATGAATTCAAATCCTCTAGCTTGTCCAAACTGCTTCACTGCTTTAAGAAGTTTAAAGTTGTAGCTGGTGAGTCGATTGTTTATGTAAATAATTGATGCTTCTTCAGGGCCAACTGAAGAATCAATAGAACTGCTCAATAAAGGACTAATTCGTTGTGCAACAGCTGATAATATTTGATTCTTTAAATCAGTTTTCTTGAAGCTAACGGTAACTGATAATGCCTCCGAACCGGATTTATAATTTTTAATCGTTCGTTTCGAAATTACAGAGAAATCCTCAGCATTTAATTCCAATAAATTATTCAGTAATGATGCTGTTGCAATGATCGATGTTACTGGATTAATGTTTTTTGGTAAACCGGAAAATAAAATATCGTTTTGTATATTCCCTTGACTTCTTACACTTTCCAAGGATTCGAGCTTATCTACTCTATTTTGTAAAGACGTATTAATGTTTTTTATTTCACTTAATTCTGTTTCCAAACTTAAATTAGTTTTTATTAAATCACTTATTTGTTTTTTTAAATCAGTACATTGGTAATATCGGATGTTGAACCGGTGAATATTGATGATTGATCATCAGATGTTAAAATAAGGTTGTTTTGATTATGTTGTTGTATAACTGAAGGTGACGTATTGTTTGATGATACTGAGTTATCCGAATTTAACTGAATTACTGAATGTGGACTATCTGACCTAGGTACCACTATTGATCTACGTTGAGTTGTTTTACAATCTGGGCAAGCCCAATACGTTTTTTGTTGAATAATGGAATCAATTTCAACATCAGTTAGTCCAACACATTTTTGATGATAATAGTTATCACATTTCCCAACACAACATTGCAGACCAGGTCGTTGAATTTTGGTTATAGTTTCACCACACCCACTTTTTGAACATCTAACCGGTGCCATGGATTGAAAACAATAAAAGTAACGCCAAAAAAAAAAAAAAAAATCACTTGTAAAGTTTCATAAAGTACAGTTCTTTATTTCATTGAAAATTAGAACTTATATGTACTAAGACAGATTCAATCACCAACAAGTTTATTATTATTTAATTATATTTACAACGTGGAATGTTTCTATATAATTTTCTATATTCCATATAATTTACTATTAATTATGTGTATATTATTATTATAAACTTATGTAGGATAACAGTCAAAATCAACTATAATACATTACTACACTATTATTCAAAAACTTAGTTTCACAAACTCAAATTATAAACAAAATATGATTGCCATTTTTAATTGTATGCAATATAATTTTAACTGGTTTAAATAAAATTACGACTGTATCGCACAAAGGTTGACAAGAGAATGTTGTCTTATATGGTGTCCCGGTTTTTTTTTACAATAAGCACAAGTTAGTTGAAAATTATTAATTTGTTTGGGCTTGTTCCGAAAACTGGATGAATAATTTGGTCGAAATGATTGAATATTATTAGCTGCTGTAAATGGAGAACTTTTATTTAAATTACAGTTTCGAAATGTATGACCTGGATTAGCACAACCAGAACATATTTTTATTCTTCACCTGCCTTGAGATAGAAGCTTTTCGAATCTACAAGCCTAAATAATTAATTTAACCGGTTCGAATAATCCTTCTTGAAAGACTTTAATTGCAGTTATTGAGTTCAATTTTTCAATAAGATCTGCTGCCGCTGAAACCTGTGATTAAAAGCATGATTCAATTTATTGTGAAAGCAACTTCTCAACTCTTGAAGCATAAGTACGCACATATTCATTCTTAAATAGATAAATTAAAATTAATTCCATTTGAATATTCTCTAGCGCCCTAAATTCAACAAATCTATTCTTCAGAGTTAACTTTAAGTTTTCTCAAGTTTTAAATGTTTTATAGAGAGCAATATCGTATACTTTACCAGCCAGCTTTGATGGAATAAATGCCATAAAAAATTAATATTTTCTCCTTCTAGATGTTCTAAAATGATTTCGCAACATCGCACAAATTTATGAAGGTTTTCTGAAGTACCATCAAATTCATGTATTAAAGTAATTGCGGTATTTAATTCAAATTTGGCCATATCGGAAAAAAAAATCGATAAAATAATTTCGTTCAAATCACGAAATAATCTGTGCGAGATAATTGCCGATTTCCAGGTTACCAACCATTTTCAACACGTCTTGACATCGGATTTCTGCCGGGACGTAGTGTCGGATATAATCAAGCTGTTCCCGAAAGAAATCGAGTTAAGTTAAGAATCATGACTTTTACTTTTTTTTTTTTTACGTACATCTCACCGCATGAAAAGATAGAAAACAATTCTTTTTGTGATTTTTCTGGTTGAATGGTTTCGGCTGTACTTTTTCGGTTTACGAATAGCGGAAGTCGATTTATAATTGATAATTAGAAGTAGAAAAAACAAATATACATGTGAACCTATTCATCGTTCAATTCAATTTTGCACGCGGTATTTCAATCGCTGACAAATTCATTTTATTATGTGAACGAAATAAAATTTTATAATTTGATAACTAATATAAATTAAACACGCTTGTTAATTTTAGGAGTACTATATCAGCTCACATAAAAACAAAAAAGGAAAGTTGTCCCAAAAATTGTACAAATCATATAGAAAATACCGGGAAAATGGAATAATTCAAACCAGATATACAATTAAAAAAGCATCAGACAACTTAAATACCATCGAAGACATTTCCAGTACCTATGATTTCGACGAAAATTTAATTGCTTGCCAACTATGGCTAAAAGGCAACAAGCTACCGGAAACGCTCGTCATTGACAAGTGGTGTACGTCATTTGAGTAGCAGTCAAATCATGTAAAAAATAATGACCTGTTTACAGAATTGCATATAATGTTTTTGTTTCTATAGTTTGAGAATAACATGTACCATCGTACAAAAACATAGAGAGAATCTTAAAGGACGCGGCTTAACTAATGAACCATTAATAGTTGTATTAGGAGAAGTCACAAACTTTTCAAAAACAATTTAATAATCCGAATGATATATTTTTAGAAGTAGACAATTTCTTAAAAGCACTTTCTGTAACTTTACAAATATTGTACGTACTCAATCTAAAGTTTCCCGATCCTTGTGCCCAGGTATTCAAATTAATTTTTAATTCATTACTTTTATGGAATGAAAATTGACTTACCTACCACGATCAAGTCAATTCTTTTATTAAAAGAATTAAGAAAAGCATAAGAATGCAACAAACAACCTCTTTTCTTAGATCACACTTTAACGTTTATATAAAAATTGTCACGCCATTCTACATTATTTCAATGCACAATTTGTCCTCAGTCTTGTCTAAATATTTAAGCCTTTCGACGACGTCGTTTGCTAAGGCAACAAATTTTGAATTCCTCTCAAGTTTCTTTAGAAGTAGCAGGTAATCCTGATATTAATTCAGATTTTCAGAATTCAAGAAAAAATTAGAAATCTAATTTGTGTAATAACACCTCCCCTATATATTCTTTACCAATATGACTTTCAACTCAATAACCCACTCGTATATCAAAATCTGTGGTTGATAAAATAACCGGTTTGTATTTAAGTTTTCTTTACATTAAGATTGTAATGTATCTAAATTAGAAAATATTCTTACTTGTTGTTTCACAAAGTCTTCGGATTTGACACATTGCAATATTTCTATGTGCCATTGGTAGAGGTTTTAAAGCAATTGGAAGAGGGCGGTTTATATATTGAATATAAAAAAGGAACAATCCACGTATGCAACACAATGCAACAGAAAGTAAAAGAACATCCCACCATGTTCAGAAACACTGAAAACTATGCTAAGGCATCGAAGGATCGATGAGACTGATCATGAAACGTGATTTGCAAAGTTTAAATCCCCCATGTGTGAGAACTCGCTGTTTCATATGTTACATTTAGAAGTTTGTAACATCTTGGCTCAATACTCTGGTTTTCATGCCACCAGATTCGTTGTAAATTTTGTTGATTTTTACGGACCAACATTTAAGACGCATGTTTGTTATATCCCAAGTTATACCAGAAGATGCTTGCGAAATCGAAGCATGATTGAACCAACGTAAAACAGTCATTTGACTAAATGCCGATAGATCATTTTGATGATGTATTAAAAACGACGCGAAATTTTATCATACTATATAAATTGAACGTATACTAAGCTCGAACTGCACCGTTTCCAATTAAACGTTTTTCTAATGTATAGAATTTTCACAACATATTAGCTGATAAATCACCTAAGTTTTCAATGATGTGTTTTACTGGTAAATTCACAACATATCTGCCATTTTTATCTCCCCGAATGTTTTTGATGCTCGAATCATTTTCTTACGGCGACTATTCATTCGAAGAGCTAACTCCTGAAACGACACGTGGTGTAATAATAATTGATCATCAAATTGATTTTAGTGAGGGTTAACCGATATTCTGCCCATTACTTTCATGAACTAATAAAGCAACTCAACATCCAACAAAAGATCGATTGAATCTGATTTCAAAAACTAAGGATCGGCAAACATATAATGTATTCGCCTATCTTGTCGGTGTGGTGCGGTATCAAACCGGAAATTTTATTCTTAGCCAAATACTCGACAGATGATTTCTAATCTGAAATTGAGATTCGATAAGAATGAAACATAATCGTTGATGCCAGAGATCCTAACTTTCGTTGCCTCACTATATCCAAAAGTGCTCGACATGGATCTCAAATTCCTTTCGCGTTTTGAACCCATAGTAACACTGTACCGAGTAAAATTTGAAGCGAAATTTTTCATGAACGAGTTTTAAATTAGGATTAAAACATCGTTGAATTTAGGACAATAATCCAGAGAATGGGAACCTTTACAGGACGGGCAATTAGAACATTGTTCAAAAAGAATGCGCACTTTCTCACGAGTACCCGGTTTACTTAACCGGTATAAACTACGTGACACATCGTTTGGCACCTAAATTTGTTCTAAAATTCACGATCGAGTTTGCACAATTTCAATTAATCTTTCAATTGACAATATGTGCTTGTCTTAAATTCGAATTTATAATTATTTCAAAACGAGACGCATCTCTAAACGTTCAGAGTGATGATGAGAAAAAAAAGCAATGTTGGACTAGCCCATTTAATGCCTTCAGATAATTGTAATGCTTGTTCTTTTATTTCAAAAATGTTTGTTAGAGATGAGGCGGAATTCTCGACCTATCTCTTTATGTCGTACAGTTACTTCATATGAACTTTTTGAAATTTAACCTTATAAAATATACCCATAAAAATCGACTAAACTCTGACATGCCTTTTGATGATATTGAAAATAGCTGTACGAACTGAAATGCTTTGCCATCGTGAACGCATGTTATTAAACAGTGAAATTTTGCAATGTCTGTCAACTGAGTATAAGAATGAAATAGATCGTTATAAATTCTCCAAAACTTTTTCACGAAACCATTAAATTTTAGCAATGGAATTTCAGGAATCTGGTTTGATCGCGGATTAAGCGCCCATGCAAGGAATTGCTTTGATATTTCCGCAAGCATTAAAAATATGCGACGGGTTATCTAGGTAGTTTCGAACTTGAAATGATTAAGTTTAATAAAAAAAACAGCATCTGACACAAAAATTTAAGTTTGCAAACCACCAATATTACCTTTTCGGATGAAAAGCGATGTTGCCTGGATAGCCTCGGCGGCTTCTCGTATTACTTTTACGATTGAAAGTGGGACTAAGATATTTGTAAAGTCTTCTTAGCTGAATTGTATCGGTTATATTGTGAGATATGATTTCCTATAATATAGTGTTCTAGATTACTAACTGGAAAACAAGATGTCGTAAAATACAAACGGTTGCTGGAATCAAAAATCACAAACATTTGAAGAGTAATGGAGAGGCGGTTTATTTAAATTTAAGTGTTTCCAGTGCCCAAACGGTGGCCGCTGATTTTCGGTGGCACCTGAAATTAGCTCAATAGGTGCATCACTTAAAAGGAATTACGGTATAAATTAACAAATAAAACATTAAGAATTCTCACAAATTTAGGTGCATCTAAAATTTTTTCTAGTTGTCACAATTCAGTATATTAAAAGGAAAATTACACCAAAAATCTAAGAAATGAAATCAGAGACAAATTAAAGCAAGGTTTTTATGTATAATATAATAATAAGCCTAAACACCTCTAAATGTTTACAACCTATCCATATTCACTTTATGCTTGCTCACTAAGAAATCAAAATGGCGAACGAGCAGGTTCTTTGATTGTTGGTGAATCGAAAAATTAAAAATAAAAATCTGTGGCAATAACCCAAAGCGTATTTTGCACAACAAGTTGAGTCACCTGTAGTATCTATTGCATACGCTATGGACAATAGAGGCGGTGGTGGAATTTCAATATTTGTCCATTCGTATTTATAGAATTTCAACTAATCCACCCAGAAATAATATTGGAAAATGAATTTATCGTTATCTATTCCAAATCATTGAACATAACACTAATAAACATGTACAAACCACCGCATATTTCGCCAGATGATTTCTTTTTGATCTTAGATAGGATAATTGCACGATCTAAGAACACCATCATTGTCGGAGATGCTAACCTAAACTAGTAATTATTTTACAATCATTGATCATGTTTTGTCCATCTTTAAAAAATCATTTCATGCTCTCTATGGAGATAATGATCTCAGTGATCATCAATATATTTTAACAAAATTCGTTATTTCAAAAAAAAAAAAAAAAAAAAAAAAAAACTAAAATTCACCAAAGTGAAGACTGATAATGACAAATTCATTAAATCCCTTCTAGAGGATAGTAATCTACACAACCACAACGACTTTGAAGTTTTTTATGAACATAATACATTCGCTTGACACACTACATCCGGAATTTTACTAATAAAACTGTCATCACCATCAAAACAAACTCCTATAAAAACCTTTGTTTAATACGGAACTAAAAAAATTAGCGCGTTCAAGGAATAAGGTTTATAAATTGCACAAAAAATATCCAAATAATAGTTTTTCCTTGAGTTCGTTTAAGGAATTAAAAACAGATTTTCAATCGCGTGTTTTTCTAAATGAAATTTACTTTACCAAGAAATTTAGTGAAAATGTAACGCATCCTAGTATAACATGTGGAAGTTTATTCGACAAGTTCTCACTAACTGCGGCAGCTTGAAAGAAGAACTAATTGTTGGCTATCAGTTTGTCAACTTCTTCAGTAGAAGAGGTACCAATATCTCGAAGAGTTATCCACAAAATTTTATTTATTTTGAGCCGTCACCAAGAATTACATCTATTTTTCAGGTGTTATGCCACACAAATGAAGAAGAGATTCAAAATGTAGTCGGTAATCTTGATGCACATATACATCAATGGGAAATGACCAAATCTGTGTAACTCTTCTAAAAGAACTGAAAACTACCATTTCACCTTTATTAATGAAGTCTATAAATAATTTGGTTGATGCAAATCAATTTCCAAATTTCATGAAAATAGCAAGAATAACGCCAATAATTAAAAATGGTGATAAATATTCTGTAGAAAACTATAAATTGATCTCGGTCCTACCGTTCCTTAGCAAAATATTTGAACTTAGGATATTAACCAGATTAACAAATTACCTTGATGAGCATAACATAATACACAAAAACCAATTCTGTTTCTGCAAGACTAAAAGTTCAGTATCAGCAATATTAAATTTAGTTGAATTCCTCTATAAACATATTGAAGGCTTTTGGTTGTGTGGACCATTCGATGCTCTTGCGGAAACTTCATTACTATGGGTTTCAAACCAGCATTATAAAATTAATTGAAAGCTACCATTCTGATAGACTACAGTATGTCAGGATATACGGTTTTGACTCAAATAAACTTGGTGTTAATTGTGGCGTTCCGCAAGGGTCTATTTTAGGTCCCATACTGTTTTTACTCTACATAAATGACATCTTCAAATTGGATCTGTATGGTATGATTCAGCTATTTGCAGATGATGTAGCCATTGCTTATGATTGCAAAAATATTTCAGAACTTAAATATCAAATGGAATCTTACCTTCATAAAGTATTAAATTGGATTTACAATAGTAAACTAAATCTTAATTCGAACAAGTCAAACTTCATTATTTTTTATCTTCGAAACAAACCATTACATAATTTTGATACAGCAATTTCACAGACGTATATTAAACTATCCGAGACTACTACCTATCTGGGGCTTAAAATTAACCATTAAATAGGCCATCTAACTGAGATTTTTTGGCTAAAAAACTAAATGCCAAATTCCATAAAAATTCTAACAAAACTCCAGTTTATAAATTAACCCGTTCAACTTGTTTATCTTGCCTTATAATTGGACAAACAGAAAGATCTTTTGGTTAAAGGTTTAAAGATAATACAGAAACACTTAAAAAATGATCTTTTGATACATTTAGATTTTTTTCAATTTTAATTCAAAATTTGGAATTTTCATAAAAAATCTAACTGCAACCGAATTCGATTTTGTAATAAATGTGAATGAGAAATATTTGGGTTTTTAAATTTCAACTAGACAATTATATTTTTGTTTAGATTTTGCGGAATAAAAGATTTTATTTCCAAGTGTTATAAAATCAGAATTCGGATGCTGGCCTAGTATTCTATAATTTTGTTTTCATTTCCAAGTTCAAGTAAGAAAATATGATCTGTGATACGGGAAAAATTACTTAAACAAAAATTACTGAAAAGAACCAAAAATAAATGACGAAATGCCTTTAATGCTGAAACCAAGTCCACTCAAGTTAGAAATCAAGAGTAACACTGATTATTCATATGTATATAATTTTAGTTTACAAACTAATAAATTTATTTGAACGTTAAAAACTAACAAATTGTTGTAAGTAATGGATAAAAATAAAGACATAGTTTCCTGTTTTTAGTTTAAAATCGATATTTTCAGGTTCCAGATCATTAGAAAACCTTAAATGAACCGTATCTCTATAAAATAAATAAATTTTGAAATACTTTTCACCAACTAACCCTGTAAAAGTACATTTTTATTTATTACGCTATATAATTTTAAACTCCTTCGAAAAACTGAGGTTGTACCAAATATATTGTAAGCCAAAAACTATAATTTTTATATTTTTTTGATTTATACGAGCATAGTTAGAATTGTGTACCGAAAAAAACAAGAAACTGTATCTTTATGTTGTAATATGAAACTACAAATCATCATAAACAGTTTTACGACCCATAACCATATACAGTAAGCTTTTAATTATAAATTATCTTCAACGCAATTAAAATGAGTTCATTATAGATTAATGTAGTTGTTTGTGGTTTTTAACCCCAAAATTTTATAATGTCCAGAATATAGTATATGAATATATTATGCGACGTGTAATTCAATATCGCTGTATAAAAATAAATTTGCTTTGACAAAACTATTAGGTTAATTAGTAAACCATTTTTTTATATAACATGGGCATGGGCAGATTATGTAATATTGTGTAAATATACATAAATGGTATTGATTAATGCGATTAAATTACACCACAAAAATCTGTATAAACACACATTATATACGTATCACGTTTTGATTTAGATATTCAAGTCATAAATTCAATTTTTTAATGCTGAGTTGTAATTTTAAATCTTATAAATATTTCCCAACCTTTAGGTCATCACTTTATTTCAATGAATTTCCAAAAAAGAAAATATTTTTTTATTTCTTTTTTTCACCTTCATGTCAATATAATACAATAATTTATTTTTTGCTAAGTACATGATTTGCAATATTTTTGCTCAGTCAACCATAATTTTTAATAAATAAAAAAATAAAAAAATTCTGAACTTTTGTGCTTAATATCCTGCGCTAACCCTTATAGATTATATTATAAAAGAAATCCATTTTTCATTATAATTCCCAAAAAATAATAATTTATATTATATGGATATATAAAAATAAGGAAACTATAAATTATTATTATTATTGTTATTACTAAACATAAAATATAATATTATTAATAATAATAATAACAAAAAATCATATAAATACGTATCGATTTCCTGTTATTTTCGACAGTATTTCCATCAAACTTTCGATTTTTGTTTTGTTATTATATTTTCACTCAAAACATCATTAATCAAATAATAACAACAACAACACCATAATCTACTTTACTCCATACTGTGTTTAGGTTTCACCAAGTTTTTTTTTCAACACTAACACTCGAATAAATATACACACACACACAACGAACTTTCAAAATATAACTAATCCCTTATTCTCAATAACTATTATCGGTTGTTAGTAAATTAATTTCGTATTTGTACAGGATTTAGTGTAAATAATAAAAACTAATCATCATTTCTTAGAAAACATTTTTTTTATTATTAATACTAACAAGAATTAGGTAGGAAAATCTGTTTATTAAAGTACCTATACTTTAAGTATTAACTAATTTACGGTATCGTATATACATAGCGTAATGACGATTTTCTTGGAAGGGTGGTATAAAATGAAAAGGTTACGGTAAAATGTTAAAATTTAACCTAATACCTATATAATTATTAACATTTGATTTTATTTGGGGCCCTGAAGTTTGTCGGAATAATACGGATCAAATTATTAAATAGCACATGAAGCATTGATATAATAAATCTCAAATCAATCCGGAAAGTGGCATTTTATCTGGGGTATTCACTAAAATCCTTTAAATTAAATTTCATTCTACATATTTTAATTTTTTTGGCAAATAAAATAATTGATAAAATTATTTTCAAGATATAGGGTTTATAGAGAAATTAGTTAGTTAGAAGCTATTTCTATCCGATGTATTGTTTCACCTAGATTTATTTATTTTATTTGTATTTATTACAGTAAAGAAATCGATTTTGTTATTAACGTTTATGACTTCATATAAAAAAAAATCATTATTAAAACTTGTTTGTGTTATATGTGGTGAACTCCATAACGCAAAGATTTGCAATAAAGCCAAAACGGAAGCATCAGTGAGAAAATGCAGCAACTGCAATGGAAATCACACAGCTAATTATAGAGGGTGCCCAATTTATCTTGAATTGAAAAGAAGAATCAATCCAAAGCAGCGAGCTGAACAACGAATGCTTAATCTCCATTCTTCAGCTAAAAAACAAGCACGCCCAGAAATTGTAAATCCAAACGCTCAAAATGGAAATCAGTACGCAACTGTCAACGGTAGTGTGCACCAAGGGGCACCATCTCAAAAGCTCTAAACAAATTGACTAATATGATGCAAAGCCTCATGGCGATGATGGAGAGAACCATGGATCTAATGATGCAGAATATGAACACGCTGATGCAGATAGTCGTAAAAAGTCAAAAATGACCATCATCAAAATAGCTATATGGAATGCAAACGGCCTAGCACAACATAAAGCGGAGGTTCAAGCATTCCTCACTGAGCACAATATTGACATAATGTTAATATCCGAAACACGCTTCACCAAAAATAGCTATTTCAAAATTAATGGGTACTCTATTTATGACACCAAGCACCCAGATGGGAAAGCACATGGAGGCACAGCTGTATTGATTACAAGAAGATTAAAGCACTATGAGCTGACGAAATATGAGAAAGAACATATACAATCAACGAGCATCTGTCTTCAGGAGTGGTCTGGAAACTGTGTCATATCGGCAGTGTATTGTCCTCCGAAACATGCTATAAAAAACTCCAGTTCTTGGATTATTTCAGCCAGCTGGGTAATAAATTTCTTGCGGGAGGTGATTACAACGCCAAACATACTCATTGGGGCTCCAGATTAACATCGCCGAAAGGCAAACAACTTTACCAAGCTATAGAGGAACAGTCCCTGGATTATTTATCTGCCGGTAATCCAACTTACTGGCCGACGGATAAAAAGAAAATTCCTGATTTAATCGACTTTTGTGTAACTAAGGGCATTCCACGTACATATGCTAAGGCCACCGATTGTTATGATCTGTCTTCTGATCACTCACCGGTAATAGTAACAGTGAGTACCGATGTCTTAAGGAATGAAACACCCAACCGTCTTACTGTTACGGCAATTGTTATGTGCGTAACATCAATGTCAATCGCGCATTGGTTTGGTGCGGGTGGATGCGTGTGAACAGCGCTGCTCACTTTCTGTGGTGACTGTTGCGCCTTTATGCCAGCTATATATACAACAATCAAGAGTAGTGATTTTTTTTGTTGAATTGAGTGATACTTTTGAATGTTGTTGGAATGATTGAGTGAGAGTTCCGTGTAATAGTTTCTTCTTGGTTTGGCTGTGTTGACTGAGCGAGAGTTTGATTTTATGATGATCGTACGATTGATTTGTATGTTTTTTTTTCTTGTGATTGGATGGTTCGTATGGAAAATTCTGGATGGGTATTGTTTGTTTTGGTTCATGTTGTTTGCATGCGGTTTGCTGTTGATGTGGTGGTGGGCAACAGGCGTGACTACAAGCAACGAGAGAGTTTTGCGGTTCGTGGTCGAGTGTTTTTGCGATTTTTCTTTTTGTTATCTCATCGCGAGATAAATAAAATTGGAATTTTTTTTTGCGAAGAAAAAAAGACGGGCAGTCAAGTTTGGAGATTGGTAGAAGATAGTCGAGGAGTCGATTTTGAACTCGATTATCAGTTTTTCTTGAAATTTTTAATAAAGAAAAGCTTTAAATTAGTGATTTTTTTTGGAATATATTTTTGATCAGTTTCAAAATGTTAGAAACTGTGTTTTTTTTTGTTCTAAGTTTTAGTTCTATCATTGGATTTTTTTTTTGAGATAATTAGTTTAAAGTATAAGTTTTAATCCAATGAAAACAAATCATGGATTTTATAATAAGAACTGGATTATGTATATAAAAAAAATTTGTAGTGAGTAAGCTTATGTGTACTAAAATTTATTGATAAAAAATATAAATAAAATCTGAAAAGTGAGAAAAAAAAACAATATGAAATAAAAGAAAATTATTAATTGATAGAAAACTTTTCGTTGTTTTGTAAAATCACACTCCTTCCTTACTCCTATATAGTAGTGAAAAAAAAAACTTAGTGTATCTATAAATTAAAAAAAAAAAAAATATATAAAAAAAACCAGTGATAAAGAGAAAAGCTATGCAATTGAAATCTGTGCTACTGACAAAGCCAATAAGAGTAGCACATGGTCTATTAAACAGCGTCTGTGTGTTCGTTTGCTAAGTTCCCTCCGCATCAAAATATCGTGGTGGGTTATTTGCCTCAATAAAATAAAATAAAAAAAAACGGATTTGGTCAGATCGGTTTGGTTAAGTTTGCATAAATAACCAACTTATGACTAATACCAAAGCAACCTTGATTATACAAGCCATAATCTAAAAAACGAAGCTTTTTTAAGGGAATTAGAAACGAGGAAAAAACCAAAATTTCCATAGTAAAACCATAGACAATCATAATAGATCTCTCATTTGACTAAAAACAGAAAATAAAAACAAAAATTTTCCATTCAAATATTATCGGTGTATTGCATATACGTATTATATTTGCAACGCATTCTAAAATTATTGCCTTATAAAATACACAACACAACGATACATTGGAATTATCAGAAGTTTTTGTTTTTTTCCTTTAGTTACTATGAAATGAGAAATCTAGTATGAATGTCTATGGTAAAACACACCAAACAAATGGGAAATCACTTTTTTTCCTAAGACAAATTTGTAAATGAAAACGTTGCAAATTCTTAATTAAGATTTCTGAAATATTTTCATAAATGTTTGAATTTCAACATATATAAATCTCGTTTAAGTAAATCGTTTTCATTTTCTTGTAATAACTGATTTATTTAAACCAAAATATAAAAAAAAGTTCATAACACTAGCTTTCTGGTCAAATTAAAATAGAAAAGCTTACTACAAAACGTGTGCATTAAGTCAATATACATAGATGGCAGTGGGTAGCAAACATTTTGAAAAATCGTAACAAAAATTGCGACCTGGGGAAATTTGAGTTCAAAAATTGTAGGAAAAGCAAAACAAATTCAGAAAATATTATGAACGTGTCATAATTGTGTGATTAAATAATTTTTTTTCGTATTTCACTGCTAACAATTATAGACATCTAACGTACACTAGTAAAACTAAAGATAAATTTAGCAAGTATTATTTTAATTTGTCAGAGCCAACTTTGATATATTTTTCAAAATGAAATTTCGAAAAATATATTTTAGAAATAATTTTATTTTAATATTTCTGCAATTAATATTTACTTAATACCAATATACCCTTCTTGTATATTGCTTCTAAAGATATGTAGAACACTTTTGTATAAATATTTTGTAACATTTTTGCTGTTTTCATTGAAAAACTTGAAGCTAAAAAACACCGTTTTTACTATGGATTCCTATGGAAATCAGTGAAAAGTTATACCACTAAAAAAGCTTCTAAAAAATACGTCATAATGATTATGGCTCTATACTCTAGAAGGCTCTGCTAATACTCATACGGTGTCAAGCTTTTGTTGAGCTTTCATTAGCAGCAGTCCTGCCAATCAAGCGGGACAAGGTCGGTGATAAAGAGGGGGTACCTGCGTCGCCGGCATTTGTGAGCAGTTCAGATCAGAGAGTACCGGATGTGGTGCACTGATCTAAGTACAGGTACTGTTTTTATTTGATCCCGGTTGACGACAACAGAACACAAAATTTTTTTTTGTCTTTTCCCTGCATATACGCAGTAGTTTAAAGTAGAGTCAATATTTTTTTTGTATTTATAGATTTATATCCTTTCATTAGTTTTATTGTTTTATTGTGGATAATTAAATGCTAAATTCTTATTAGATTACATTTTTGTGTACATAGTTCATTCAACATTTTTTTGCTTATAATGTAAATTTAATTCTTTTTTGTAACGTCACATTAAATTTCAGTCTTGAATTCAATATTGTGAGCCGAAATTGACTGCCGCGTGCCGCGAGTGTTGTTGTTGTTTTATTATATATATATTTTGTTTATTATATACAAATTTTTTTCAGCTCTCCCGTGTAGTCACGTCTTAATTAGGTAATTTTCGGGTATTGGGTTTTTTTTCCTTTGGTCGTTGGTAGGTGGTTTGGTTTTTTGTTCGGGATTTTGTAATTATATGCAATGAGTGAGTAGAGGTAATTGGGGGATCTTAATGGGTGATAGGGCAGGGTCTCATATGTACGGTCGGTTTAGCCTCCATTAATTTTAATTTTCGGGTTTTTCTGGTTCCTGTAAACGAGGTAGTCAAGATGTAGTTTTCCTTTTTCTTATCGAATGCGGTTATTCAAGCATAGCGTAATGTCTGGACACCCCCATGCCATCCCTGAGCTTAGCCAGCTAGAAAGACCGCACCAGACCGCTACGCTATGTCTGTTAACGACATCGCAGGATGACGTTAAACTGGCGCACACATGATTGTTGAACCAAGGTGCGCCAAACGAAATCTTGCGGTGCCGTTACATTACAAACAAGCAAACTAATTGGGATCAATATAGGAGGCTAGTCGAACAAAATTGCCTACTTAATATTCCTCTGACCACACCAGCTGATATTGATGCGGCGGCTGAAAATTTAAAAGACATCATGGCATTATCAGCTGAAAGGGCTACACCTGTCATAAGTAGTTCCGAAAAAGTTAATAAGCTGTCACATAATATACAGGAACTAATCCAGGAAAAACGGAAAATTCGCCGGCTATGGCAGCAAACAAAATCACCGTTATTGAAATGGAAATTAAATCGAGCTATCAAGGCCTTAAGATTTGCTTTGCGGGAAGAAGAAAACCAGAGCGTCCAGAACTATTTAAGTGATCTCTCGGCAACCGAGAGGACAGATTACTCTTTGTGGAAGGCAACAAAACATTTAAAAAGGCCAACAAATTCGAATCCACCGATTAGACTACCAACTGGAAATTCGGCGAGAAGTGATGAAGAAAAAGCCAATGCTTTTGCTGATCATCTAACAACAGTATTCACACCACACGAAGAAGATAATATTTTCGTGCTACCCCAGCAAATGGATGATGGTTTATCCTACAAACCTATAAAGTATAATTGGAAGAAAGTTAAGAATACAATTAAAAATTGCATAAGCCCGAAAAAGGCACCAGGACATGATCTCATTACTGGAAAAATGATAAGGGAATTGCCAGACAAATGCATAAAACTAATAACATTCATATTCAACGCGATCATGCGAACCAGTTATATTCCTCAAAAATGGAAAATATCTTTGATCACAATGATACATAAGCCTGGAAAAAATGAAACGCAGATCTCATCATATCGCCCAATATGCTGCCCACAATATCAAAGCTATTTGAAAAAATGTTACTAACAAAATTGAAACCAATATTGGAAGAACGGCGCGTTATACCAGACCATCAATTTGGGTTCCGAAACCAACATGGTACCACAGAGCAAATTCACAGAATTGTAAACGCAATCAAAATCACCTTCGAGGAAAAGAAATATTGTTCTGCTGCTTTCTTGGATATAGCACAAGCATTTGATAAAGTTTGGCACGATGGGCTAATATACAAAATTAAAGAGCTTCTACCGAAGAAATTTCACTCAATTTTGGGAAACTACCTTATTCAAAGGCAATACATGGTCAAACAAAATGGCGCAACTACTTGCTTAAATGATATTAATGCAGGTGTCCCGCAAGGCAGCGTTCTAGGGCCAATATTATACTTGTTGTACACAGCCGATTTACCTGTAACCAACAAAGTAACAATATCAACATTTGCCGATGATACGGCCATCCTGGTGTCACACAATAATCCCGAAATTGCCTCAAAGGAGTTACAGAATCATTTAAACAAAATAGCGGACTGGCTAAAGACATGGCGAATAAAAGTGAACGAAAACAAATCAACTCACATCACATTTACGCTGAACAAACGCACTTGCCCACCAGTGAAATTAAACAATAAAAATATTCCTCAACAAACGAAGGTCAAATACTTAGGTTTGCACCTGGATAGAAGGTTAACGTGGAAAACCCATATTGAAACTAAGCGCAACCAAATAAAAATGACATTTTCCAAAATGTATTGGCTAATGGGAAGGAAATCTCAGTTGTCATTAGCCAATAAAGTTTTACTGTACAAAGCGATAATCAAACCCATATGGACATATGGTATTCAGTTATGGGGATCCACCAGCGCTTCAAACAGAGAGCTCCTGCAATGAACACAAGCGAAAATACTTCGAAGTATTACTAATGCTCCGTGGTACATTCGAAATAGTAATATACATGATGACCATGGGGTTAAAACCATTAAAGAAACAATTAAAGAATTCAGTTCTAAATATTATTCAAAACTAGAAGCGCATCCCAACGAATTGGCCAGGGATATATTAAAACAGCCACGATTTAGGCGACTGAAAAGAACAGATCCACTCGGACTGATGAACCTGTGAACCTGTAAATTTATTAAATGTTGATGTTATACATATGTATGTATAAGTATAATCTAAATTAATTAAATTGTGAGCACCAACAATAAGTATTAACATTGGTTAAGACTTAAAATATGTAATAATTTTAGCTTAAGATTTGATTACTTCTTGTTAGTTTCTTATGTAGAAAGATTCAAGAATAAAGCCATTGGCAGCATTTAAAAAAAAAAAAAAAAAAAAAAATTATTAAAACTTAAAATTAATATAAAACAAAAAATTTAAAAAAAATAAGTTTTCAAATTTTTTTTTAATTCTTTTTTGATAGATTAAAATCGAATTGCGTTATTGAATGATTTTGCTAATTTATTCATTGGGTGGTTATCGCCATAATTGGTGGAATGATGAGAGTAGATTGGGAATTCGATGAGTCCCAAGGTCGGACGAATGGGGAATCAGTCAAAAAAGTTGTCATAAAGTTAAAAGTTCTTTTGAAAATTATAAATTAAAAGCGAGACATACATATATGAATATGCTGTGTTTCTTATTTCCGATCTAATTGATCTGATCGATCTGAGTTACAGTCCTTTTTTTAGGAAAGAAACTCCTTCTTTTGTGAAATTTGTCCTTTCCGCTTTCTGTCAGCTAAATGTACTGTAGCGATTCACTCATTTAAATCGCTAAATTTAATTCATTTATCGCCACAATTATTTGAAATGTAACGCATTTCAACTTTCAAATATAATTGCAATTGAACAGCTTTTTTCGGCTTATAGTGACACTTCCAGAATATTTAACTTACTAATATTCTACAGTTTGTTACTGTGCTCAACTTAATAAATATATTTCCATATATTTGAGTACAGTTCACTATTTTGCATTAAATTAATATCTTGGATAAATTTAATGCAACACCGAAATTACCACCACCTATTGTCGTCATCCTCAAACTACTCATTCATCAAAATACAATTTTGCTTAAACAAAAATACAGTCTAAGTTTTTAACTGCTGAAAAATCTTAACAATGGTAATTGTGACACACGCAATTTTCAAATACAAAAAGATACCCTCGATCTGATTTTTAACGCGATACGTCGTCGCCATTACATTTATATTTTTTTTTGGAAATCTTTTCAAGTTGAATATAATATTAATTAATATATCATTTTCCCGTGTTATAATATCTAGTGAAGAATAACCAAGTTGCGTTATAGTTTTTGTGAATTTAATCCGCAACATAAATCAAGTTCGCGTCCGCGAAGTGGTATTGTAATTCCAATTGCAACGTAGAGGTTTTTAGAGAGCTTTAAATATTTATATTTAGAAAAATGTACAACGAATTTGTTGCAATAACCAACTTTTCACCCACTTAAACATATTGTTGTACACCAAAAATGTTGTTGTACTAATAATTGTGGAAACAAATGTTATACTGCATGTTCTTCTACATTAAATAAATAAAAATTAAATTGACTACAACAGCATTTTATAATTTGTTTTACGACAATAATCTTTGGGTTTCCTTAAGAAGATTAATTTCTCAATAATTTATTTGGTTGATTTGGTCATTATTTTAGATATACTTTTTAATTCGAAATGATCCTTGATAGCAACAAATAAAAATCTTGCCATTTAAAAAGCAAAGGTTTAACGAAACCTTAGTAATTTGTAATAAAATAAAATGGTTGTCACTGCACAGATATGCGCGTAAAAGAAATATTTTATTATAAAGCCTCTTATTGTAGTTCAAATAAAGAAAAATTAGATTGATAGCAACAACAACTACACACATTAGCCCAACAATGGTATTCTGATTTTATTGTATATTTAAAATATTTTATTCCTCCCTATTGTATTCGTCTTTTACTTATATTTAGTTAATAATTTATTTGTTTGCGATACTCAACAAATATATTTTTTTCCAATTATAATATACTCGTATGTAAAGCTTTTGCGAGACCGTGGAAACATCTTAATACTACCTACGTTTTGTTATATAAATAAACGAAAATTGTATTGACAATAACAACATTTCAAAAACAAATTATAAATAAAAATAATATTTAGCTCAAAATACTTAAAATATGTTTCAGAATTTATGTATTTAAAAATTGACAGGTTAAAATAATTCGTTAAGAAAATTGGAAATTGTGCCAGCAATAAATAATTTTAAAAATTCTGGATGTGTTGGAAATTTATAAATTTAGAGTTTAGTAATAGGTAATGGAACTTGGAAATTTTTTAAAAATTTGAATTTTTAAGCTAATTACATAGAAATTCAGCGCTTTGTAAATATTATAAATCTATATAGACTATACTCGTGGCATGATTATTAAGATTGATAGTGGTTAACTGAATACGTTTGTATTAATCTATAATTGCTTAGTACAATATTGATTTCAAATTCTCCATACTACTGTTTTACCTATAGAATTTTCAGAATTTGCTCAATGTTTGTAAAAATTAAGAATTCACGAATTTAGAAAATTAAGATTTCCAAAATATGTGATAAGTTAAAATGTTATTGTATTGTAGTTTAAATATTAATGAATTTGACTAGCTGTTTTGAAATTTAAAAATATCGATTTGCTGTTAAAGAAATTTAGAAATTTAAATATTTAGAAAATTTAGAATTCATTAGAAATCAAATAAAAGAATTTATTGCTCAAATAATTAAAAAAATTAAAAATGAAGACTTAGAGGTATGTAATTAATCTTGAAAATTTAAAAATTAGTGGACTAACTATGGTATTTAGGAATAAGCTAGAAGTTTTAGTTACACAATAGCTGAAACGTAACAATTTAATTAATGTTTTCAAATTTCGGAACTGAATTATTCGGAGATTAGAAAAGAAATTATTTGACTTAACAAAACAACATTTCGAAAATATTGGCAACAACAAAGATAACCAGATTATATTTAAAATATTTGGTTTTAAATAAATTTAATTTCAAATTTGATTTTAAGCTTTTGAGACAGCTAACAGATAGCTTAAAATTATATATCTTTACCCTGAGCACTTAAGAATTCATAAATTTTTGAATTTATTTGTTTTGTCCGTAAAGCAAAATACAGTAAACAATTTCAAATGCTATACACTTGGTGTGTATAAATAAATATTCACGAACGCTTATTTTTAATTAAAAAAATAAAAATAAAATGGAGAAATAAATTGGCAGACCTATTTTAAGAAGCTGGCTTAACCTTTCTTTTGAAATATACATTTCTCAAAATAATTGAAAAATGCCTCTCAGTGTTTACGTCGTTTCCACTAGAAATTTTATTAGAAGTTATCTAATAAAAAATTGAATGGTTGTTATGCTTTAAAGAATATAAGATCTGATATCTTAAGTAAAACGGCACTGATTTAAATAATAACACATCAATCGTAACGTTATAATAATTAACTTTATTTTTAATAGTAAAATATATTACGATTGTGATCGCCATTAAATTTCAATATGGAATGAATGAAAAAGGTAAAACTGACAACTAACAATAACAAAGGAAAATTAATTATAGCTACAGTAGCAAATCACAAATGCATTTTAAGTATGTAACCAAAATATAATTGGAAATGAACGCATTAATTTATTATTTCTCTCCTCTTAATTGATCAACGTCCAGTGGATACTTGTAATCGAACGGTTAGCATTTTTTTTCGTTCCGACCTTCTTGGTGAGAAAACTCCACTTGTTAGACCTGATTGGTTATCATTTTGTAGTGGTATTGAACAACTAATACTAGGTGCAACAATAGGATTATGATTAACAGCAGCTGACGTTGATGAACAGCTTGGATTTTGACTATTGCTCATTGGTGATTGGCTATTAACCAAACAAGATCTTTTCGGAGTCGGCGTAGACTATTGGTGACTACCCGGCGAAGATGATTGGCCAATTATATGATAAGATATCCGATTGATTTGGCAATGTAACTTCAAAATTGTGTGGTTGCCTCAAATTGGAAATTACTTTTTGATTATGATTCCTACAACGAAGCTGGTTTTGATGTTGCCTGCAAACTCTGACTTCGGTCTCGCCCAGAAACATTTTGCGTCCCAGTTTCTTTATAATTGGGCCTTAAATCCACTTGGCACCTCTTGAAAAGTTTTTTGCATATACGAATTGATTTGATTCAAACTGGCTTTCATGATCTTCACTAAGTTGATGTTGTGCGTTCGGTAGGAGAACGGACAGTAAATTTCGAGATTGTCTCCCATGAAATAGTTCAGCCGGTGATTTTTGTGAAATTGGATCAGGAGTTGATCGATACGTTGATAAAAATTTCAGAAAATCCAATTGACTGTTTTTCTAATCGGTCATTATTTTGGAAAATGACATTTTGAATGTTCTAGCAAAACGCTCAGCTTTACCATTCAAAGCTGGATGAAACGGTGTGGTCGTCAAATGGGTGATTGAGTTTAGCTTGCAAAATTCCTCGAACTCGTTAGATACGAGCATCAGGCAAACCTTCTAGTGAAAATATTTTTTGTAGAACCAAAATGGTTAATGTTGATGTGATATTAGACATCGTTTTCAGCGACCGGCCAACTGAAAAAAATTCTTCTTCGGATCACTGAAGGCAACTTGACATACATATTTGAAACTTTTCGCTAGTTATGTTCGATTTTTTTATCGATGTTTGGGAACCAGCAGTATCGTCGTGCAAGTTATTTTATTCGTACTACTGCCTATTGTCCATCGTGCAACATATGTAACACGGTTTGTTGGAGCGTATGTGGTATGACAACTCTAGTGTAATCTATGTGAAGTAAAATTATTTTGTTCTGTAATGAAAATGACAATTTACAATCAAAATATGGTTGAAAATCAGCTTTCTTCTCTTTTGGGAGCGTTTAAAGCTACCCGTTTTGAATAAAATAGGATATTTTCGATAAAATTTGATCTTCTGATGTAAATTTTTCGATTAATTTTGCGTTTACTGGAAAATTTTGGATGATTCCCTGATTAATTTGGTAAATGTAGAGTAATTTTGATTCGTAATCATCAACATTTTTATCGTTTTGTGTGGTATACTTATATTTGATGATATAAGTATATCCTTGAAGAAGGATAGCCCTTCTCTGGAGGTGATGTAAGGCGATCTAAGGTTATGATGGGTAAGTTTTTGTTCGGATCAAAAGTGTATCGATGAGAAATAACAGCACCAATTCCCATTGCTGAAGCGTCAGTATAGCTAAAATTATATAGGATACTTCTCATTGTAGTGAACTAAGCGCGTTACGCTGACGATAGCACTTTTTAACGTTTGAAACGATTGTTCCTGACGTTGACCTAATATAAATTTAACGATTTTGTGACGAAGTTCGATTAACGGTGCAGCAATCAATGAACATTTTGGAATGAATTTGTTATAGTAATTGATTTTACCGATGGATGATTCAACTTCCTTCAAATTTGTTGGTCTCGGCATAAGCTTGAGAGAGCTTCGAGTCGTTTTTGGCAGCCAAATTTATCCCGTTTACATTGTAACCCAATTTTTTCAAATCGATTAAAGATTTCGATTAGATTTGATATGTGTTCTTCGTTTGTTTCTTCAGAAACAATCACATCATCGAGATAAACAGCACCTTTCGGCACTGGTTACGCAAAAAGGTGATCTTTGGTATTCAAATAGGCCAAAAGGTGTATTTATTACCATTAATTTCTTCGACTCGTCTAATAACTCGATATGCAGATATGCATTGGTGAAATCAACTTTTGTAAAAAATCTGCCGCCTTGTATTTATGAAAAAGTTCTTCGATTCGCGGAATCGGATAACGATCGATCTCAATTTGCGGGTTTAAGGTAACTTTGAAATCACCCCAAATTTTGATTTTGCCGTTCAGTTTCCGAAGCACGTCAATTGGTGTAGCCCATCGACTAAACTTCACTGGTTTTAAAAGATTTTCCTTGACCAGCCTGTAGATTTCCTCTCGAACTTGTTTGACGTACGCAAAAGATTTGAAAATTTTTGGTTGTGTGTAAATTGATATGTGTGGCATATGGTTTGTTAACTTGATCAATGAGTTGATTATGATTTGAAGAAATCTGAAACAGAATTAATTGAACCAGAAAACTTCCGCCAAATGAACGATTGTTTAGCGAAATGATAACATGCGTATGATGTTAAAGTTATATTTGTTGGATTGCACGGGGGAAATCCCAACTTCTTATATCCGTTCAGTCCAACCAACGAGCACGAAGCAACCGTGTCGACTTGAAACGTCATTTTGACGCCATTGATAAGAAGATCCATGACGATTTTACCGAACGACTCATTCATGTTTGATGAGTTAACATTGACTTCAACTGTTGACACGCACGACTGTTTCGGTTGAATTGACGCGTTTCACTTCGGCTCGAATGATTACGATTTTTCTCGTCTTTCGTCGATTTAGTTTGATTAACATCCGCTGTTGCGAACGGTTCTTTTTTGACTTATTTACACGATTGTTGTGTAGATTAGTAGATGGTAGCGATTTTCAGAACTTCATCTAATGTTAGATTTGGTTTTTGTAGTGCACTAATACGTACTTGATCGTCTGGTGTATGTTTGACAATCATATCACGGATTTCAAAATCAGCATATGATGTATTATACAATCTGATTTTTGACAGTTAAATAAACAATCGCACACAGCGCCTTTTAAATCAGCTATACCCAATCAGAATATGTTTGATTAGGCTTGCACATGCTTTTTTGACAAAAAATGCCAACTCAAATTTTTAGTCAATTCCTTAAAGATTTTACTCACCAAATTTTCCGAAAACAATTTTTGTAATAATTCTATTGGTTCATTGCCTACCCACGCTAACAGACACGATCGTTTTTGGTCTTCTTCCGTTACATTGTTACCTTCAAAATGTTGTTCAAGTTGTAGAAGATAGTTTGACCATGTGACTTTGTCTTTCTCGAATGAATGGAATACTGAAACAGCCTGTGTGACGTTAATATTTTCCACTTTCGGTGTAACGGTTTTAAAAAATTGTTGCTGATCCGATAAAACTTTTTTCAAGAACGCCTGATTTTGTTCTTGCAGTACTTTTAACACAGCTTCTAACTCCGTCTTATTCACTTTTATTTTTTAGTTAATCACCTGTAGAAGGAAATGGGTATTATTTCCTTTATCCTCGTCGCCAAAATGTAAGATCTGATCTCTTAAGTAAAACGGCACTGATTTAAATAATAACACATCAATCGTAACGTTATTATAATTAACAAAAGTTATACAAAGAACTTTATATAATTATATTAAAATTGGTCACTGCTACCAAAAGATCTTATTTTGTTAAAACAAATTTTGAAGTTTTAAGTCATTGAGATTACCAAACCGTCTCTTAGAGTCTTGACGTGCGAACATTTTTTTGATTCATAAATATGGTCTAATAGAATTTACAAATTTAATTAAACCAGCAAAAAATTAAAGAAAATCATCATTTTCTTAATACGTTTGGCAGTCCTTGTATTTGTTTATTTTAATTATAAGGGGGAAGTGCCCTTGGTGTGGAAGAAACTTCCCTCAAAGTGTTTTAATAAATTGAATTTAAAATTTATCACGTTCACCTTAATTAAATTTAAAATAATATGAGCAGTGACAACCTGAACATTACTTGGATTATATTTCAGATTATTTTTTGAAACTTAAACTTAAATTGAGTGAAGATGTGAAATTTATACGAATCGTTTTTCTTGCAAAAGGTCACAGCGTCAGATTAAATTAATTTACACGATAATTCGGTGTATTTCTATTACCTAAACCATAATAACAAAAATATCATCATTCACAATCACGTTGGCAAATAGTCTTGAACTTAAAAGTGACAGGTTCATATCTTTACAATATATTGGCACCAATTTCAACTACAACTCGTAAAAAAAAAACATCGGTGTGCACAACAAACTGTCCAATAAAATTAATGGAAAAATGTGTGACAAAATATGACATAAAACCGAAAATAAAAAAATAATCTCTCCATTTATTTTAAGAAACTTAACCCAACCTCTTCTATGTTACAACCGTCAACAACTAAACCGCGCACACAATATACACCATGTCAAATTGTGTATACATACTCGTTTATATAACGTTAAAGACTCAATTTGTCAAATTTTATAATTATCTTATAAAATTCAATGCTTCATCTTATATCAGTCACCCGAAAATAAGGAAATAAACGAAATATTTTTATTTTGTTTTTGTTTAATATCAAAAGCGACAGCAACTGTAATAAATTACAAAACTTACAGCTATAAATATATATGGATATGTATATAAAGCTGGAAGATGGATTAGTTAACTTATTAACATTAACATATTTTTAAAACTCTGTATACAAAGTAAACGAACAAATAAATTTTTTGTGCCTATTACCTAATAAATATTCAAATTGAAAATAAAATTAATATTTAATATAAAGCGAATTAAAATTAAAAAAAAAAACAAAAAAAAATTAATTATTTTTACAAGTATTTAGATTTTAGTACTTTTTTTGTTTTTCTTAATTTTATTTATGCGTTCCACCCTCATAAATTATAAATACTCCTAACGCTATTCGTTTTGCACTTCGCGCTGTTCAAATTACTTATAGACACACACAACACAATACATATCTAGTATATACAGGACCAAAATTATTACGGTGTGCTTAAAAATTAAATCTGCCATCGAAGAACGAGCGCAACCAAATTTATATACGGCAAAAAAATAAAAAATAAAATTAATATTTTACAACAACAAAAAAGCTCTTTATATGCTAATTATTGTGAATTATAGGAATAATTTCATTTTATGAGCTTTTTTTCCCTTTATACACAACATTTTTGCTCTGCGTTTTTAAAGACGACGTCATGAAATAATTTTTATGAGTTTTTGTTGTTGTGTAATTTAATTTTTTTTATTACTAATAATTTCGATGGATTACATTTTGTTGTAAACAATCCGATTGCAAATAGTTGTTATTTCCAATTCATTTAATATATACTCGAAATAAATACGCGAAATTGGATTTATGTGTTATGCAACCGACTCGAATATTATTCGAAATATGTAACAAATTCATCATCGTTAAGGGGATAATCGGATTGTAATTATCAAGTTTTCGATTATCCACCATAAATACAGCAAATTGTACATCAATCATGCGTATATTAAGTTCAGAATATCCTATCAATATAATTAAATTTCATTTCCATTTTTTGGGGGATGTATATATTGTACTATAAAACGTAATAGAATACAGACAGATAAATATCTCGAAATTTCTTATAAAATATATACGACCAACCGCACACAAAAAAAAAAAAAATAAAAAATTGAGACGAGGGACACCATTAACGTATAATATATTGAAAATTGAATTTTTTATTTTTAGTTCAATTTATTTAATTAGCTTGCTGGAGTACGAAAAAGAAATGTTACACATACTATATAGAGAGCACAATCTGTTGGTTGGATCAAATATACAGAATGTAATTAAATTGAGAGTTGTTATTCTGTTTTATTTGTTGGTGTATATCACCATAATCATTGTTAATCTGTGTCTGTCAAGAGATACTCATTATATGATCTTATAATTAATAAATTAATTGGTGGCATGACATTGGTATTAGTCTGTTGGCTTGTAAGGTTTACTAAACTGGGTATTTTAAAGGGGTTTAATAATGACACCACAAAATCTGAAGAAAATCTAAAATTTGGCCTACCATTTAGAAGAATTTTATTAATTGAACTTTAGTGAAAACCAGTTTGTTACGTCTGTTTGACAATTCAAACGACTTCTTAACAGTGTTGTGCGTCAACGCCTAGTTAGGGATTGTGTACTCGCAAATGTTGACAATAGCGTTCATAATAGTTTTCGACGTAGATAATGAAGGCAAAGTAGAAAAATAGTAGACAATGAAAATATTACTTTTGTTGTTGCTTTGTATCGAGTTCCTAACCATATCTGCGAAAAACATGTTGCGCTCATATTTTAAGTTCCCAAATCAGCCTTAAATCCAGAATATATAATATGAAGCACGAAGGCCCGAAATCAAAGATATCTTAGATTTGCAGTTAAGAAAAGTAATAAATGAAATATAAACGAAATCTTGTAAGTTCTCAGGGTATGAAGAAACCCTAAAAATAATAAACATAATTTGTTTGTTGGTCTTATAGTTCTGAAAGTTTGTACAAAAATACTAAATGGTTCCAGGATTGTAAAACTAGTTATATATATGGGATTAAATATTCCATTTCTAAGAGGTGAGGGAATCTTGCAACCAGGGTTGTAAAAAATATTTTTATATGGTAAACAGCACAAACTGCGAATATCTTAAATGACGCAGAATTAAATTGTGCATAAAATTGCAGAATATATTTTCTAATTTAGTTCCGTTACGTACCGTAGTAGCACACAACATATTATTTTCTAGCTCAATGTTTCATGAAATTTTGGAAATTCTTCCCTTCAGAGGATATGGTCGAAGGAATTTTTCAGAACAGAAATTCATTTAATTTTAGGATCTCAAACCTTAGATGTAAAATTTTATTAAAATTCATCGACAAACGTGCTAACCAGTTGCATTTTGTGGTGTTCCTCAAAATTCCTGGAATTTGGCTTGCATTTTATTTAAGGAATCCGACCAAAAATTATATGATCCAAGGAACAACTCTTCATAGCGTGAATAATTTTATCTATACGGACTAGGTGTTGCATATGCAATGAATTCCCAGCTTGAATAAGTCAATTAAAATTGAATTAACAACAAAATATTATTGTAACTTAACTTATCTTGTAAAATTAATTTAATAACGCCAATTATTTTACTTTATTCGATTAACATCACATCGCGAATTTAAATGTAAACAATCGCTCGGTTTATTTTTAATATATTTTTTTTTTTGTGAGAGCAATTGTTTTGTCAAATTCGATGCATTATTACAAGATGTAATCGTATCAACTTAGCTGGTTCGATAATAGAATGCGCTCGAAACAGCAAATCTTTAAGCTAAACCACAAACAATTACTTAACCAGATGAACAAGTTGCCTTGGAAAAAAATGTAGCTGAAGTAAAATACACAAATTTTATAGGGGAAATGTTTGTATCTCGAACGAAAGGCTATATACAATCGAACGAAAATTAATTATCTCTTTTCTTCCTTCGGCATTTAAATTACGAAAAAAAATATTTCATGAATCTATAGAAATGATAATCCAAGCAATCAAACAAATACAAAGTAATTTACTTTGTCTGTATGCTAAATTTTTATATTCGTATTTATCAAGCTTTGCTATTGGCTTTGCTGATGTACGAAAAAAATCAAAACCAAAACCAACACAAATGTCTTATACAAGCCATATTATTTCCTTGACGCACGCATATTATTAAATCCAAAACCTACTATTTTCTGTAAGTGTTAGTGATATTTTATACTGTTTGTGATACAGAAATTTAGAGAATTAGGTCAATAACCCACATAAATAAATGAAACAACAACAATAAGAAAATCCTGTGATTGATTAATGATTATGATTTTCCCTTAAATCAAAAAATTAAAGTCATTCAAGCAAAGATGATAATGAAAAACAAATATAATTATTATCAAAAATAAAATGAAACTAAACTTTTGTACTTAGTCCCTCGATTTACGGACGCTCGATTTACAGATATTCGAAGTTGCGGGCATGACAAATGTATGATCAACGTTCCGGTATACAGATGAAATATCCGCAATTTCGGACAGAATATTTTTTTCTCATTTTCATTGTGCATGACTTTCAGGGACTCTCGAAAATAGATTATACGAGGGATAAATTAAACTTGTACTGAACTTATATGAAAATGTCTGAAAAGCGAACAGCGAGTTGTGATGGAAAGTACGTGAAAAATGCACGTAAAGCAATAACTTTAGAATTAAAACTTGGTATTTTAAAGCGGTTTGATGCGAGCGATAGAGGTACAATTTGTCAACAAAGAGATACCTTTTTAAACGAAAACTACACGAATTTTTGAGGAATGGTTAAATAATGATTTTACAAATTCAGTTAAAATATCCAACACTGATCAAAATATTTCAAATAGGGCTCTGCTAATCGTTGACAATGCCCGTAAATACCGTAGATATTTTTTAACTCTTGGAATATGATAATGAGGATACTTCCACTGAAGAGTTGTTCACGCTAGTTAAAGAAACCACCGATGCACTTCAGACGGTAAACTCAACTTCAACTTGATTTGTGCAAGTAAAATGCCAAAAGCTTTCCATTTGTTTCTAAAACGAATGAAGCAAATGCTATTGAAAAATGTGTCGGTGCAAATTTTAGTGACAGTTCTGATGAACAGTTCAGCAGTACAGACGATTAATTGTAAACTTCGTTAGATTTATAATTTAGATTTAATAAAAGTACAAATAAATTACGATTTGTATGAATTTATTTGATTATTTTAAATGGTTTGTATTTCATTGCAATTTACTATTACTTTTGTATTTTTTACGGTTCCCTTTACAAAAGTAAGTTCAGTGAAATGCAGATGAAAAACACCTATTTTTTCAATATTTATGGTATACTAATTTATGGTAAAATGTGTTTCGTTTTTCTGATTTTATTCACTAGTTAGAACGCATCTATAAGTTTTCAATAAGATCCCATAGTAATAAACGTTTCATTTTACGGATTTTCGGTTTACGGACAGTTTTTGGGGAAATCATCCTGTCTTTAAACCAGGGGGTTTGTTTATGCATTTCCTTAAAATCAAATAAAAGTCGTGACATTCTTTGAAAAAATCTTAATTGTTTTTATTAATTAAAAATTTATTTGTCTATTCCCCGAAATTCAAAATGAAAAATTTAGCAAAATAATAAAGTTTATGTCGAATTTGTAAGCACACTGGGAAAGTACCAAAAAATGCATTCATCTAGTTAGTTATTTTCCATACCAAACATTAGCAAGGATAAATTCTGTGAAATTAACCAAATCTGGATACCTGCAAAAAACATTTTTTTAATTTGTTGATGCAATTCGTTTTAAAATTTGAAGCTGTATTCAATAACCTAAGTCATTTTACATAATTTTTTATATTTCCCGAGAAAACTTTCAACAAAACTAGTTATCTGAAATCTAAAAAAAAAAAAATTAATCAGAAAACACTGCGTTTCTAAATCAGAACGATGTGAGTTTGGAAAAAACTAACTTTTTTAACTTATTCAGTTTTTCGCAATTAATAAAGTTGCAAATAAAATATCAAAAATGCGGTATCTAGATAGGTCCCATTATTTCAGAAATAGTAAAATAAATTAGCATCCATATATGTTGAAATGAGATATCCGAAATATGATATAGGTATATAGGTTTATCCTATTTACACTCTTCACTTCTTTCTAAATTTATTTAGAATATTTTACTATTTTTGCTTTGTGTACAAAAGAGATGATTACAATATGTACATATATATTATATACATATATCTTATCATATTAATTTCTGTGTTATTAACTTAGGTAATTTTCCAAAAGTTGTATTAAATGGGTTGGCTACATAATCTCGGTGTTTAAATATCAGTTTTCAAAATACCGGTTTTCTAAATCTAGGTTTTTAAAATCTCGATTTTGAAAATCTCCGTTCTCAAAAGCTCGGTTTTGAAAAATAAATTTTTATTAATTTGAGCCGTCCGAATTAATAAAAGTGAATTTTTTAAAACCGAGCTTTTGAGATCAGGTTTGCGATTATGTATCTTGTTGCGGTTGGCTATAATATCTCGGTTTTCAAAATTTCGGTGCTACAAAATCTCGGTTTTTATAAATTCTGGAAAATGGGGATTTTCACTTTAAAACGAAAATAATCAAAAATATTAAATTCTAAAAATGGAGAATTTAATTTTAAAATAAACAGATTCAAAAACCGAGATTAGATATTTTAAAATCGAGATTTTGAAAACCGAGATTTTGAGATGCTCCATAATTTCAAAACGAAAATAACCAAAAATTATAAATTCTGGAAAATGGGGAATTTAATTTGAAAAACTAAATAGAAACCGCGATTAGAACCGAGATTTTGAAAATCGAGCTTTAAAAAACCGAGATTTTGTAAACCGAGATTTGTAAATTTATGATTTTTGAAAAAACCAAATTTTGTGGAACCAAAATTTTTAAAACCGAATTTTTATTAAATTCGTTAATGTATTTTCACATACACACAATTTTACTTATGTATATTGCATTTGTGTAAGATTTCATTTCATTTAGGCAGGCCGTTCTAAAAATTTCAATTATATTCTTGTAAAAGAAGAAAATGAACAACGTATTCTTTCAGTGATTTTATTATACATTCGCATAAATCTACATAAACAACAACAATTCGCCAATAGCTTACGCCTTTTTCATTCATAAAGATTACAAATATTAACGCAGAAGGCACAACTAGATTTTATTTTTATTTTTTCCTTGTAAATTGTTTAGGTTTTGATTTTTTTCATACATCAGCAAAGCCAATAGCAAAGCGTGATAAATTCGAATATAAAAATTTAGCATACAGACAAAGTAAATTACTTTGCATTTGTTTGATTGCTTGGATTCATTTCTATAGATTCATGAAATATTTTTTTTCGTAATTTAAATGCCGAATGAAGAAAAGAGATAATTAATTTTCGTTCGATTATATATAGCCTTTCGTTCGAGATACAAACATTTCCCCTATAAAATTTGTGTATTTTACTTCAGCTACATTTTTTTCCAAGGCAACTTGTTCATCTGGTTAAGTAATTATTTGTGGCTAAACTTTAAACCGATTTTGCGGTTCAAATTTGCTGTATTTTATTTTTTTTTAATATTCTGAAAATCTTAATTTTTCACAATTATTTAAAACCAAATGTTTCTCTTCTAGAAATTCTGGTTATGGTTTAATTTTAAAACATTCCAGAAAATGGAGATTTCTGTTGTAATTTTATTATTAAACTTTCCTTTCCAGTCTTCTTTATCCAGAATTTCTGGAAAATACTGGTTTAATTCTAAAATATTTTACAAAAGAAAATTTCTATTCTAATTATAAATTAAATCACACTTTTCAAAAACTTTACAAATTTTTTATAAAAATTGATTTTAATAACTAGGACATTATTTCCGGTAGACATTATTACACTGCACAGCTTGATTGAACTTCAAAAAATATAACGTCAACAAGGCGCACATTAACCTTTAGTTTTACCATAGATTACAAAGTAGTAAAGAAAAATTTTACGGAAAAATTTAAATAAGTAAAAATTTGCATTAAACTGACACAATGTATATATTTAGTAAATTAATTTAGTTTACTTTATTTTGGCTTAATAGTTTTACGACTGTAGAAAAAAATTATTTTAAGATTTAAGAAATCTCTTGAAAAAGCAATTAGTAATATTTTTAGTTTTATACCATTATGAAGAAGTAGTATAGCACTTATACATAAATTGGAAGCTTATAACTGTGGTTAAAACTGAATATTTGGCCACAAATTTACATAGCTATTAAATATAACATTAAGCTTTTAAATTACTAGGCAAACTTTTTATAATATTCCTCTATAAATATACCATCATGATAACCTCAAACTATACCTAAATGTATAGCTGTTGCTTCTACAATCTACATTGAATATAAAGCAACAGAAAAAAAAAGTTTTTTTTTTAACCGCAATTAAAATTTAACCGCATAACTTAAATATTCTATAATATAATCAATTACATTTTGCTATTGTTGTAACTATAATTGATTCTCATTCTTTTTATTATATTTAATGGTTGTGTAACACTATTTGATGTAAGTAAATTATTAGAGTTCCGGCCTGATATGGCATGTTGATGAAAATCACTGTGTTTTGACTAATTATTAACTTCCTCCTGTATTATTAATGTACAAGACGCGGTTTACCAAATAAAACGTTAAATTTTATACTCATGTATAACGGTGAACTTTGTGTTTATCACATGTAATACTTTACAAGCGACTAAAAATTTGTTATTTTCCTTACAAACAAATTATGTTTTGTTTGTGTGTTAAAAAGGTTGCCTTTTCCGCATAAGATTGATTGCTGAAGGTCAAACAAATATTTATAGCTTCAATATATAGTTTTTTTTTACCTTTCGGAAAGGTAAAAATAATGGATTTTTTCAACACGAAATCATAACTAAATAAGTTGGTTGGAAATCGCATAAATAATAAAAAATTATTAGGTTTTTTCATTAAAATATCAAATAAAATATTTTATTTTATGATTATTTTGCTTACCTATGTATAAACGAGTTCATGTTATAACAACATATAGGTAAGTACATTATTCCCGTTAGTAATAATTGTTCATGTTGGTATTTTTTGTGTTGAATGTGTGTGTGTGTGTGTGTTTGAAAATGGGAAAATGAATTTAAACATTTTATTCATTCCAATTAGCAAAAAAAACGTAATTAGCAACAAAAGCAACAAAAACAAAAAGGTTAACATTTTTATTTTTATCTCTATAATAATTTTATTTTAATTTAAATATTTTTACTTTTTGTATAATAGGGATAAATTATTTTGTTTCGTATTAAATACTAATAATTTATATTATGCTCCTGTTTTTATATAAACAAAAAAAAATTTTTTTTAAACAAACTTTTTATAATATCTTCCGGCAAATTAATAATAAATAATTTAGGGATATTCATTTCCTTCATTTCTCTGTTTTATTACATTTTGGTAATGTTTTATTTTTATTTACTTTAAATTTAATTATTAAGTTTAATTGTCGTCGACTTGATGCGCAAAAAATAAGGACCATCGTATATCTACATTATAAATTATTTATTTAAAAAAAAATTCTCCTAATTAGGCGATACAGTAAAATGTTTTTGAAATAACTCGCGAATTTTAAATATATTTTGGTTAAATTTACAATTTTCACATTCGTATATAACCAAATATGGGGTGTCCTAAATAATAAATTGCATTTAATATACACTAATGAATTATTTTTTATATAAATTAAATAATTTAACACTGTATATCACAAACAAAAATTTCAATTATATTCATTATAAATTATGGTATGTGTGTTTGGTAAATACATAATTAACTTAATGTGATCACAATTTTTTTTTGTGTTTGAACGTCATTTTGGTATAATAAATTGTCCTTAGGGCTTGAATGCTAATTGTTAATATTTAATTTTTACATGTCGAGTGAAGCGGTTTTCTGGGGCAACCGAGTATTAGTAATCAATGGATGTATTTTTATGTAACTATTTGTTCATATTCATTTTAATTAAAATTTGTTGTATTCAATTATTTATTAGTATATTGGGATGGAATAATTAGTGAGTAATATCAAAAGTAATAAATTTTTTATTTATTGGCGACATTATTCATGAGACGTAGATATATTTGTGTTATTCAGAATGTCTCATGAAAAATTTATTTGGAAATATAGTTTCGTCCAAATTTAATATTCGTCTCAGTACAATTTGATTGATGTAGGTTTAGATAATGGAAATTATGTAGAATTACTTACAAATGAATTTCTCAAAAACTTCTTCAAAATGTCACAAAAATCATTCAAGTTATACTAAAACAGTTAACTGGATTAATTTTTTGGAAAGCGTTTCGAAACATTTTTGGATAGGGTCATTTTAATATATTTGGTGCCGTACAAAACGATGTGAAAATAGGGTTCACATCACCACCCACATGGTGAGACTAAATATTAATTTAATTATAACTTGTAGACAAACATCTGATATATTAGACGCATTTTCAAAGAAATATGACTGTTTCCTACAATCTTCTAAATTAAGAGTTAAATGTTTTATATTTTTGATAATTCAATTTTTCATTAGTTTACTTTTATTACCTACATTTCCGACAAAATAAAAAAATTACTATCAATTACCGATTTTTTTCTTTAAATCTAATATTTTGCACTTCAAAGTAAATATTTTGTATTTTAAATTCAACTTTTATTCATTTTTACTTATTTTGTGCATTTAAAAGTGTATTTAATTCAGTTTGAAATTTTAATTGCCAAATTGTGTTTCATTGTCACTTTTAATTTATTGAGAATTTTAAGGTTCTAATTAAATTTCACATTTTGATTATAAAGTTGATATTCATGAGCAAAAAAATGTTTAAACTACTATTGCTTCTGAAATTATAGCTAAGTTCGCTAAAACCAAAGAAAAAGTTGCTTGACACTGAAATTCTGAATTAAAGAAAATTTCTAGCCCTGGAGTGCGCGGAAGGCCGGTAAACAGAATAAACCAACGTTTCTCCTTGTTTTGTCTTTTTATCTTCACAACGGGCAATTATTACCAGTAACTCGTTTTGTACCAAGAAATACCGTTTAGGCTTTATCAAAATATAAGTCAATTTTAACGACTCTAAAATTTGAGTTTCGTTATTTTTAGAAATTTGTCTTCTCGCCATACCGCGTGTAACGTTCGAATTTCTTTTAACGGCCACTTACCCATTATGACGGGAAACATAATAACAAAATTCTCGACAGCTCCAAAAGTCAAAATTTTCGTTCTTTCTTCTTTTTAACATTTACAAATTATAATTCTTTTCAAAGATGTCGTTGAGCTGCATGTAACGAAAAATGTAACAAAAACAAAAAGATTTTCACAATACAAACAGATTTGACTTGTGAAAATTCTCTCATCGGTTGTCGAGCTACAATCACAATACAATCTCCAACAGAAAAGCCTACTGAAACCTAACTCAACCCTAACCCAACCTTAATTCAGTCTCAACTCAACCACAAACTCAACGCCAAACTCAATCCTTAAACCAGCATATAAGCATAATAAGTTGATCTTCTTGGATTGAAAATGGCATGGTAATACGACATACCTAAAAGCTTTTCAATTTTACGTCTTAACTAAACAAACAGGTTGGCGATAAAAAATTCAAGTCGGACAAGCGGTTTTTGAGATACACCGTTGGTACAGTCATCCATAAAGTGTACATTTTAATTTTGGACCGCAACGGGCAAACTTTTTGAAATCCTGTCATAAATGGCCTACATTTTCTAGTGTCTAAAGCCACTTTTCTCAACGTATTGAAGTTACTTATTCGGAAAAAGCTAAAAAAATGTCTTGATGTCCGATTTGATTTTTTTTTTCGCCAATCTGTTTCCATGGTCAAGGTGGAGAGTTGAAATGCTTTTGGAACTGTATACGTACGTTGAAATGCTTTTGGAACTGTATATGTTGGTTGGATCATTGAGTTGGGTGTTGAGTTTAGAATTGAGTTGAAGATTAAGTTGGGTTTTATTTGCGAGTCGTGTTGGAGTTCAGTTAAGGTTGAATTGGGGTGGATTAGGGTTTAGTTAACAAATGTTTTATATACGCTGGTTTAAGGATTGAGTTGGGCATTGATTTTCCAGTTTAATTAAAGGTGGAGGTCGGTTTTATTTGCGGGTTGTGTTGGGGTTAAACTAGAGTTAAGTTAGGTTTGGGGTTAGGTGTAAGTTAAAGTTGAGTTGCATATAAGATAAATATTCTGATGGATATTAATTTGGTATTGGGTTGAAGGATAAGTGTGAGGTTAGACTTAGCTGATTTATGTGGAAGAAGTTTTCGAATCGAGTTGATTTCAGAATTGGATTGGCCGTCGAGTTTTTAGTTGAGTAGAGGGTTCAAATTTTATTTGTTTGAGCTAAGATTGAGTTGAAGTTGAGTTTGGGATTATTTAGAGGTTTTAATAGGGGATTGGGTTTGAACGAGTAGGAGAAAGGGACAATTATTAACTTCTTTTGCTTATATCCGGTATTAGCACGCAGAGAGATAGGTTCGAAATGGGGCCTGTTTTATAATTTGCACGGTACAGTGTAGTGCATACTATTTTACATGTGATTTATTTTCTATTGGTGAAAGAAACAGATCCATGTACCGGCAGGAATTTGAAAACAGCAAAGTCGTGATGTTCTACGCTACCTAACTATTTTATACGGTTATAGTAAGGATGAAGTGAATCCATTCTGTGCCACTCAGAGAATTTATTGAATTTGTAAAATTTATAAAACTTAAAGAATTTTTAGAAATACTAATATTTGTAGAGTATCGAATTTATTTATTTTATAGAATTTTTAAAATAAGCCAAATTTGAGTTTGTAGGATTTATATGCCTGACAGATTTGAATAATTTATAGAACCCAAATTGAATCTATAAAATTTATAGAATTTATAGCACATACAGAATTGTTAAGAATTACACAACTTATGTGATTTGCATAATTAAAAGAACTTAATAAATTTTTAAACTTTGTCCATAGAATTTATAGAATTATTCGTAGAAGTTATTAAATTTATAAAATTAATAGAAATTATTGAGTTTATAGAATTATTTATGCTCATAGCATTTATCGAAATTTTTGAATTTATGAAATTTATAGAATTCAGAGTTTATAAAATTTAAGGTTTGTAGAATTTATAGAACTGACTATTAATATAGAATATATAAAATTAGCTGTTAACAAATTATTGATTATTTCTCCCTTATCGTTAGTGGTTCTATTATAAATTAATGCACAGTAAGCAACTTCACTGGCGTCTGCGAAACCATGTATTTGAATGTCTCGTGAAACGTGTAATTTTGACTTCTTGAAGTATTTTAATTCTTCTCTTATACATATGTTTATATTCAATTTTGTAACGGTCAGGTAGTGAATCATTCCAATCCTGAAAATGACTTCTTGACATTTTTTGGAATAAAATTTTTAGCAGAATAATGGATGGGGATAGGAAACCCAACGAATCAACAACCCTGAATGCTTCTGATAACATTCTTGTTGTAATTGGACCTTCATTATCTGAACTGACTTTGAAAGTGAATGTGTCATGGAAGGGACGCCAATATAGTCCAAGTACGGTTACTGTTGAATTTATATCACCCGTAACTGGAAGTTCTGCATATTTCTCACATTTCCCAAGATAATGCTCATCTGCACATAACGGACATAAAATTTGTGTTTGTGATACCAATGTTCTAACACGTTTTGTAGAATTAGGCTTCGTTTTCTGCATATAATTAAAACTTTCAAGGGCGTCACTCATCTTGTTCAATAATTTAAAAAATGTGTCCAGAGCGGGAAAATCAGCTTCTGCGTTTGGAGAGCCCATGCCTCTTTAGAATCACGATCCAATTTGTTTAATAATATACGGACCAACCATGGATCCTGAGCTTCTGCTGATTAAGTAAGTACTTTCAGACCACGAATAATCTCATTAGATATATCAGCGAAATAACAAAGTTATTTTGAACAACACTGGTGTAAGGTTGGTTGTTCCATGAATCGTTTTAATAGCGCGTAAACTACATGTTTTCACTTACAGTATCGCGCTTTAATTTTGTCCCATGCTTCTTCATAGGTAGCCTCAGTGACACTTAGATGATTGATTAAAGAAAACGCTTCTCCTTTAAGTAACCCTTTTAAGTGCTGCAATTTGTGTACTTTTGATATAGCACTATTGTCGTGTATTGAGGCTTGAAAGAGATCCGGAAAGAAGGGATACTCTGAATATTTTCCATTAAATGTGGGAATATAAACGCACCTCACTCTCACGTTTGTTTAAAGTTGAAACCTCGTGTATAAAATTTGTCTGATTCAAAATGAGGTCGTCCATGGTATTGTTGCTTTGATTAGCATTATTTTCCTCGTACGATTTTTCGAACCTAACCAATTTTTGCTTCAATTCATAATGGTACGTTTCGATTTTCTCTGCCACATGCGAGTATTATTATTGATAATTGTAAATAGAGCTTTGATTTTTACAAAAGCGCTCAAAATGCATTTGAGTGCTGATGTTTCCGCTATTTTGGAATTATAGTTACTTTCGCTGTGCGACCATACTATAATTTAATCACGAAATCGGAATTTATTGAGCTATATTCCATTTCAGGTGGTTTACAATGATCGTATTCGTCGTGATGATATTCTCAATCCAGTGCAAGCGGGGTCAACATTTTCGTTGGTCTATTCCTCGTGTCCAAATTAATTGCGGGTTTGGTGTGCTGTTTTTCCGTATCCAGTTGAGTGCAGGTCAATTATATATCGGTGCTGCATCTGTCTTTATCCAGGTTTAAATTAGGCAAATAAAATTCATGGTATGGGTTTTTACTGATATTCACTATTTTTATTCGCATTAATTAAACACAATGTCGGTCACAACGTCCACACGAAACGGCAATTACCCTATTCACATCCTCGTCGGTTAAACAAAGTTAAGTTTAGTATTGCCAAAGCGGTATTCCAACACATGATCGATTTATAACGACTGGATGCCCTGCGGTGATTATCGCCTATTAAATTGCGTGTACAATTCCGACAGGTATCCTTTGCCACAATTACACGATTTTACTAGGAGTTTGGAAGGTTGTACATATTTAATTCGGGCATATCTTCACATACCAATTGCAAGCAGTGATTTGTATATATAAAACTGCTATAACAACTACCTTTGGAATGTTTCAGTTTAGACGAATCCCTTTAATTTGATTTGCTTAATGCTCCTCAAATATTCCAAAGGTTCATGGACTGTGTTTTGAATGATGTGTCGCTTGCCTTTGTCTATATTGATGATATTTTAATACCTAGTAAAATAAGAGACGTTCATATGCCTCACTTAAAACCGCCCTCGAAAGATTGAAGGTGTACGATGTGAAGATTAAACCGGTAAAATGTTAATTTGGAGCCTCTGACTTAGATTTTCTGAGACATACCTAATATGTCTATAAATTGAATTTTTAATGTATTTTATTATTATTAGTTAATTGAATCGGCTGCATTCAACTAAATTGATACTCAACTTTTAAGTTTTAAGTAGCCAATAAATTTATATGAAGTGCACCATAAATGTCTTAATAATAAATGCGAAGTTATTATTATATAAATAATGAACACAAGTGACAATAATGTGGCATCTAAAATATCTATTTTAATGTTAATTGATCGGCAGTTCAGCTTCTACGATTATATGTAAAAGCTTTCATTGAATTATTCGTTGCGCGATTCGAATGCCCCTCAGAAATTACCACTAATAGAGAATCTCAATTCGGATCCCAAATTTTTTCCGAGTTAATAAAAGTGTTAGGTAGTAATAAAATTCTAACTACAGCATATCACCCGAAAGGACTCACTGCGAGCAAGTGGTCTGAAGAACTTTAATTTGTTTTACTTGGAATGAGAATAGCAGTAAAAGAAGATTTAAAATGTATTCCTAAAGATATGTACATTAGCTTACCTAATTCCTTTGATAGCTGCGAATTTGTATTCATTCGTATATAGATCGTACACGTATTGGGTTAGAATCTCCATATGATGGGCCATTTAAAATAATTCGACGGTTAAGGAAGTATTACGTGGTGGACGTTAATGGTAAAGAGCAAAGTATATTAATCAATCGTTTAAAACTTGCAAGTCGAAGCTTTTATAGATAATAAAACGAAAAACATTTAAAGTTCTGTGGAAAATTTCAATGTAAATTCCTATTCATTATCATTGTATAATTTTGTTTTTATTAGGTGAGATTCATTCGCACGTCGTTTCTCGTTGAGTACAGGCGTAAAAACAAAAATATTCAAATAAACATTTTGTAACTGTTTCAGGCTTAATTATTTTCCTGGTCAGTGGAAGATTTCCAAAGTTTTAGCAATAGCTAAACCAGATAAAGATCCCTCGAATATCAAAAGTTATCGGCCTATTAGCCTGCTTAGTTCTGTAAGTAAAGTTTTCGAATGTGTAATGAAAAACCGACTCACTGAACATTTAGAATCAAACAACATCTTGATTCCTCAGCAATTCGGTTTTCGACACAGACATTCATCAATTCACCAAGTTCATCGTATTATAAATCATGTTAAAAATCAAAGAAAGGTTAACAAGTCTACAGGGATGATTCTTCTTGACCTGCGGAAAAGGCTTTTGATTCAGTATGGATACATCATTAAATTACTGAAGTCGTATTTCTTAAATAGGAAATTTTATGTTCAGATCCTAAACTCTAAGTCTGGATAGATGAATACATGCGCAGGTGTTCCTCAGGGTTCTATAATAAGTCCAACATTGTTTTGTGTCTTCCTGAATGATATTTCACTTATGGATAATTGTGAGATTGCTTTATTTGCAGACGACTCTGCAATTTTCACGTCCGATATATTCTCCCAAGACATAATTCACAGGCTAAGTAACTACATTACAGTATTAAGATCTTACTTTCAAATTTGGGGACTATGTTTAAATGCTGAAAAGACGCAGACTATCTACTTTTCGCGAAATAGGAATCCTTCTAAATTACCTCAAGCTAACATAACTATAAATGGCAAGCAAGTAAACTGGGAAAACCAGGTGAAGTACCTGGGCGTTCTCCTGGATCCAAAAGTGACATTTAAAAATCATATTAACTTTGTCACAAGCAAAGTTTCTAAATTATTCTTCATGCTCTATCCTATCTTTAATAAAAAAAAGTAAGCTTTCCCTAGATAATAAACTTCTTGTTTATAAATAAATAATGTTGAGTATAATTTTGTATGGATGCCCGTTTTGGTGGAATGCCGCAAATACACACACAAAAAAAAATTCAAATTATTCAAAACAAGTTTCTGAAACTAATTTTAAATGTTCCTATAAGGTACAGTACTACTAGATTACACTCAAAAACAAAAATTGACTTGATAAACAATCAAGTTTACCAATATCACACAAGATATATAAAAGTAAATTACAATTTGTTGAAAACATACTTACCCAACGTCTTCAGTGTTAAAGCCAATTTGTAATAATTTTAGTTCATTTTAAATAATTGGTTTAAGTATTAGTAATCAGTTAGAATTAAGATTGCTTAAGTTATCTCTAAATAAGTACATTATCAGACTCAAATAGTCAAAATTAAATTCAAACTTATTTACATTTATATTCCGAAGCAAAGCTAACTATACTAATACTCGGAGTTCTAAATATTATCTTTGAAAATGTATAATACTCAAATAAAGCTAAAAAAAAAAAAAAAAAAAACTTAGGTGAGATTCAAAATTTCATAGTTGTTTGATAATTGATACATATCTGGAGGGGGATGGGGGGATGAAAAAGTTAAATCTAAATTAAATCAATCTTAAAGTTTATAAATAAAGTTAATTGTCAAGTGTTTCATTTCGACTTCGATAATTAATACGGTGAGCAGACCATTACACCTCATTCATACAAGTTCGCGGAGGAAGTGAAAATTTGTTTATTTGATTTTTTTGTGTCAAATTTTAAATTTATTAAACAATTTCCTAAGAATTACCGAAATATAGTAAGTAAATAAAAACTTTATCTAAAAATTTCATAAAAATCGGATAAGAAATTACCAAATTCCATCCTAATTGGCCATATTCCAGAACTTTATCTGAAAATCATTTTGGAATCAAATTTCAATGGGATAAGAAATAGCCAAGTTCCTTCCTAATTTACCATATTTCAAAACTTTACCTAAAAATCGTTTTAGAATCCGATCGTGCAAGCTAAATTTTTTCAAAATCGGTTTAGATATGTAGATATAAAGATTTACTCGATACATTGCCCCTTTATTTTCGCACTTAAGGCTTGGCATTTATTTCCCCTTTCGTGTAATTGTTTACCCTTACGCTGTGTTTATGACATAGGAACATAGGAAGGTGGGGAGTGTGACACGACCAACCAAATTATTTAAAATTTCACCAGCCCAGCCTACTAGCCTACTTTGATCAAAAGTAAGAAATTTTTCAATTAGAGCATGGAAGTAATAGGCGATATTTTAAATAATTTGGTTGGTCGCGTCACACTCCCTATCTTCCTATGTTCCTATGTTCCTATGTCATAAACTCAGCATAAGTATAAACAAAAAATTTCAAACCTTGGCGAATTACGATACAAACTCAAGACGCAGTCTGTGATCACTTTATTGGAGTCTTTTACTTCTTTTCTATATTAAAATTATTTAAGCAAGCAGTAAATGTACTAAATGCTACTTTGGTTTGCGTTCCCTTTTTCATTTCAAAAATTGCAAACAAATACGTCGCTAAAAATGTTTTACTTAAAAAAAAAAAAAAAAAGTATTTACTAATCAACAATTTAGGAATGAGGGCAATTAAGAGAGGCACACCAAAATACTGTTTATTAAAAATATTGTAAAGAGAAGTTTGTTGTCTGTATTAAATCAATAAGATTCTTTAGGCTTTTTATAGACACAATATATTAATAATAATAGCATTCACAATATTTTCAACTTGCTAATCAGAAAAAATGAAGAGGCCAGTCATTTATAATATATCTACCAAAAAAACTAGAAATATCAAAGTCCCTCCCGTACTTTAACCCGAGAGTCAATACAAAATGTATTGACTCTAAAAAATGTAAACCTTTCCTTGAGCTTTCTTCTATGTGGTAGTTTGGTTTCGTACTGATAATCTCAAAACAAAAAGTTCTCTTTCTATTATTCGTTTGGGCATGAAACACACAGAAATGAAAAGTTTTCCTTGAGTTTTTTAATTTAGTGAATTTATAATTCGCTAAGTTACTACGTTCTTCCCGGGAGCGCCCCGAAATCTTGCATTACAAAATCTTGCAAGTACAAAATCTTGCATTTTTTAAAAATCATGCACATCAAAATCTTGCCAACCCAAAATCTTGCAGTTACAAAATCTTGCAAGTACAAAATCTTGCAAATGCAATATCTTGCATTTAAAGATTTTGCAGTTTTAGTATCTGTACTTGTCTTTAGTATCTAACATAATATTTATTGCGTATTCATAAATGTTCAATATAATTAAAAAAAATAAAAATAAAAAAATTGTGCAGATAGCGATCCGGATAACTATCCGTCAAGAAATACGGCTAATATTAAAATTAAAATGGAAATCTCCATTTTCCAGAATATCTCAACATAATATTCTGGTTAAGAATATTTAATCCTGGACATTTGATTTTTGATATCTCAAGCAAAATTCTACTCTATAATTATCATTATACAGTAGAATTTTGTCAATGCGATTTATTATCTTCAATAACAATTTCCCGTACATTTATAGAATCGCGCGCGCGATTCTATAAATGTACGGGAAATTGTTATACAAGATTTGTAATGCAAGATTTTGAAATGCACGATTTTGTACTTGCAAGATTTTGTAATGCAAGATTTTGTAATGCAACAATTTGTAATGCAAGATTAAGGGGCTAACCCGTTCTTGCCTGATACTTAATGTATGAAGTTAGAATTGTATTTTTATAGTTTGGTCGTAGCTACCTATTGAGTAGATCGAACTTTTTGTATCAGTATGAAACAAAACTACCACACAGAAAGCTCAAGGTAAGGTTTTCATTTTTCAGAGTCAATACATTTTGTATTGACTATCGATTAAAATACGGGCGGGATTTTGAGATTTCTACTTTTTTTGGTAAATATATTATAAATGACTGGCCTCTTCATTTTTTCTAATTAACAAGTCAAAAATGTTGTGAATGCCATTATTATTAATATATTGTGTGATGTCTATAAAAAAGCAAAATAATCTTTTTTTAAATATTGTGTGCATTGAGTTTATTTCAACGATCGTCCTATGACCTGTTTTCAACATATCAGTACGCATTATTTTTGCAAATTGTTGAAATATATTTGACAATATAAACTTATTATAAAAGAAATCAATAATCCTTTATCCCAAACGCATAAACACAGACACACCCAAATAAAAAATATTATAACATTGTTTGGTTGAGATAAAAATAAATTATTTACAACTTCGAGCTATTCATCTCAATTCAATTACCCAGAAAGCACATTTTTCATTTTCAAATTTCAATTTTCGGTTCTGTTTATAAACCAAAACAAAAAAAACACACACACACACACAAGATACAGAACAAAGCCTAATATTTTTGTGCGCCTTCAATATATTATTATTATGCGAGAAATTTAATTCAAGCATATCAACTCCCCATATACTCGTACATACATATATACATAGAAGATAATTTATTTAAAATTAAAACAAGAAAAAATGATTCATCAAAAAAATAATTTTGGCGTTCACGAACATAATATTAATGTATAATTCTCAAAATCTTCTATATTATATATCATGTATATTATAATTTAATATAATCATAATAAATTAATCATTTTTTTTTTTTTGGTTCTCGGTATTAAATTAAAATTGATCATCTCAGTATTGAATACTAACTTAATTCTTCATATCTCTATTAAAATTCCATTTAATATAATATTGTGCAATTTAATAAATAACTGCAAAAAAAAAAGGAAAATTATAGATTTTCATTTTATGTATTTTAATTCAATTGAAAATTTTTATAATTCTGTATTTTATACCTTTTACAATTTTTCAATTTGCTAAATTCGAAATGTATGTACACAGTACAAAATCACATAATCTAACAAGAACACTATATATAATATATATATTATCATTATTATTATTATTATTATTATTACTATTACTCGAGCTATATTTTTACTTCCGTTTTCAACATTTTATAGAATTATTGATAAAAAAAAAAAAATAAAAAATTGTCTTTTACATTTTATACGAGAACATTGCTTATATGAACCATATACTCATTCAATCACAAGTTTGTTCATATAAAACATGAGTATATACACGGTTATCGACATGCGATAAAAAAACTTAAATAAATAAAAGCTCTATTCTCGGATTATATATTTTTTTTCTATCGTGCTTTCGTATACTTTAAATAGAATAATGCGCTTTTGATACACCATAGCTAAAAAAAAAAATAATAATAAATAAAATGGTTTGCTGTAGAGCTAGTAGCAGTGCAAAATTTTTTAAAAGCTCAGATCGAATAGAAATCAAATTACACATAAAATATATAAGTTCAATACATTTTTTTTTAATGCTTTCGATTCCAATTTAAAGTTAAAACTCATTATTCCATTCATTCCTTGATTAGTAAAAATTTTTTTTTTATTATTTGATTTGTTGTTTGGTCATCATGTTATAGCGATATATCGTATACTTACAGCCAATGACTATATTTAATACCCACAAAAGAAAAAATGCTTTGAGCTTTTATAAATAAAAAGCTAATTTATCCAAAGTAAAAACAATTTAATTCATGATTATCGTTATACACCATAAAAATCAGTTCTGTACAGTATATTTAATGAATACAGACACATACACGAGATAATCCGCAAACATACATACATATTTGACATCTTGTGTTGAATGGTAACAACATTTTTTTTTTTTTTTGTAAAAATTGCTGTAACGAGAGGTAAATTGGTTTTTGCTTGATTGATTTGAAATATGTATACAGACGGATACGAAATATGTTTGTACATATCGAAATCCAGAAAAAAAAAAACGTATCCATTGACCTAAATAACATATTAGGTTTTATGGTTTACAAGAGTGTTTTTTATGTTGTTCTTGGGCTTGTGTATATATGAATAGAGTATACATATTTAAGCTTAATCGGTGCTAGAATTAACCATCTTTGTTTGGTTTCGTTTTTTTTTTTTGTTTTGCTAGAATTTAAAAATTTAATCCAAATACCAATCGATTTTTATTTTACTTCATGGCAGATAAGAGAGAGATCCACAGTTTAAAAATGGATTTAAAAATTCTTAACTCATCAGGGTAACTGATTGGAAATTAATTTTTGATTTCCGCATACGTTTTTAGCATATATCCGGATATACCGATCAATAAAAGCTTAGCACAATTTTGATTTTATGAAAAGTATAATTCTTAGAGTATTTTAATACTCTTAGAGTATTACTAAAGAAAACTCAACGTAAACAAAAACCTAAATAATTTTTTTCTTAACTTTGGTCAGCTTTTTGGCAATCGGCGCATCAGTTTAAACATGGCTGTGGTCCAGATGATGTTCCTTCAAGCTTCCTAAAAAACTTAGTTATGAGTTGGCTTTCCTTTGTCAGTATTATTCAATGGATCACTTTCTTTCAGTATTTTTTCAACTGTTTGAAAATCCTCTCATATCGTTGCTATCTTCAAATCCGGTAATAAATAGGAACGATAATATATCTCTAATTATAGGGGCATTTCTATAATCTCAGCTATCGCTCTAAATTATTTAAATCAATTGTTTGTGACCATATGTATTTCGAACTGTAGTCGTATTTAATTGACGAAAATCATGGATTTGTTCCTGGTTGATCTACAGTGACGAATTTAATAGATTTTTCGTAACGTGCTTTGTAGGTGATTGAGGTTAAGGCATAACTTGACTTGATTTATACTGACTTTAGCATGTATGTAATAAATGACTATAACATTAGTAATTGTATCTTGTCACGAATAACTGAAGTAATGCATCTTGGAGTCATGTTTACACTAACCTTTTCATTTAATCGGCATATTGATTTGATAATAGCTAAAGCATGTTCTATATATTTCTTGTTAAACGAACCATAAAATAGTTCAATAACTTAAAGATTTCTATCATGCTACATCAGTCTCTTGTCCGTTCGCAACTTGAATATGCGTCATGTGTATGGTCTCCCCACTACAAAATTTCTCATTTTGTATGCGTGGAAAGCACACCAATTTGATCATTGTAAGGCATGGTGTTAGAACGTTAGGGATCTGCCTTTTTATGTCAATTAGATGCAAAACTTTAAAGCTTGAATCACTTGAAATTCGCCGCCAGCATGCGAAAATTTCATCGGAGAAATAAAACCAAAAGGAGGTCCAACATTTTTGCTATTAAAAATAGACTTTTCATAAAGCAAACAAAAAAATTAAAACTAGCAAATATTTTATGAATACTGGGGTCTTGGAGATAGGGATCTACAAACCGCATTTTTAAATGAATGCATTTGTTTAGATGTTCCTGGACGTCAAAAAAGCGCTGCTAAGGCACGATTGGTTTCTTGCACATATACATTCGACAACCATCAATTTTGTAAACAATTGTTTAGAAAATCTTTTAGAGAAACATCAAAGAGACCACAAGATCTTGTAATAAAAAGACAACATTCTAATACGAGCATTTCTCCGAAAGATGGAAGAGGAAATAAAATTCCAGCTAATAAGATTCCAGAAGAATCTGTGAAATTAATAAAACAATACATTCAGGGTTTTCCACGTTACACTAGTCATTAATCGCGTTCACATGCACCTGAACGAAAATATCTTAAAACGAATCTAAACCTAAAGAAATTTGATACCGAATTTTGTACCACAATGGAGTCTGAACCCGTAAAAGAAAGTTTTTTCACAGGCATATTTTTAATACAAATTTTAATTTGAGTTTTCACAAGCCACAAACGGATACATGCATTACTTGCGATAAATTATAAATCCAAATAGAGCATGGTGAGCCAGATGCCCAAATTACAGCCCATCAATAAAAAGATTTACATTTACGTAAAGTTGACATGGTCAAACAAATCAAGGACAAAATTCATGAAAAGGTAAAGGCTGATTCGAGTCACGTTGGCATATGCTTTGACCTGCAAAAAATGATACTGACACCGGTATTAAGTTGTTGTAGAGCTTATTACGCAAAACAGTTATGGACATACAATTTTGGCGTTCGCGATCTGGCGACCGGTAATTCAGATCACTGTTTTGCGTAATAAGCTCTAGAACAACTTAACACCGGTGTTGGTAACATTTTTTGTAGGTCAAAGTATATGCCAACGTGACTCGAATCAGCCTTCGCTCAACTCAAGCTTCTCGAGGATCCATAAAATCACTGCCGACTCATGTGACCCATATTACGGCATTCAGCGACAATACCGGGGGGGGGGGGGGGGGGGGTGATGGAACAAAAATAAATTAATCGTATAATTTTGGCTGTCTATTATTCGAAATACACAAATCGAAACCGTTGATCACAGGTTTCTGTTCACCGGCCATTCCTATGTGATCAAAATTTTGAATTGAATGAGAATGTCAAGAAGAGGAGTGAACGAGATATTTTTATTGGTTAATATTGGGAACCAGCTTTAGCTAAGGCAAGCAGGAAATTTCCAGTGATTCGCATGTGTAACACTGATTTTATTACTCTGGATAGCCTAAACCTATATATTAAACAATCCGTTCAGGGTATTCGTAATATGCAATAGTTACACTATCAAAAATGTAACCCATATACGATTTGTTTATAAAATCAATATTGAACTCAAGGAATTTCGCAATTACAGCTCAATGCTCCCCGATATGGAAATCACGCTACTTCCAGAACTTAGTACCAATACAGAATGGTAAAAAATTAAGAAAATGAAATACAAAAATCTGCGGGAACTTCTGAAATTCGTGCCTCCTATCCACCACGTATTTTATAAGCACAAAGAGACTTAACGACAGCGGATACAATTGACTGAGACAGATACTGATGGGGAGCTAGAAGGTCTTAGAAATAGATTCTGACGAAGTAAATTTTACTTATTTGAAATTATTATAATGAATAAATTCCGTTTTAATGTTAGCTTTTCAAATCTTTTTTATATGTTCTTTAATAAAAAAGTGGTTGTTCTATAATTTGCGTTATATTCTAATAATCTCGAGAAAAAGAGTGCTAACAACGAAAAATGATAAACGCGTTTTTCGTTTTGTCGCTTGGATTGAAAAAGATGTTTTGGTTATAAAAAGTACTGGTTAAATGAGGTTTCTGTTGGGTGAATACTTCCATGCTTGCCATGAAACGATCAGCGAAAAAAAAAAAAAAAATAAAACATATTTGGCTTGAAATAAAGATTGATTCCGATGTACGTGTAATGCCATCTGTTTATGTGTATGCAAAGGAAAAAAATAACTTGTAGACCTTTTTGTGGATATAAACCTTTTTCTTTATGTCAAACACGGCAAAATTGATCAAAGACATCTATGACCAAAACAGTACTATTTTTTTCCAAATATTTTCAATTATGGCTGTTAAATTACCGTCCACTCCAGTAATATTTTAATATTTTTTTTTACCGAAATGGATTAGAAAGAAATTTACTTTGTACTAATTCCTGTCATCAAATCGAACCAATTCGAAAATCTCGGAGCTTTACTTACGTGGGTACCATTGCCATCTGTGGTTAGGAGCATCGCCAATATGAAACATTTCGATAACGATTGAAATCTTTTGTTCATAAAGATGTTTTTTTTCCTTGGGTCAAACGCAGAGAACTGCGAACGACATCCTTGCTCAAAACATAAATATCAACGTCCATCTATCAGTGCTGTGATTAAATAAATTAAGAAAAATCTCATACAATATTCTCGACTTCCAGCTTTAGAGCTGATTTTCCTATCCTTGCGGCAACTTTTGGCGGTCTTCTCAATATATGTGTCCAATACTTTGCTCGATAAGATATCACTTTTCAGTTGAAGGTTTATCGGTTGGTAGGGACGATTACGGCAACACTGTACACTGAACCAAAAACAGACGTAAATATAATAAAAAAATGCATTATGACAATGAAAAATTGTTTAATATTCCTCTAATGTAAACGTGCATTGGTACAATGAAGTATCAGTTATCAACCGATGTAAACCATGCTAGACTAATTAATATTTCATTAATTCAACAAACTAGTTGTTATTAATTTTATTTGGCTCGTTAATAAAAATGTTATTAGCTTATGAAGATTTCATGCGTACAACGATAACATGGTTGTTACTTGATCAGTATTTTTTCTTTGTATCAATGAATTTTTTTTTTAAATTAATAATTTAGGACAATTAAGTAATAAAAACTAGTCATCAGGACAAAAACTAATAAACATTGATTAATTACGAAGATTTTAATTAATAAGAAATTGTTCATTAAACCATCAAATAAATTAATTACCCCAATGAATGAAAATGTATTATTAAGGAAATTAATTTTTATATTAAAGCTACGATTATTGCTTCAATTTTGAATAAAATAATATATTTTGTTTTATTTATAAATTTTATTAATAATTCAGTTTAATAATTGTAATCGTTATACATATATAAGTCCATTATTATTCAATATACAATCAATTGTTGTTAAATTCACATAAATTACTAAAATTTAAACTACAACAGCTATTGATCAGATAATTTTGTTAAACTAAATTATGATTAAAGCTAAAATTAATTGATTAAAGATATATTAAATTCATAAACAAATATTAATCTAGATAAATATATTTTTTAATTAAGAAGTTGCCTCAATAGGTATACAATTTCCAAGTTCTTCTATCAAAGTATACACTTTTGCGTATTTATGCTCTATTTTCATTTTATAACAATATATGTATTTGTATAAAATTCCAAAATGTGGAGCACGCTAGTGGATATTCTAAGTTAAATAGAAAAAAAAATTTTGTAGCCACTATCCATGGTCCTTATCAAACTATTAAACGAAAATTTGATTCATTCGAGAAAATATATTTTCTCCAACAGCCATTATAAGTGGTAGTATATTTTGGCTTTTCTGGTTTAAGAACAGCAGATGTTCCTCTATATCGGCAACTGATTTTCCCACATAAATAAAATGTTCCTCTGAATCTTTTATGGTAAATTTGACGACACTTCGATTACTGCAGTTATCCTTCCGTACCGCTTTCTGTGTTGGAACCAAGAATCCGTGTAATGATCATAGAATGGCAGCATCACGACCATCTGAAAAGAGTTATACACATTTATAAGTAAATAAATAAAAGAAGGTGAGTCCGATTTGTTAATCAAAGTGCAATTATCCATTCACCCACAATTTCCTATTGTGAGTGAATCATTTTCACTACTAAACTAACATAAAATACACTTATGTGATAAATTAACTGTACAAGGAAGAAATATAATTCAATCCCGTTGCATATTTTAGGTAAGCTAAGCTACGCTAAGTAAGACATGTATCTCTTGGTCGTAACAAGCCTATTTTAATAGCCCGTTATACACTTGAGCTAAACCAAGATAAGCTAGGATTTGTTGTTTCACTTAGCTTAGCTGAAATATGCAATGGGCCTTGCCTGACCAATTTAATAAAATATAACTTACTTTGAGTCATCTTCGTATCGTCATCAGCTTTTATTTCATTTAGGACTTTTTTTACTTTTTTATACTTGATATGACTTGCTGTCGTAAGGAATTTCAAAAGTAATATTGATATTTCACTCCAGTTGTCGACAAGTGAATATTTATTTAAAATACAATCTTAAAATCCATTTCAATCTGAAAATATGTACATAAAAATATTATTTTTAATACGTGTAAATGTCACTCTGCATTTTTAATCTATACCAATCTATAACCACTAGGTGATTTGTATTGTTGCTATTTCTGTAATAATTCAGAAGTGCTTGATCCTTGATGCTGCTTTGATTTGAATTTATTGGTGTTGTCTACATGACTGCCAGCAATGATCAAATTCCTCAGAATTTAAGCTGTCGTATTTAATGGATCTTATGCATCGTTCTGCATCCTCTTCCGAAACTAAAAATTATTAATTATTTTAAGTGTTTAACATAAAAATGGTCAGAACTCTTCTATGGTCATATAATATGTATTCATAGTTCAACAATATGCAGTTTTGGAACTTACCTATTTCTAGTCCTGCTGAGGCTTTGGATGTGTTAGTCTTAGCAGCGGAAGTTCTTGGGCCAGAAATAGATTTTAAGCTTTAAATTATTTTAGTTTCACATTTTTTTCAGTTTAACATTTTTTTTTTATAATTTTTTGCACGGGTACACTCTCACTAAACTAAATTGTTATTCAATTTTTGGTCCTTTGTTTCAATCAACGCTAAAATATATGAACAATTCATTAGGATAAAAAAATTATACGTTGTTGACTGAAAAATTAATTATTTCAATGAAAACTTTATTAATTAAACGAAGTTCGTTGTTTAATGGAAAATTGAACACGTACCTATTATGTAATTTTTGTTGAGCCAACTTTGATGGTTGTTGAGCCAACTTTGATGGTGGTTTTTCTGGGTAAAGTTATCTGGGATAATTAAGTATATGTTTTCTAAATATTTTAACTAGTTTTTGATTCCGGATTTATTATCTATATTGCGAATAAGGGATCCAATTATTTAAGGGAAACCGAATATCAAGTATACTATGCATGTATGAATTTTAGTTTAGGCAAATTTGTAAAACAATAATAAACATTATCGAAAATTCATCAATTATTGTTATTAGTACAGCAATCATATTAAAAGAATAATAATCGTTTAAAACCGAAATTAGACAACAAGAATTTTAAAAATACAACTGGATTAACAATGACGTTGGTTACAATTTACTCTATGCCAAATCAATCTTCATCAACAGAAATTCTTAACACGTCTTGTATAAGTTATACGGGACGTTTCGAACTACCGGTATTATGTAGAAGAAGGTGATATATTATATATTGCGTTTTTAATAACTAAAAATTTCACACAAAAACTCATTGCACCGCTTTATAAATATCTGAAGAGGTAAAATTCTGGCATCATTGAACTGAGATCGTAATTTCGTAGGTAGTATTGTAATAAATAAGAACCATTACAAACATAACCAAACGTACCATTTTTCAATTTTGAGTAATTTGAGATTAATATAATAATAACTGGGCATTACGTCCTTGAATTTCTAACCACTTCCCTCAAATCCAATACAAACGTTTCATATCCAATAGATTTTGAGTTTTCAGCAAGACAATTTTTACCATAATTATATTGTAGATGCACAGAGTTATAGAAATATTTTTAATAAATGATAATCTGATTTTTGGGTACCCGGGGAAAGATAAAAATTTAAAAAAAATTGATTTTTTGCGACTACATACTTACAAAATAAAACCTTACTTTATGCGATATCAAAATATTTCGACCCAGCTTTACAGAAGATTGATTAAAAATTCATATTATTAAAAAAACCTTACATTAGCGTAATGATTATGTTTTATTATAATAACGAAGCATAGTTTATTGTATATAAGAAA